>CM068726.1:26979269-27579269 GCA_035079005.1 Fraxinus americana | reverse complement strand
AGTTTGCTTTTAATTAATGGAATATAAGAAAAGTGTGTGGAATCCAATTTAAGGTTGTCTCTGCTCGAACTATATAACTCGTTTGATGCAACTCGTTTGATGCAACCGAGTCAGTTATGTGAATAAAAAGAATTGTGCCAAATTTTGTACTTTTTTTAATGTTCTGTACAACAATCACGCTTGTCGTATATTATGATTTACATTACTGTTTACACTTTACCACGTGACATTATATCATTAGATTTACATTACTGTTTACACTTTACCACGTGACATTATATCATTAGATTTACATTACTGTTTACACTTTACCACGTGACATTATATCATTGGACAGTTTAAAAAATAATATTTTTTTCATCCACTTAGTTGTTGACAACAATAGCAATGCCAACCATGATGTAAAGAAATGAATGTACAAATTGCATAATCCTTTGTACAACAACCACGTGGGTAACTTTAGTGTTGTCAAATGAGTCGAGCGGCTCGTCGACTCGTCCGCACAGCTCGTACTGTTCACGTCCACGAACCGCTCGGGCTCGTAAAAAAAGGAGCCCGAGCACGAGCCGAGTGGGCTGGTGGGCTAGACGAGCCGAGCCCGCTCGGCTCGGCGAGCGGCTCGGCGAGCCGCTCGTGAGACGAGCCTGCCTGGGCTCGTCTAAGACGAGCCCAATTAAAAAAAAAAAAAAAGTTAAAACTGAAATAAAGTGACCAGAACGGTCACTGATTTTCAGTGACCGTTCGGTCACTTAATTTTATTTTTTATTTTTATTTTTTTATTTTTTTTTTTCTACTTTTCTCCAATTCTTCTCCTATAAATACCCAACCCATTACAACATTTTTTTTTCCCACCAAACTTTCATTATATACTCTCTACTCTACAATTTACAAATCATTATCAACAATATCATTCATTTATTCTATAATTCTCTTCTACATTTTTTTACATTATTATCTTCATTTTACAACTCATTTTATACACTAGCCACTACTACATAATCTTCATTCACTTCTCATTTCTACATTTCTACATTCTATTTCAACAATTCACAAATGGATCCACGAGCATTTGTTGAAAACTTGTTCGGTATGGAAGGTGAAACACCTGCCCAAAATCAATTTGGGAATGAATTTGCTCTGCCTCAACCAACTACCAATTCCGTAAGACATTGACGATTTCGACGTTCGTGAAGCCGATCCGATTGATTTGGATGACGTTGATGTTGATCCTAGTGTTCCTATTGATTTGAACAAGATGAAGAACCCGCACTAAATATTCCCGATGCAAGAGGGAAGAGAAAGGGAAGAAGCAAGAAAATGTCGGGACCATTTCAAATTGGTTAACACTGGTCGTGTGATCGATGGACTTCCAGAAACGAAAGTAATATGTAAATACTGTCAACAACGACTGGCATGGCAAAAAAGTATTGGAACCACTCACCTCAACCGTCATTACAAAGCATGTGCGGCCAAACATGGGCTTCTTGAACGTGGACAAACGCAACTACAGTTTGGTACTAGTAGAACCGGTGCTACTACTACGCCACTTTCTACGTGGATGTATTCGGAGGAGGAAGCACGAAAGAGAATGGTAAAGTTCGTTGCCGCGGCGGAGCTGCCACTAGCAATAGTGGACAACGAACATTTCGTAAATTACATCAAACAATATCTTCAACCAAGGTACGTTGGGGTAAGCCGAAATACTCTTCGTTCTAATATAATTGAATATTTTCTTAATGTAAAACAATTATTGATTGGGGATTTAGAAAAATACGGGGGTGTCATATCTTTAACTTCGGATTTATGGGAAGGGATTAATAAGAGAGGTTATATAGTTGCAACTGCACACTATATAGACCCACTTTGGGTTATGCATAAAAAAATTATTGCTTTTAAAATTGTCGAGTATCCTCATAATGCTAACACTATATTTAATGCAATTATGTTAATAATTAAAGAATATAAATGTAGAGTAAAATTGCTTTTTTACTTTTGACAATGTTTCTGTAAATAAAGTAGTTATCGATAAATTGCATAGAGTACTTCAACCCGATTTTAGTGGTTATTTATTCCATATTCGATGTGTGCGCCATATTTTTAATTTAATTGTACAAGACGGTTTAAAACATGTGAAGGACGAAATTAGTCGAATTAGAAATGCACTTATGTATATTACGATTACACCTAGTAGAAAACAAGCATTTGAAGAATTTTGTGAACAAGTTGGGAACTCTAATACGAAAACTTTTATTACTGACGTAGGTCATAGGTGGAATTCAACTTACTTATTATTAAAATCCTGTGAAGGTTTTGAACCATTTATCACTGAATTTTATAACAATAGGCATATTAGAGACGACGACGATGATATCTTAAATGAATCTGATTGGAATACGCTTTTAAAATTAAGAAATTTTTTGGAAAGTTTTTATACGTCTACGAATATATTGTCTCGTGTTTATTATCCAACTAGTTGCATGGTTCTTGAACGTCTTTATATAACCTGTTAGGGCTTTTAATAGATATCAAAATGACCCCGATTTGCATGCGGTTATATATGTTATGGAATTAAAATTTAGAAAATATTGGGAAGAATTACCAATGTTATTTCCTTTAGCATGCGTATGGACCCCCGATATAATTTATCGGTACTAAATTTATAATTGACCAAATTTCAAATGCTTTAACTTTTAATATGCCTATTACTTATAGGAATTTGGAACAAACGTTAACTGAGATGTATGAATTATATGCTTCAAGAATAGGTACACAAGTTACTCGTGTACCTACTCCTCCTCCCACTAATATAAACGATGACGACGCTGAAGTAATTAATTTATTAGAAAACATAGACTCAATTAGATATGATTCAACTGCATATGCATATGGTTCCTCTAGTAGTAGTAGTATGTCTTCCATTGCATGTACTCAAACTTCGAGTAGTAGTCCAAATGCGTTGCCATCTGAATTAATTGATTACTTTCGTTATACTATGCCTAGTAACAAATCAGTTAAGAAAAGTTCAGAAGATGTAATCGAATTCTGGCGAAATAATGAACGTCGATGACCAATTGTTTCTGCAATTGCAAAAGATCTACTAACACCTCCGGTTAGCACTGTAGTTTCGGAGTATGCTTTTAGTACAGGGAAGAGGGTTCTCTCTGATATTCGAAGTTGACTAAAAGAAGATATTTTGGAAGCGTTAATGTGCGTGAAGGATTGGGAAGACGCTAATTATCGAATACAACATAAATATGCCGAAATTGCATGTAATCAAGTAAGTGATATTTAATTTCAATACATTCATTACAAGATTTTATTTTCATACATTTATAATTTTTTAAAAAAATTGTACACGTAAAAAATTTTTCGTGTACAATTTTAACTCCGCCTACACGAAATTGAAGTAGCCGGTCCCAAACCCGGATAAAGGAGGAGGGTTTCTCTTTTTTAAATAAATATATATTTACTATTTTAAAAATTATAAATGTTTTGACTTTTGACGAGCCCCGATAAATGTTTTGAAAAATATATATTTAAAAAAAATACACTTGTAGTACTAGTAGCGTTATTTATTATTATTAAAAAAAAAAAAAAATTTTAGGCGAGCCGGCGAGCCGAGCTTAAGCTCGGCTCGCCGAGCCGCTCGTTTTGGGCGAGCTCGGGCACGAGCCGAGCTCGCCCAAAATGGTAACGAAGCCGAGCGTTACCAACGAGCCACGAGCCGAGCTCGTGAGACAATGGGCCGAGCCGGCTCGGCTCGGCCCATTGACACCACTAGGTAACTTCAGACCATTTCAACACTGCCAGACCTATTAATCTCAGGCCAAGCCAATATTAAGTCCTATTTGGTAAAGATTTTTAATTTAAGTCAAAATCAACAATTAATTTTAACTATACATTTCAACAATTTCTATTAAAATCTACTGAAAATTCGATTTTAATCCTCGTCGAACCGGGGGAATATGCCTCTAAGGCTGGCGATGAAATTTTATGTGTGTTTTCAAGCAAAGATCCACTTTATGGACCCGTTACGTATGGAAAATGCAGGCGGAGGCGATGAACTTGTATTTGTGTTTTCAAGCAAAGATCCACTTTATGAACCTGTTCCTGTTACGTATGGAAAAAGCAGCCGTTAGTCCGCCTGCGTTTTTTCAAATTCAAACTCCCACTCCCACCTCCAAATTCCAAAATAAAACAACATTTCCTCTTTCCATTTCCTCACACACAACAAATAGAAAAAATGCTGGCGGCTCAATCTCCATTCTCCGGCGCTCAGACGATACACCGGCCAAAAAACTGCCGGAAACCTCTGCAACCCATGAACTCACTCCTTACTCCAACCACAATCAACTCCAAATCAAAACTAAATCATCCTGTAGACGATTCTAACAAGGAGAATGTTCCTCCCATTTATGCCGCTCCAGCCAAGAATGAATTTTTCAATTTCGATTCCTTTGATGCATCGCTAAATGAGGAACTCAATTCCATTCGCGTAAAGCTCGAAAGGATGAGGACAGACGAAGAGAAGACTGAAAAGATGATGAACGAAAGGAATCTGATGCTGGATTTAAAAATGAAGGAGCTGTTAAATAGAGGGGAGTCTCAGAATCAGCTTGAAATTGAGGTCGATCGGTTGTATCGATTGCAGGAGATTAAATTATATTGCATGGTAAGATTGGATCTTGATTTAAGGATTAATCTATTGAAGATTATATATAGATCTGTTAATTGTGGGAATTAATCTATTAATTTTGTTCTGATTCTGTGTTATAGAGGGTATCTTCACTTCGATCATTGAGAGAGAAGGAAAATGAAAAGAAGATGAAACGAGATCAAATAAAGGCAAGTGCGTTTTCAATTTTATCTTATTTGCAGTGTTTCCTTATAAGCTATTAATTCAATGAATTCTTCATCACTGAAATTTTTTGCTCGTTTTTCCGTAAATTTTGCAATATAATTATTAATTATGAGATGATTTCTATGTTTTTCAGGTCAATAAAACAGAGGATAGAGATGAACCGAATGAAGAAACCCCGTTGCGAAGCCCAAATTCAAAAGAATAATGTTATGTAGTATTTGGGTGCTTAGGCGATTGTGTGTTTTCCATCTAGGGAGACGAGTGGAATAATATCTTTCAATGTATACAGGGGCAGACCCAGATTAGAAATTTTCATCGTGATTTTAATCAACAACTGTTGCTGCGTCATTTTGACTTCTTTCTCGTTAAAAATAGAACAATTCATGATCATAATTATGTACTAGTCACAATGACAGAACGTTACATTCACAAATTATCATATTAATTGGTCACGTATCAATCACAAATTATCAAATTAATAGATCACGTATTATTTATCGGTAACAAATCACAAATTTTATAGATCATAATTTATTTCACATTACAAATTATCAAATTAATTTGTCACAATTTAGTCCTTGTTTTACAATCATTATTTGGAAAAAAAAAAAAAGCAATATTTTGAATAGCAATTTTTAGAAACAACGTGTTGTTTAAAAGTATGATTTTTTTTTTTTTTTTTGAATTTACGTAGAGAATGTTTGGTTGAATATGAGTATGTAGAAAAAAAAGAGTTTTCAAATAGTGGTTGTCAAACAGTGGCTTAACAAATTGTGAGTCACGATAACTAATTTAGTTGCAGTCTCACATTTTTATAGATCACATTATTTATTAATCACAAATTATCTATTTTATCGATTACATATTATTTATTGGCCACAATTATCCAAATAATTCTTCACAAACACTCTTCATCCCGACCCAACCCCTAATACACCACCAACCCAATCAAACGTTGCGCCACCTCACCACCACCGCTACCACTACCACTAAACCACCACTATCTTACCATTGCCGCCAACATCACAACCAGTTGGACCACCATCGCTAGTACAACCACCAACACCACATATACTATTACCACCTTACCAATATCAACACCATCACTATCACTTCCACCACCATTTGCAAACTACCAACAATCACTAACAAAAACCATTCCAAAACTCCAACTAAGCAACATATCGAAAGATGAAGAAACAACCCTAAAACCACCTAAAAACCATCGTTGTTGTGAGCGTCACTGCATATCAGCTCATGGTGCTCACATCGCTACGCGTGGTGGCGCTCGTCAATAGTCTTCCAATGTTCTTCGACTGTGATCTCACATGTGTGACCTAGAAGAGAGAATTGAGAGGAGGGAGAGAGAGAGAGAGAGAGAGAGAGAGAGAGAGAGAGAGAGAGAGAGAGAGAGAAGATAGAGGAAAATTATTTAGGGTTTTGAAGTGAAATGGGGATAGGGTGGATGGGGTTGGAAGATTAATGTAATTTATTATTATTATTATTAAGAAGTTAAATTATCACCTGATTTTTGAATAAAAACTTTTTAAAATGATTTTTGAATTGGAAAATTAAAAATCACATGTAGATGTAATTTTCACTAAATAAAATACATTCTGGTGGGCCCATTAAGTCCCATGTTTGGTAACCATTTTTTTGTTAGGTCCAATTTTGTAATTGACATGTTTGTGAACAAAAATGTCTTAATTGAACACTTGTAAAAATTCAAGGATTTGGATGCAATTTTTTATAGATGAGTTAAGTTGGGGTTAAAGGTTGAAAACAAGGAAAACATGATAGCAAAATTTCGCTAGCTGCTTGCCTGACTCAAGCTCGAGCGACAGAAACAGAGACGTTATCGCCCGCCTATCGCCTCGCTATCGCTCGAGCGACGTATTTATGCGGTCATACCTAATTCACGATTTTGAAGAATTTTACACGGCCCATAACACCTAAGCGTTCCCCAACTATAAATACAGATGTCTGGGATGAATTTCAGATGGTTGCTTTATTGTGCTTTCATTGTATAACACATCTACATTATATTTTAAGAGATCCAAAAGCATAATTATTTGGTGATTCATCATATCATTTTTGAGATCCGACAACCAAGTTTTGGGAAAACATTAAGGTTCGTGAATCCAAAACACCTAACTTTCGTAATACTTTGAGGAATGTACTTTCTCAGTTGGACTTTAGAAGTTTCTGGAGGTTGAGAGATGTTAGACTACAAGCGCAGGAAGAAGAATAAGAATAGGTGATTCTTGGATATCCACTTGGACGAGACAATTGAAGAAGATCGGGAGTCTGGAATTTACATCGGATCTTGGAAGCTACAGGAGGTAGATCGGGGAGATCTAGTAGGTTGTCTAGATAGTATCTACGATAGCAGATCGTGAGTCTGGAGGAACAACATATCTTGGAGATTACAGGAATTACAACAGCAAGAACTAGTGGAATTTGCTAGGCTAAAACGGACTGTAATCCATATTGTCTATAGTGGAGGTAACTAGTTTGGTCCTAGAATTTTTACCCAGTTGGGTTTCTTCGTCATCATTTTGATGTTCATTCTTTATTACTTTCCATATTACAAACAATGGTATTCAAACATAGGATAATTGAGTTGTATGCTTAATCATTTAGAAACTAATAAAAAAGTGACTTGTTGCTTTAATTAGCATAATTCCACACGTAAGGTCGAACTTAGTTAGTGAACTACGTATTTTCACTTTTAAAATTCCTTTTTCTCATATTCATTTTTAACCGCACATTCTCATAATACAATATTTTGTATGTAAACTCAAAACATTTTTCTACTTTTTAACCACACGTTCTTTAATTATTTACTATTCAAAAACTCATTATTTAAAAAAAAACTATCAAACAAGGGCAAATATTGCTATATACACATTTATACTTATGTTTAGGCAACAAGTCTGATCGTGTATATTTTGGACCTAACTAGGTCAGTTTGGCAATTTTTGAAATCGAACCTACCCATTTAGATAATAGAAGCCGACCTAACCTGAACATGTTGAGGCCAGGGATTTTTTAGTTTTCTTTTTTAGTTTTCTAATATAGTTGAATATTGAAACTCAAGAACAATGCCCTTCAAATTCATATTGCCTTTCTTCCAAAAATCGTTCCTAAATTCCATTCATCCACAAACCCTAACCTCAAATAAAAAAATAAAATAAAAAAGGGGAACAATGCCTTTCATTCGTGACTTATCCACATATCAACAAAAACTTGCAAATTCAAAAAACCAATAAGCCAAAAGTTCACAAACAAATCCATAAAATTCAAATATTGGATAAGGTCAGTGGCTCTTTCAAATTTGTGACTTCTTCTTTTGTTAGATTCAAAATTAGAAAATAAGCAAGAACTAGGAATGGCTCTTTCAAATTGATGACTTCTTTTCTTACCTTCTTCTTTGAACTAAGGGTAGTTCTTTCAGATCAGTTGCCTTCAATTTCTTTGAAGAGAAGTTCGTTGGAGAGACAAGGTAAAGCTAGAGTTTCAACGACGTGGATAAGAGAATGGGTGTTGGCTTGGATTTGATCTCATAATTTCACCTTTTGAATAAGGGCAGGGTCGGTTTGGCGGGTTGGTAGGCTTGCACCCATAACCGATCAACCTACATAATTTGCAATCTAACTGTACCTGATACAACTCGAAAGAATGTCGAAATAGATCCAAAATGACCAGATACGATGTGATATATAGAACATGCATAAGTTGTGTTAGGTTTTAGATTATTCGTAATTGGCCATTCTGTGAACAAAAGGACTGAAATTGACATATTGTAAAAGTTCAAAGAGTAATGTGCAAATTCTTTAAAAATAGGGTTATTAGGTCTAGAGTTCGAGAATGACAAAAAGTGGAAAACGGCGCGGATTTTTATTAGACTATCGCCAAGGTTTGGCTCAAGCAACAAAAGCAGAGACTCCATCTCTTGACTGTCACCCTGCTTTCGCTCAAGCGACAGTCCGTCGCTCGACTGTCACTGAGCCCTCGTTCGAGCAACAGCTTTATTCGGGAAAGTTTTGCTTAGCGTTTTAAAGGCTTTCCCCGGACCATACATTTTTCTAACCTACCTATAAATACCAAAACACTTCTGTACGAAAATGGTAAGGTTGAACATTGAGAGAGTTACATCTGTGAGAGATTGATTCGATTCCTTCTTTCAACCTTCATCTTGTGAGTTTATTTTGGAGAGAAAAACATCAATTCAATAATCCAAATACCAAACTAATGTTCCTCTACATCTGATCAGAGTTCTGAAGATCGAAGAAGTTTGACTGGGGTTCCAGTCTGTGAAGAACGCGGTGTTCTTTTTCGTTCCACAGGAGATAAATGACTTCACAAAACTAGGAGTTACTGCATGAGAGCAGAATCTAGGAGAGTTTTGGAAACTGCAGTTGGGAGTGGTGCAGGAGCACAGAATCTAGGAAAACTGTTGGAATTGCAGTCAGGAGATCAAATAGTACGTGTCATCATCTAGACTAGTAGACTGTAAGTTACATATCGTCTATAATGGATTGTTGATTGGCAAAGTGCCCAGAGTTTTTTCCCAGTTAGGTTTCTCCGTGATCATTCTGGTGTTGATTTACTGCATTTGTTATTTGATTGATCACATACTGCGGTATTCAAAATTAGAGCTAAAATGACTTTCTTGTTTAATCATCTAGATCAGAATGAAAAAGTGACATGTTGCTGTTTAATTCGTAAAATATTTTTAATTCAGTATATAATACCTATTCACCCACTCTAGGTATTGTTAGGGTCGAACTGCATAATTTTCAATTGGTATCAGAGCCTTACATCGATTCCTGACCCTTATTTGTAGTCTAGATGAGTCAGTCGTTGTTCGTGCCTCCGTTTTTCGACGGAAGCAATTATGCCTACTGGAAAGTTCGAATGAGTTTCTTCCTTAAATCTTTGGATGATCGTATTTGGATTATCATTCAAAATGGTTGGGCTCCACCTTCAACAACTGTTGTTGGTATAGTCACACTCACTAACATATCTCGGTGGATTAAAACTAATCTTGATGAATGTAACTGGAACAGCAAAGCATTACATGCAATGTTCATGGCTGTATCCGTTGAAGAGTTTAGGCGAGTGTCGATGTGTGAAACTGCTAAAGAAGTTTGGGATATTCTAGAAACCACACACGAGGGTACCAAAACTATTAAGAATTCTAAACTGCAGATGTTAACCACTAAGTTTGAAGAGATTAGAATGAAGGACGATGAATCGTTCGATGAATTCTATGCAAAGCTGAATGATATAGTTAACTCTAGATTTAACTTGGGTGAAAGGATCCTGATACCAAAATCATTAGAAAAGTTCTTATATCCCTGCTCGAGAGGTTTAGACTTAAGGTGACTGCGATAGAAGAAAGTAAGGACTTAGATGCTGTTAAGATTGAAGAACTCATAGGATCACTTCAAACTTATAAACTCACTGTTTCACAACCCAAAAAGGTCAAATCTATTGTCACGAACACCACTAGAAAAGATGAGAGCGAGTCTACTGATACCGAGACCCTTAAAGAAGATGAAATTGCTTATTTCGTTAAAAAATTCTAGAAGGTGATGAGGAATAGGAGAATGCGTCGGGAGAGAAATAGTGAAGACCCTCGTAAATTCTTGAGAGGCAAACATGAGAAAAATACCTCTAGGACTTCCGTTAAGAAATTTCAATTTGTCCAATGTCATGAGTGCAGGGGTATGGTCACATTAGGAGTGAATGTTCAAATTTGAAGAAGAGTTCGGTATAGAACGTCGTGAGGCTTTAGCTGTGACCATGAGTGATGATGAGTCGGAGACTAGTTCTCAGAACGAGACATCTGGTGGTGAGGACGATCAAAAATTCATGGCCTTCACCTCAATTGCTATAATCGAATCTGACCGTGAGATTGAAAAGGTTGAAAGAGAGAATGCGAGTGAACAGTTTGATAAAGAATCTGATGATGAGATTGACATTCACGAGTCTTATTGTGAAGTGTTTGAGGAGAGTCTCAAAATTAAGAAGGTCAGTAAAGTCAACTTGAAAAAGGTGAACAAGCTTAAACTTGAACGTGAAAAACTCTTAAGTGACCTTCAGAACTCGACTAGAAAAATGAGTGAGTTGAAGCTCATTAATGAAAACTTGGAAATTAAAGTTAAATCATTAACTATTGATCTTGACAAATCTAATGCTCAACTTCAATTGTTTATGAGTAGCTCGTAGAAGCTGGACACTCTGTTGGGATGAACAAGCCTGTTGGAAATAAGCATGGTCTGAATTATGCTCATAATGGTAATATTATTGCCAGTACATCTAAGACCACATTTGTTCCAACTACTAACAAAGCTCGAAACATTGTTTTCCCCGAACCAAAGGGCAAGAATGACGTATGATCGAGACCTACCAGACAACGTAGGGTAAATCATCATACTTATAGGCAACAACCACCGAACAGGGTTGATTCTAGGTTTATTCCCACATGTCACTGTTGTGGTGCACTGGGACATACAAGACCTAGGTGTCGTAAACTCGTGACTTGGAATAAAAGTCAGGATATTTCAAGCACAGTTAACTTCCTCGCTAATCAGGTTAGCCACTTAATTAAGATGATGAATCAGTTAACTAAAATCACTTCTACTTCCAAGCAAACTTGGGTTAAAAAAAATGATCTAGAAGGTTCTAAGTTTGGTCATGCTCTTAAAGGTAAGAGCATTCATGGCTCGTCGTGATTTGGTCCTTAGATGCATGCACATGCATCGCATTTGTTTGCGTTTTGCTTTATTTCATGTGTATTTGTTTCTTTTTTATATTATTTTATATTATTATTTTAAAAAATAATAATAATAAATTTGGCTCTAGACAGTTTATGATGTTCTTCAATATTGCATGTGTGATCGAATAGGTCATTATCAGATCTACACTGTTATTTCCATCACTTGGTTCGATTTTTATGGAGTATTGAGTATAAGTTTCACCATATATCATTTGCAAAACACATACTATGATCTTGTGAGTGAGTCTGGACCGCATGTGTGAGATTTAGGATGGCCGTCACATGTTAGTAAGGTGACCTCGTGATGATTCTCCCTGCATGGTTTCTTAAACAAAAAAAAATTACACACATGTTTGATTCATGTTATACTTTTGGTCTGAGCTTATTTGATTCGAGCAATTAAGCTCGAGGGGTTTCTCGTAACCTGGTACCTATGGTCATCTAACTTGGGTTAACCGGCCTAAAACTCGTTAAGGGGTCAATTCAGTAGCTTAATGAACAAGAGTCTGCACATAAGATGTAATTCACAAGAATAGCGATATAAAAAATTACATGCTCATTTTCAGGGGGAGAAAATAAACATGTCATGTATTTGAGCTTGTTTTCAGGTCCTAATATTACATTTGAGTTTGACTTTCATATGTAGGGATCATACTTATTTAACAAGTGATGTTTGCATGTCATTTCTCATAAATTTAAGGATTGGAGTCATATTCTCGAGAAAATAGTGGCACTTTACACGCATGAGTCACTTATATAATTTACTCCATCGTGAACTTCATTGAGTACGTGGGAAAGTCTTTAATGATAATGCTCAGCTTGGGAATGCATGCATGATTGTGATTATCGGTCTGACAAGCACTTCATTTATTTAATCTGATTTTTTGTTTAACTAAAATTATATTGCTATATTTATTCACTTTATGTATTATTTAAAAAAAAAAATTGGTGCTATTTTTCTTAATTTTCTTAGTGTTGTTTCTGTCAATTGAAGATTTTTGGTGATATTTTTCTTAATGGTTTGAATTTGGAGTGCTCTTAATTGAATTTTTGGTGATATTTTTCTTAATTTTGACTAGCTTGTCGCTCGACCTCGCTCAAGCGACAGCAGCAGAAGCTACCTCGCTCGCTTATAGCTCGAGCTTCACTCGAGCGATAGGCTGTCATTTTTGAATTCTAAAGCTAATTTTTCAGGGTTTCTTCACATTTTTCCCAACTTCTTCTCTCATATTCTTCCTAAATCTTTTCACCCACATCAAATTTGTGCAATACCCACTTCATAAACACTTTAAAACACTCTTGGAATGTTGCATTGCATCTAAATTGTAAAGTTTCATAGTTGGTAGGTTAGTTTAAGGTTTGGGGTTTCATGTTTGGAACAAGAAGGATTCAAGTCGATTTTTCGCTAGTCGCTCACCGGAGTGATGCTCGAGCGATTGAAACAAAGACTGCCCACTCGACCTTCGCCCCACTGTCGCTCGAGCGAAGCAGCCTTCTCGCTCGAGTGACATATTATTCGGCCAGACCTAATTTTCTATTTCCGTGATTTCTACTTGGCCCATATAACCTATTTCGTCCAACCTATATATTGAGCCGCTGCACTTTTTACGCAAGGGAGATTGAACATCATACTATTCACAGAGAATACATGCTTTACAAGAATCAAAGTTCAATCATTCCATTGTTCATATGCCAATCATTAAGAAAACATCAAAGAGCCAAATCAAATACTGGATTGCATTTTTCACTTGGGTCTGCTGCAAGATTGTGTCGTCAACTGTGCTGCATTAAAGATCAAGGGAGAATTTGAAGAATGAGGAGTTCTTTGGGAAGATATATACAGGAGATAAACTGCGTAAATAGTCAGGATTGGAGTTCGTGTGCTCATTCCAGGAGGACTGCTTTACAAAGAAGAGCCGGGTTTGGTGTTCGTGTGCACATTCCAGGAGGGCTGCTTCTTACTTCAGACAGGAGATCAGAAAGCTTGTGTTGTCAACTTTGCTGGTGGTCTGTAAGTATATTATCAGTTTATAGTGGATCTTTGACTAGCAAAGCACCTGGAGTTTTTCCCACGTTGGGTTTTTCCGTGAACAATTCTGGTGTTGTTTACTGCTTTATTTATTGTTATGATATAACTGTGGTATTCAAAAATAAGCTAAATTAGATTGTTTGACTAATTACCTAGATATAATTAACTTGTGACATGTTACTAGTAATTAGATCGATAATTCCGCATTTACGCCTAATCACCCCCTCCTCTAGGTGTAGTTGGGTCGAATATCGCGTTTTTCAATTAGTATCAGAGCCTAATCTCGTGTCCTAACCCATATTTTGATTGTCTAGATCCATATTTTGATGACAGTAATTATTCCTATTAGAAAGTGCGTATGAGAGCTTTTCTTAAGGCTTTGGATGAACGTGATGGTGTAGTTACACTCATTGATATTTCTTTATGGACTAAAACTAACTTGAATGAGTGTAGTTGGAATAGTAAAGGTCTATATGCTTTGTTTATGGCTGCGTCTTCTGAGGAATTTAGGAGAGTGTCTATGTGTGAGACTGCTAAGGAGGTTGGGGATATTTTGGAGACTACCCATGAGGGCACTAAGATTGTGAAAAACTCAAAATTACAAATGTTGACTTCTAGGTTTGAAGAACTTAGGATGAACGATGATGAGAGGTTTGATGAGTTCTATGCTAAAGTGAACGATATTGTGAACTTTAGTTTCAATTTAGGCGAATGGATCACCGAGTCAAAAATCGTTAGTAAGGTTCTTAGATCCCTACCTGAGAGGTTTAGACCTAAGGTAACTGCAATTGAAGAGAGTAAGGACCTTGATGCCCTTAAGATAGAAGAACTCATAGGATACATTCAAACCTATGAATTGACCTTAGTTCAGCCCAAGAAACAGAAGTCCATTGCCTTGAACACCCGTAGGGAACAAAATTCTGAGTCTAGTGATGTAGAGTCCCTTAAAGGTGAGGAGATATCCTACTTCGTGAAGAAGTTCAAGAAGGCCTTGAAGAATAGACCAAAATCACAACCTAGGCAGAGGAGTCCCCTGGGAAATTTTAGAAAGAAAAGCGTGATAAGGGTGGTGGTAAAGGGTATAGTAGTGAGCTCCAGTCGGTTAGATATCATGAGTACCAGGGGTTTGGGCACTATAGGAATGCACGTCCTAATCTCAAGAAGAGCTCGACTAAGGATAGAGGTAGAGCCTTAGTTACTGCACTGTCTGATGATGACTCTAGTGACAGTGACCCGAGTGTATAGTCTAATTGTGAGAAAATAGGGAAGTACATGGCCTTTGTGTCTCAAGTAGAGAGTGAATCGGATAAGACTAGTGAAAAGACTGAGGTTGAGAGCGACAATGAGACCTCAGATGAAGAGGATAATCTACAGGTTATGTACCAGAAGTTTTATGATGAGAGCCTTAAAATTAAGAAACTCAACTACGCCCTACTGAAGAAGCTTGATTCCTTAGAGAGAGAGAGAAAGAGAGACTTCCTGGTGAGCTTAAGGACTCAACCAGTTCCCTGAGTGAGTTGAGATGTATCAATAAGAGGCTAGAAGAGAATGTTAAGACCCTCATGAGTAATCTAGAAAAATCCAATTCTCAACTTGAGGCTTTCTCCAGTGGAACTAAGAAGTTTGATAGTCTTTTAAGTATGAACAAGCATGCAGGTGATAGACGAGATCTATGTTATGTTAAGAACAATTCCAATCTTACTAGTACCTCTAAGACTTCTTTCGTTCCCGCTTCTACTCAGCCACACATTGCAAGAAATCCTGAACCTAGAGTTGAGCGTGTCATAGGACAGAGGACTCCTAGGTCTCGTAAGAACACTGCACCTAAAATTTGTCTTCAACAATCGTATGTGTCTGAGCCTAGATTTGTACCCATTTGCCATCGTTGTGGTGCTTTGGGTCACATTAGGTCGAGGTGTCGTATGCGTGTGTACAAGGAGAGAAATCAGGATATTCCCAGTTAGGTCAATTCTCTTTCCAGTCAAGTTCTTCAACTGACTGAGATGATTTCTCTATTGACTAGGGCTACCTCCACTGCTAGGAAGGCATGGGTCAAGAAAGTTGATCTTGATTGTATGGTAGTCACTGGTGTTTATGCACCACACTGATCCCATTTGTGAGCATCTGCATGCATTGTCCATTACACTGATGTATTTTGCATCCATCTTACACTTTGCATGTGTTTATTTGTTTTTGTGCTTTATTTTCCTTTTAAATAGTTGTCTGCTTTTTATTTGTCTTGTGTGCTCGACATTTTTTTTTTTGCATGATTTTTTCATTTGAAATAAAGTAAAAATAAAAAAATAAATCATTTTCTTTTATTTATTTGGTTTAAGTTTTTGCTTTGAGAAAAACAAAAATAAGAAATGAGAATAAAAGGAGTTTGATTGGGAAATTGGTTTTACAGCATGATACACAATACACTTGATTTTGTAGGTGTTAATCAAGAATGAGTTTATTTGGTGGGCTGTAATATAATTTTCATTGCCAGCTTAGAATGCTTATGGAGTATTTAATATAGGTCTCTTCATATACTATCTGCACTGCACACACTATGATCGTGACAGTGGGACTCTACCTTGTGTGTGAGTTTTGGGATAGCAGTCACATGTTAGTAGGGTGACTTTGAACATAAATTGACCATTTCTATTAGACTTAAGCTTGATTTTACCCCTGCATGATTAATGTATGGTTGAAAAAAGATAATTCCAAGGGGCTCAATATGTTAATGCTACTTTTCGAAGCCTACTTAACTCGAGTGATTAAACCTGCAGGGTTCTCATAACCTGGTGCCTGTGGTCAGCTGACTTGGGTTAAATGGCCTAAAACTCGTTACAGGAGTCATGTTACTCGTTTAATGGAAAGCAGCATGTACTTAAGATTGAAAATATATTTGAGCGAGTCCTGTTGCAAATAGTGAAGAATGAATAACTGTTTGTACTGTAAGTCAGGGGGAGAAGACATATTCTTTGTTAAACATGAGTTTTCATATGCAAGTCCTAATTTAAGGTTTGACTTTCATAAGTAGAGGAATAAACCTATTAACAGTTATATTTAGCATTTCATTTTTCACAAAATTAAGGTATGGAGTCCTACTGCCAGAGGATTAGTGACATTTTACACGTATGAGTCACTTATATCAATCATTTACTCCATGGGTAACTTATGTTGGCGTTGTGAGATAGTTTCATGTTCACTGCATATACTTGTGATTGCTTATACCTGCATTGTTGAGTTGTTGTGTGTTTTTGCTCCGTCCCTTTGACATTTGTGACAAAAAGGGAGAGATATTTTTATAGTAGGGGGGAGCTATATCATTTTGATTTTGCATTTTCTGTTTTGAGCAGTTACATTTGTCTTCTTAGGGGTCGTTGGGGTGAGATATAGATATTGTATAAACATATTGTGCTTTAAATTTGATTTGATCTGTTGCATATGTCTTTGTCTTTATTGGGGTTGTTGGGGAGAGACATAGATATTTTTTTGACATTTGACTTGATATACATGTGCATTGATTATTATTATTATGTCATCTGTCTTGAGGGATCGTAGGGGTGAGATATAGATACATTTCCTACTGCTTTAACATTTAGAGTTTGCAGTAGTGGCATTATATTTGCATTGCATATCATGCACTGAGGGGGAGCATGTGTATTGCAATTGTATTGCATTTCATGCATGGCTGTTTGAGTTTTTCCTTGATATTTTGTGGTATTAATATCGTTATGGTGTCTTGGTTAACATTAATACTGCATCTCAAACTAGTTTGCTTATTTCACTGACTAGCACTTTATTGTTTATTTCCTGTATCACTTGCTTTTACACTGGTATGTAAGTTTTCGATTTTAGGATAAAGGATTAACAAAGTGGAAGCTGCATTCAGTTGGTTTAGTTGGACTGAGGTAGTTTGGATATGTTGTTGTTTGTTTTGTATTATGTTTTGTCACATAATGATAAAGGGGGAGTTTGTTAGATTTAAATTTTGTATTGACGATTCTGTGAACAAATTGACCAACTTAAACAATTATACAAGTTTGGAGACTAAATTGTAAAGTTTCATAGTTGGTAGGTTAGCTTAGGGTTTGGGGTTTCATATTTGGAACAAGAAGGATTTACACCGGTTTTTCGCTAGCTACTCGTCGGAGTGATGCTCGAGCGACTGAAACAGAGACTACCTCGCTTGAACTTCGCCCCATTGTCGCTCGAGTGACAAACCCTTCGCTCAAGCGAAGCAGCCTTCTCGCTCGAGCAACGTATTATTCGGCCATACCTAATTTTCTATTTCCGTGATTTCTACTTGGACCTATTTCGTCCAACTTATATATTGAGGCGCCGCACTTTTTACACAAAGAAGATTGAACATCATATTATTTAGAGAGAATAATGCTTTACAAGAATCAAAGTTCAATCATTCATGTGCCAATCATTAAGAAAACATCAAAGAGCCAAATCAAACACTGGATTGCATTCTTCGCTGGTGTTTGTGTTATCTAGTTCATCGATTTCTCTATTGTATAAAGATGTTATTAAATTGAATCTTGAGCGCTGATCTAGAGTTATTTAATAATTAGGGTTAATTAGAACGCTGGTTTCTAATTAACTAAAATTAAGGAGAAATAGGAATCAATTTCGACGATGAATATTCGAAATATGAATTAAATTATCCTTATATCTGTGATCAATCGTAGATTTCCGACGGTGGATGTGGATTTAGATCAAGGTTAGTTTTTTAATTGTTTTTATTAATTTAATTTTCATTGTTATTGATTAAGTTATTTACAATTGTTTGCATACAAAAACCCACCACAATCATTGTACGAGGCATAAATTATTGAATTACACACTTTTCGTGGAATCGACCCTTACTTCCACTACTACATTAGTTTTAGAGGTTAAAATATTACTTTTGGGTGCCTGCGACAGCACACACCGAGTCACTTAAAAAGTCTTCAAACTAGTTTTTCACTTTGATTGTTTAATGAATTTGAACAATTCATCCTTTATTGTGGAGGTGTGTCGTAGAAACTGCTACAATTAATTTAGTGAAACATTTTTGTTAATTATTAGACAATCTTTTCTATGGGAATAAATATTGATTTGTATAGTCAAATTATTTTATTTGTTGGTTTGGAGTTTTTTTATGTTGATGATTAATAATTTGAACTTGCTGAATGGTTACGAGTATATTGAATCATCCACAATAATGATATATCATCAATTAACATAAATATTTTCATAACGTAACACAATAAAATGAAAAAAAATTATAATACATCATATTTAACCATATATTGTGTAACAACCCGGGTCCCATTTAACGGGCTGTCCTGGCCGTTAGATCGACGACGTACTGTCCTCACTGTACAAACATGGGTCTTTTCAACATGCTTTGTCTTCACTCGAGAAAACTTCCCAGGGGGGTCACCCATCGTAGAATTGCTCCAAGCTAAGCACGCTTAACTGTGGAGTTTTCAACGATGGACTTCCGGAAAAGAAGGTGCACCTTGTTGGTATGAGTAGTACCTATCAAATCTTTTAAACTTTCCTGGTCTGGGTATTACAATCACCCCCTGTTAGACTCGCTACGTCCTCGTCGCGCTTAATATATCTGAGGATCCGTTATCAGGCGTTGGGATTCTAGAGGTGGCTCCTACGGGTTCAAGAGGTGGCTCCCGCCCTATGGCGTAGCACTTTGTCCCGCATAGCACTTAGTTCCCGATTTCCGGCTGGCAATCGGTCTCTGATACCATTTGTAACGACCTGGGTCCCACTCAACGGGCTGTCCCGGCCGTTAGATCGACGACGTACTGTCCTCACTGTACCAATATGGATATTTTCAGCATACTTTATCCTCACTAGCATGCTCCCCGAGAAAACTTCCCATGGGGGTCACCCATCATAGAATTGCTCCAAGCCAAGCACGCTTAACTGTGGAGTTTCCAACGATGAACTTCCGGAAAAGAAGGTGCACCTTGTGATATGAGTAGTACCTATCAAATCTCTTAAACTTTCTTGGTTTGGGGTATTACATATTGTACCAAATTAGCCCATAGAAGGCACAAATTTACATTAATTAATAATGGATCACATATTGAGAAAAACAATTCAATCTAACACACAAATCGATGATTTGATCAACATGATTTTAAAAATATATAATTTAATTTAGAGACAAAATTATACAGTAATCAATTAAATATATAGAATCTATCAGTCAAAGCAATTAAAATAAATAGTGTTAATAAACGATCAGAGCAACAACAATTTTTTTTGGGCCCCCTAAAGAACTAGGCTTGAGGTGGCGGCATCTTGGGCTTTTTTGAGGTCCGGCTTTGGTTTGTGATGTTAGTTAACAAAGATTAGTTCAAATTTTCTGAAATTATTCTGTAATCAAACCTTATGCCTTGTGATTTGAAGTTGTTCTCGTGGATTTGAAGGTAGTCCTAACGAATGCTCAATGGGAGACTACGTGTTTGAAGCAATCACTAAATCTCCAAGGCTTCGACAAAAAAATCCTTGTGTTTTTTATGTTTTTGCTGAATATTATATTCTTGGTGCTAGTTGAGTCCCAAATCTTAAGCTCCATGTTTTCGAATAGATTTTGTAAAAATTGATTTTTTTGAGAATGCATGATTAAAAAATAGAAAACAAGTTTCGTGTTTATGTGCAAAATTATTTTATTTGAAAAATAAGTTGTTGGAAGTCTTGGAAATTAGAATGCGAATAATTTTGGCAAAACCGTTGCGAGATGATAAGCAGACCACATGTCAAATTAGATAGATTAACCATGTTTTGAAAATTCATCAACATCATTCAAAATTTTCATTATTTCATCGATAAAGTATTAGGATTTTTCGGATCGGGCCAAATAGAATTCGAATCACCATATTATAACAATATAACGTTTCAAGTTTGATTATTTTCTTACTAATGTAACGTATTATTTTCTACGTGCAACTATAGTTTCTGTTACTCCCGTAAATTATGTGGCACTATCTTGAAGGAAGGGTCCCACATTGCCAACTTAGCATTGACTTAGAGGGTCCTCTAAAAAGACATCATGAGTTTCAGTCTAAAAGAGTATCGGCTGAAGGGCCTCAACCACCTAAAAAGAGCCTCGGCTGAAGGGTCTCATCCACTTATAAAGAGCTTCGACTGAAGGACATCAACCACCTAGAAAGACTCATCCACTTATGAAGAGCCTCGGTTGAAGGGGTTCAACCACCTAGAAAATAGCCTCGGCTGAAGGGCTTCATCCACTTATGAAGAGCTTCGGCTGAAGGGCCTCAACTACCTAGAAAGAGTATCTGCAGAAGGGTCTCATCCACTTATGAAGAACCTCGGCTGAAGGGCCTCAACCACCTAGAAAGAGCCTCAACTGAAGGGCCTCATCCACTTATATAGAGCCTTGGCTGAGATTCTCAAAGCCTTGGTTTTGGGCTTGGGCAAGCCCATAAACCATATGGCCCATTTACGTTTTCATTTTCTATATATATATATATATATATATGTGAATCCATTTCATTTTAAGGTATGTTCTCTAACCCTATCATCTTCCCCTCTTCCTCTCTTGCACTTATATTTTCCTCGTCCGACAGTTGACTTGACCGTCGGAGTGCGAACAGTCGTCGGACCTTTTTCTTGACCGGCAGCCTTTGCTTCCTAACAGGGTGTTCAGTGTGCAGGTGATGTCCACGTGGAGGGGACGTGGCGGGAATTCTGTTGAGCTCATTTTTTGGGGTCAACCGTTTCGATAATTATTGTGATAATTAAATATGATTATTAAACATCTATGCATTATCTAAACGAATATATTAATTAATATAAAGGGTACTAATAAATGACATATATAATTAGTAATAAAGTTCGAACAATTTCCCTTTCGCTACAAACACCTATAAATAACACTTCAAAAATAAAAACTAAGCAGAAGAAAAGAAAAGAACATCCATTTTTTTGTGCCCATGATCGTATTCCATAGACAAAGTTGGAAAATGGAAGAAGGTACATGTGATAGTATTATTTGATTATCTACTATTTTTTATTTGTATATATGAGGTTTTATATGTAACTTATTTTAATATCTTCATATTAGTACTTCAATAATCAAACATCTATTTTTGCAGCAGTCTTTCATTTTCATATTTAAAGTTAAGTCTACTATTTAAGTTTTGTAGTTATATTGATTGTACATGTTTATGAATTTTTTTAATATCATTTCAGGGTTTAGCGGAAACAACCCAAGTAGCTCTTCAACCAAGATCAGCCATAAACCTGAAGTCGTACCACTTGCTACCATGGCTAGAATTATGAATATCATTCTGCCAGAGCACGTGAAGATAGCTGACGGGACAAAGAAGAGAGGCAAAGAATGCGTGGTGGAGTTCATATATTACGTCACAAATCAAGCAATTAAAAAGCATGGTGGAGCATGTTACGTTACTCTCACTACACAAGACGTGAATGACGCGATGAGAACGCTAGGATTAGATAACTACATAGAACCACTCACTATTCGCATAATCGCATGAACAAATTAAGTTAAAACAAAAATACTTGATTCATGTTGTATTAATTTGCGGAAATATTTACTTAATTTATGCATTATTAATTACATATGAAATATTTAAATGTATAGGGCTCACAAGCTCAACATAATTATCCGGTTTAATTCGTCACAATTATTTCATTCGCGTTAGCGATCAAATTTATCTCATGTATTTGACAAGCTCTTTCGAATATAATCAAACATACTTAAATATGTGAATTTACTACATCTCTGCACGAAAATAATGTATCCAATCACAATAAACTCACATATCACAACACAAATTACAAAAGTATATTTATATCTCCCATTTAAATTCATGGTTTTTATTGTTATTTGTTAATGCTAAATCGACATTTTACTTTGACTTCAACACGAATTTCAAGGTATAACCATTTTAAGCTGCATTTTCTTTATTTTCATAGAAAATAAATTCTTATGGGTTTGGTGGATTTTTATTTTCCAACTAACATTTAATTGAAATTTTTTTTCACCTTTACTTATCAAACGGACTCTTACCAATAATTTATAGAAAAAGGAAGGAATACATTGGAGGTCCCTCATCAAATCTTGCATTAAAGCTAAACTTACGTACCACAATAACATTTCATGCATTCACAGCTCAAAAAGAGGGGAAATTTTTTTGCATTAATACTGCTTCATTGGGTAACGATAATGTCGCAATAACACTTTATGCATTCATAGCTTAAAAAAAAAAAAAGCCACCGAGTTGATTAATTGAAATGCATGCTTATTCTAAAGCATTATTATTTTTTGGGTCTGGACCTATTATTCATTCAATAGAATTGTTGTTGGCCATTCCCCGAATAAAAGTCATGGACAAATATTGTGCGAGTATAATATAGTCGAAATATGTATCACATTAGTTTTTCTTAAGCATTAAGAAATTTCAAAGAAAAAAGTCATTGTTGTCTATTCTTGGGATAAAAGTCTTGGGAAAATATTGTGCGAGTATAATATAGTAGAAATATGTATCACATTAGTTTTTCTTTAGCATTAAGAAATTTCAAACAAAAACAAAAACTTTTTTTTTTGATCTTGCTACTTGTATTGATAAGTGTATACACTTATTCAGAACCTAAAATAGCGATATTTGGTAGTTCTTTAAATAAAATATATTTTAAATTGTATTATTTTATGTTAAAAGTGTAAAACTCAATGATTGAACGAGAAATTGAAAGAAAGAAGCGAAAATTGGTGAAAATGACGAAATCCAAAATTTGGAGGACCAAATCGAAAATATTCAATAGTTGATTTGAACCACAAGAAGATATTTTGAAGAGTACTAGGAGACAATTAGATGCAATTAAAAGTAAAAAAAAAAAAAGAAAGGAATGATCAAAACATTATCACAAACTAATTTACAATCGCACAAGTTATATTCCATTTTTGAACCGAAAATTAAGACCCATTTTTGGCATAGTAAATGTTTGAATTTGAAACATTCTATTTCTAGCAAAGTTGTATCACTTTGAGTTAGCTTTCCATATACTTTGAATCGCCTCAATCGAATATCAGGAGATAAATTTACGACTAAAATACTGACAATTGCATAGAGACAAAAAGCATGCGCGCACGAAGACAACTTTCATTATTCGATTGGAACTCTTTTGGAAACCAATTTGTAGTGTGTTTGAATCTAATTTTGAGGAGAATAGAAATTTTAGAATAGTGAATGATGTGAGAATGTGTGGTGGAAAGGTGATGAAAAGTTTTTGATTTGTGTGTAATATTATTTTGTGTGTTTGGTAGGGATTTTTTGGGGAAAGAATTGATTTTGAATAGTGATATGATGGGAAATGTGTGGTTGAAAAAGAAGATAAAATTATTGATGTGATAGAAAATATTATTTTATTGAAGATTGTGTGGTTGAAAATGAGAATTGATTTACTATTAAAAATGAGAATTGGTACCAAACATAACCTTTATTTGGAGAATGTGTGGTTGAAATAAAGAATGAAAATGAAAAACAGAATGAGAATGAGAAATTAATGGGTGTCAAATGGGGGCTTGGACATGATTTTCAATCAATTTTCTATTCCTACAAATACCTAACAGGAGAATACATATTAGACACCTCTCATATACCTTTCATACTATAATATTCCATCAATTTTCATCATAAAAGTGTAGCAAAATCATATATTGTGAGAATATTTCAAAGGCGAAGTTCAAGAACTCATCAATTAGAAATTAAATCAGATATTTGTGGGTAAAGAAATGAAAGAATTATCGAAAATTTATCAAAATTACTGTGAAGAAATTCAAGAATATCAAGATTCATCTTCCCTCATTCATTAATTCACAATTTCGGGTGATGTTCTATACATTTAACATAATTTCTTGTAATTCCAATATGTTAGATTAGTTTTATATTGTAGGATGAGATGAACAATTGTTATGATATTTTTAATTTTTAATTAATCATTTTGACTCTAATTTGGTTTGATTTGTGTATGTTTATTATAATTTTTATCGTTCTTTTTAATTGTTTGATCACCAAATGAATTGTTTGTACATTTTATTGTTACCAAGAAGGCAAGAAACATAATAAGATTTAACTACAATATAATAAACATTATAAGGTTCAATAGCGGATATAAATATACTTCTATGCTTTATATGATTTTAAAAGGTGTTCTAACACCTGTTAATGAATTTATCATGTTTACATCTTTCATCTAAAGATAGAAAAGTCACATGAGGAAAATAGGTTTGGCCGCTATCGAGAGAGACTTTCAATTAAATTAGGAACATTGACCAACATGAATGATTTCAAATTGTCAATTTAATTGCTATATTAAAAATGGAATAACGATGAGGATTCGATATCTTAACAATGCATCTTACATATTTGAAAAATATATTTACTTACTTTCATTAGTTTAATTGATAATTTAGTGATTAGTATGGAAAGACCGCAACAACTTGTTTGCTATTTGATTAAAGTTGACATTAATATTAACTCGGTCAAACATATAGTTTTCATGGGTTCGACACTATATTCATCATTATATTATTTGATCAAGATTCCATGCACTTGCGGGAAATCAAGCAATCAAGTTTTTTGCATCGTTGTCGGATATTATTATTTTTAATAAGTTTTAGTTAATTTTTGTTTTAATATGATTTTTATTGCTTTAGTAGTTTAGTTTATTATATTAGAAAAACTTTAGAGCGTTTCTTGGTTCCTTTTTCAGGACCTTGTATGTGAAATTTGAGAACCGATGATTTTGCTCAATTTGATCCAGAGATCGAAAGAACATTCAACATCCGAAGAAGACAATAGTTGGAAACACACCAAAAACAGAAAAAAGGAAGACATATGAGCCCATGTTTGACACACATTCTTTCGAAACTCATTTTCAACCACACATTTTTCAATAAAATAATATTTTTCATCACATCAATAACTTTTCCTTACTTTTTAACCACATATTTTCCATCATATCACTATTTAAAATACATTATTTTCTCAATAATATCCATCAAACACCCCTTAAATGTGACTATAGCTAATGAAAATGTAAGGATAATGGGTAATCAACAATTCGAAGTGCTTTTCTTGTGTATTCTTGATAAACCAACGTTTAGGAGAGTTTTGAGTCTATTTCATTTTTATTGGAGTATATGGTTTCACCGGTTGTGGAAAGCTAGTCTAGTATAGTATATTTGGCGTTTGGTCAAGCGAGCTTTCATTTACGGACGGATGTCATAAATATGTTTTGGAATGCTCTACAGTTCTTTGGGAGAGATACTGAGAACCCCAACGCTCACATATCAAGATTCTTGGACATATGTGCAACAATCAAGTATCTGGGGATTTCAAACAAAACAATAAGATTGAGTTGTTTCCCATATACATTGAGAGACTCAGCCCGAGAGTGGTTAGACCATCTACTCAACATATGCGAAGAACGAATAAGAGCTTGCAAGTTCAGGAAGCTACCGTAAAAAAAAATTGAAAAATTAGATGGGACAGATAGCCAAGGCACTTTCAGAGAGACCACCAGGAGAATTTCCTAGTGACAATGAAACAAATTCTAAGGAGCACTGCAAGGCTATAACTACTCGCAGTGGGGTATAACTACTTGAGATAAATGTGAAGAGGCTAATTGCTACATGAGAGAAGGTACCTACCATGATTAAGGAGCATTTGGAGGAATCAGAGCAAAACAAAGAACAAGAGAAAGTATTAGATGATCCAGATGTTAAGTTTTCGAAGTTCCTTGAGTTATTCAAAAAGTTGCAGATCAATATATCATTTGTGGATTCACTTGCACAAATACCCAGCTACGCAAAACAAGGAAAAGCTGGAGGATTTGGGGATAGTTATGTTGAATGAAAAATGCAGTACTGATGTGATCCATAATACGAGAGCAAGTTTGGGTAGTGATCCATTGATCGTTGAGGAAGGGTTTATGACTAGGTCGCAAGCGAAGCGGGTCAAACAAGCAATGTAATTACTTGCTCAAGTCACGATGGACAAAATATTGATCACGGCAAACAAATAGTCAAATTTCTTGTTGGGTATGTGAGATGAAGTGGAGCAACTTGATTCAAGTAATAGACGGAGAAGATGGATTGAACAATTATGTGACCACATAGTTGTTCAGGGCATGCGACCCTTACCGAGACCACATAGGAGAAGTTTAGATAATCCATGTGACCGCATAGATTTACACAAGGCGACCGCATAGTATATTTCCACCGCGAATTTTTCAAATTTCGCGCAATCTTCTATTTTAGTTAAAATTCTATTTTGTGGTATCTTTTATTATTTTTAGGATTTAATTCCCTTTTTATTAGGATTTTAGGGATTCCATATAAATATAATTATTATTTTCATTATAAAACACACATTTTGAGAGATATTATTGCTAGATTTATTGTTTTTTTTCTTATTCTTCATTCAATTAATTCTGAACTTATCAAAAATTAAATTCTAGTAGCGTTAATCAATTTAAGTAAGGTTCATAAAATTGTGATCATGGGGTCAAGATATTATTGTGAATTGTCCTAGTTTTTTGGTTCAATAATTTATTAGGTCAAGCTTTCAAACGTTGATTTTTGGCTTTCTTGGGTTTGATCTAATCTGATGTGGGTTCGTAGCTTCAATTGTTACATGGGTTCGCATCAAGTGCCATCCTACAAAATAAGTTGCCACCTAAACTAAAGGACCTAGAGAATTTTAATATCCCTTGTACTACATGAAATTTGATAAGGTTCTTTGCTATTTAAGTGCTAGCATTAACCTTGTTGGGGAGAGACAAAGGCAACATCGATCTCTTTGTAGTTGGCAAACAGATCCATAAAATTTCTCATGGGAATTATTGAAGATATATTGGTAAATGTCGATAAATTTATCTACCCTGCAGATTTCGTCATTTTAGACAAAGTTGAGGAGCACAAGAATGTGCCATTGATATTGGGGAAACCATTCTTTGTAAAATGTCAGGCCTTAATAGTTGTTCAAAAGGGATAATTGATGTTGATATGGTAGATTTGGTTATGGAGAAGACTTTTATTCTTGAGCACCCTCAAGACCATTTGGAGGTTCTTCTTGTACACTCATAAGATAAAAACTCAATAGTGGAAGAGATAAGCTAGAGTGCCTACATTATAGAGTACTTCGTCCATCAGAAGAAAGTAGTTTGAAGAACTTGGTGTAAGACCTATAGAACCACTACATTCTATTCAGAAAGCACCAAATCTTGAGCACAAGAAATTGTCATCACATCTAAGGTATGCTTACTTAGGAGAGTAATCTATACTTTCTGTGATTATTACAAATGCGATGACCTATTTGGAAGAGTATAGACTACTAAGAGTTCTACGAGAATATAAAATAGCTATTGAGTGGTCTATAGTAGACATCAGAGAGATTAGTCCATCAATATGCATGCACAAAATCTTTATGGAAGAAGATTATAAGCCAAACGTGGAAAATCAGTGTAGATTGAATCCCACCATGAAGGACGTCATGCGAGCAAAGGTATTGAAGCTCCTTGATGAAGGCATCATCTATCTTATCTCTGATAACAAGTAGGTCAATTCGATTTATGCTGTGCCAAAGACATGAGGGATTCAGTGGTAAAGAATGAGAATAATAAGCCAATACCAACAAGGCCAATCATGGGATGGGGATTGTGCATAGACTGCAAGAAGTTGAATGATGCAACTCAAAAGTAACACTTTCCCCTACCCTTCATCGATCAGATGTTGGAAAGACTAGTAGGACATTCACATTACTGCTTCTTGGATGGGTAATCAGGAAAACTACATTTACGTGACCCTGTGGTACCTTTGCATATAGGGAGATGCCATTTGGGTTATGTAATACTCCTGCCACATTTCTGTGATGTATGATGACAATCTTTTCAGATGTGGTGGAGAAAATCATTGAAATTTTCATGAATGACTTTTTGGTGTTTGGTTCATCATTTGAGAGTTACCTCTCAAATTTGGGGATGGTCTTACAACGATGTGAAAAAATGAATTTGGTGTTAAACTCGGAGAAATGTCACTTCATTGTCCACGAATGAATAGTACTTGGGCATATATTTCAGCAAATGGTATTGGGATAGATAAAATAAAGGTTCAGGTGATAAAGAAGTTACCTCCACCAACTTCAGTTAAAGGAGTACGTAGCTTCCTCAGCCATGCAAGGTTCTATAGGAGGTTTATCAAGGATTTCTCCAAAATCACCAAGGCTTTTTACAGCTTACTACATCATTCAGCTTTCTGAAGAGTGTTTGACATCTTTCAACACTCTAAAAGAAAAGTTAATTTCAGCATCGATTATAGTTGCACCAGTCTGGGGACTGCCATTTGAATTGATGTGCGATGCTAGTGACTACAAAGTAGGGGCAACACTTGATCAAAGAAAGGATAAAATTCTCCATGTCATCTACTACGCGAGCAAGACTTTGACAGATACACAACTGAATTATGCAACCACAAAAAATGAGTTGCTAGCTATTGTGATTGTCTTTGATAAGTTCAGATCATATCTCATGGGACAGAAGGTAATTGTCTACACAGATCATGCAACCCTGAAATATCTGATGTCTAAGAAGGACGCGAAGCCTAGGTTGATTTGGTGGATACTTCTCCTTCAAGCGTTTGACTTGGAGATTCAAAATAAGAAAGTAAGTGAAAATGTGGTAGCAGTCGACATTTCGAGGCATGAATAGGTAGAATACAGGGATGAGGTCGATATAATGTATTCTTTCCCAAATGAGCGTATCTTTGCAGTTGACTGTATACCATGGTATGCAGATATAGTGAATTTCTTGGCATGTGATGTACTTTCACTTGAGTTAATGCATTACCAAATGAAGAAGTTCTTTTCGGAGTTGAAATACTATCATTGGGAGAACCCTATATTATACGGGAGGGGGTGCTGATCAGATTATTCGAAGATGTATGCCAAATAAGGAGATCGCTCAGATTTTGGAGCATTATCACTCTTCAGCTTCTGTGGGGGCATTTTGGCTCTTCTAAGGCAACAACGAAAGTTATACAATCTATTGGCCCTTACTGTTTAAGGATGCTCGTGAATACGCAAAACACTGTGATCAATGCCAACGTATAAGGACTACTTTCAAAAGGCATGAGATGTCTCTGAATTCAATTCTAGACGTGGAGCTCTTTGAAGTTTGGGAGATAAATTTTATAGGACCATTCCAAACCTCTTACAACAATCAGTACGTGTTGATGGTAGTTGACTATGAAATAGGTTGAAATAGTAGCAGCACCAACTAATGATGCTCGAGTGGTTGTTAATTTTTTGTAGACCTCGTCGAGCCTAACTATAAGACCTCGTCTATCCGATGCCAGTTTATAAGACTCCAATAGTTTGAGAGCTATTCACAAGATGTTTATTCTACACCTCGCCATATGCTTATTCCTAACTTTGCGAGATGTTTATTCCTCGTTTCTCACTATCGTCGAGCCTAGCTATAAGATCTCATCATTTCGAGGGCAGCTTATAAGACTTCAACAGTTTGAGAACTATTAACAGAACGTTTATTCCCTATCTCCCAGATACTTATTTCTAGCTTCGCAAGATGCTTATTCTTTGCCCGTCAATATCGACGAGCTCAGTTATATGACCTCCTCATTTTGAGGCCAGCTTTTAAGACTCCAACAATTTGAAAGATATTTATGAGATGCTTATTCCCCACTTCGTTAGATCTTTATTCCCAACTTTGCGAGATGTTTATTCGTCGCATCTCACTATCGTCGAGCTTAGTTTATTCGCCGCATCTCACTCCTCATCTCGAGGCTGGCTTATAAGCTCCAATAGTTCAGGAGATATTCAAGGGATGTTCAATGTGCATGTGCATCCCTATGTAGAGGGGATATGGTCGGGATACTGTTGGCCAATTTTTTTAGGTCAACAGATGATATTTATAAACCTAATATGTCTCTAACTTCAAAGGAGTACAATTTGTATTACTTTATATTTTCATTTACTTTATTCAAACTCGTAGAAACTATGTACCATAAGACAATTGTTGCATCTAAATATAATTTCATTGCCAAGGAAAATATTTTCATGTTTTAATGTAAAATAAGTATAAACAAGTAACACATTAATCAGTTAACAATGTAAAATTTCCGTCACAATGCAATTCGACGCCTTGATTTGTCATTAATGTAAGTAAACAATTAAATATATATATGCAACAAGCACACATTCCCCAACAAAACACTTCGACAACAACAACCTTATAAAGGTAATTCAATTATGACAATTTTGAACAATTCTCCAATCATAACCATCTAAGACTAGTTCATGAAATAAGGCTTGTAAATTTTCATGAATTTTCAAAATGTTTGCAAGTATTTAAATTCTTGTTTTATAGTATCTCTAGGAGACTCTCTATTTTTAAAGGATATATTTTACAATTTCCAAATCATCTATACATTTAGATAGTAAAAATTTATAAGTATTCCAACATACTCTTTATATTTAACACTTAGGCTCTGTTTGATTCGCGTAATTTTTCATGGAAGTATGAAAATATTTTCCTACTTCCACTTTTTGACTGTTTGATATGCGAAATTTTTCATGGAAAATGTTTTCCTCCCTTTTTCTAGGTACAACCCTTTGATGCACAAATGGTGGAAAATGTTTTTTCACCTATTAGGTGAAAAAATATTTTCCAGCTTTTTTTTTTGTTTGTTTTTGCAATGGGAACAAATTCTAGATACAATGGTAAAAGAATTTTCACTTTTATTGACAACTTCCATGCAAAACAAAGTCAAACGAAGAATATTCGGTATGGTAAATTTTTTTTTTTCAATTTTTTTTTTTTTTACAATTGGAACACATTTTAGACCCAATGGTAGAAAAAATTATCACTTTAATGGACAAATTCCATAAAAAACGAAGCCAAATGGACACCAAACTTTCAACATTTTCCATGGAAAATTATACCAATCAAACACAATTAATTACAATTCTCAGTAAAACATTTTCTAAGAAAATCAATTCCCTGTAAAACATTTTTTTTCCACCCATTTTCCACCCTTGTAATCAAACGGACCCTTAGTTTTAGTACTCTCCAAAGTTTTGATAAGAAGATGGCATTGACGATTGTGAAACTACTTCCACGATCTTAGTTTATTTATATCTTGAAATTGATAAACTCAAATAGTGGCGTATTTGTGTTAGGTCTAAAATCTTGGATTGAGATGCAAATTCCCCTTTGAAGCTCCAAGTGTATTCGGATGATATTCCATATTGATCTAAAGTATTCTTTATGAAATGGGTTGTGTGCAAAATAGAGTTGGATTAGACTAGAATGCATTATTGAAATTGAAATTTTATCTTGTATCATCATCGGATATCTATTATTTTCCATGTCCAATCAAAATGTTTAAATAAACTTAAACTTTAGAGAAAATTGCAGCCACGGTACCAAACATTTCAACTTTTTGCAGACTTTTTTCAAACCTTTGATTTGTCCTACCCACGGTACCAAACCTTCAAACAATTCGCAGGTCAAGTCCGAATGGATGGGAACCGTTAGTTGACTGTTAATTGACTCCAAAAAATTATTTTGACCAAATCAACAAAGGGCAAAATGATAATTTCATAATTTTAACATAAAAAAGGAAAATAAAAGAATTAAATTAAAAACCCCCCATGTTCATCTTCTTCCCCCAACCCCCACCCTACCCCACCCAACCCAACCCAACCCAAAATAGAGCAAATTCATCAGATCAGAAATCACATAGACGCCCTCTGAACTCGACTTCTCTTCCTCCATCGATGGTTGCTCCACCACCTTAGGCTTTGTGGTTTCCTCATCAGAGGTTGACGGAGCTTTTCGAGCTCATCGATTCCAGCGAGGACGATGAGTTTGGATTTAAGAGTTTCTTCTTGCTCCTTGTTTAGGGTTTGGCCCTGGGAGAGGGACTCTTCCATATGGAGTACACGATTCTGCATCTTGCGGAGGGTTTGTTGATGAGGGTGAGGACTGGTCCTTCAGTTGTCAACTCAACTGATGATGAAGATGCCGCCATGGTCATCGCCATTGTGGGGATTGTTGAGGATGTGCAAATGAAGAAAGAGACGATGAATATTGACCCGCCGTGAAGAAGATGAACAGTAGTAGATTTTTTTTTTTTAATTTAATGTACTCTAGTGAATTGATTGGAAACCACAACCATAGATTGTTTGGGGATTTTACAATTGATTGTGTTAATTTTCTGGTTGTGTGTTTGTCGTAGTTTGAGGATTTTACAAATGACGCAAAATGTAATTTTTTTTCAGTTGTGTGTCCTGTTCTGCAATGGCAATGGTGTAGTGGTGTTTGGGAGGTGATTCCACCGTTGGTGGTGGAAAGTGGTGGTCGACAGTGGCGGCCAATGAGTTTGAGGGTGAGGGTGGTTTGTGAAGAATGTGAATAGTGTTATCTTTTTTATTTTTTTATGTTAAAATTATGAAGTTACCATTTTGCCCTTTGTTGATTTGATTAAAATAATTTTTTGGAGTCAATTAACAGTCAAACTAACGATTTACATCCATTCGGCCTTGACCTGCGAATTGTTTGAAGGTTTGGTACCGTGGGTGGCACAAATCAAATGTTTGGGCAAAATCTGCAAAAAGTTGAAATATTTGGTACCATGACTGCAATTTTCCCTAAACTTTAACTCAATTCCTATAGTGATGAATATGAACGCAATTGAAATTCTTGGGGAGTTATACATTTGTGTATTGATAACATCATTAACTATTTTTTGAAACTCAAAACTATATTCAATTTTGCTAAATTTATATCATGATCGGTAGCTTTATTTACACTTTATAATGCGAAACAATTTTGTAATTGATTTTAACAATATTCAATGTCCTCGATTTTTACACATCACAGAATGTCATCCATAATGTGCAAAAGTGATGTACAAGTAACTTCATTCAAGTGGGATCACACTACATGTACATCGAAGTTGACATCTCGACGTACAACCCCCCAAGGCCTTTCTATTTTTTTATTGATCGTGGACCCCCCTCCTCTTGTGAGGGGGTTTTACTATGCCCAATGTACAAATATCATTTTCTTCTTTAAAAGAAAGGTAGAAATCTAGGCTAAACACAAGTCCGTGAAGGGGAAAAGTCTAATCTCTAGTTTTGGTCCATTTTTTCCATATAATTTTTAAAGCAAAAATTCAAAGTACGGTCCGTACCTGTTTTATGGGCAAAACTGACATTTCATAGATCGTGGGGGTGGGGTCCCTCAGAGGAAAAAGAAAGGAATAAAGCCAAAAATAATGCTCGTCCACTCGTCTCTCTCTCTCTCTCTCTCTCTCTCTCTCTCCATTTTCCTCCGCCTTCGATCTCGTTCTCAACGTCAATTCTCATTCGAATCAATTCAATTTCTGTTATTAGTAATTTATTTCACTGTCAATTGAACACAGAAATTGTTTTTTCCTTCAATTTAACGTAAAATCTGTTTTTTGTTTCTTATGCCCAAAAAGCTGATCAGGATTCAGAGCCAGAGAGGGAAAGAGAAATAATTAGTGGGAAGAAGCAGAGAAGGAAAGAAAGAAAGGGATCGGGTGTTTTAACCAGATCTGGATCTGTCGTCATTTTCGTATTCAGTGCTTTGATTGCCTTCAAATCCATTCAATTCACTCTCACCTTTTCCTAGACGATAACAACAAACAAACTTGTATTTTCTCTCTCTATCTCTCTGTCTCCGCTTTCAATTTCCACAGGTCAGGTTTCAGACCTATTATTACTATCCTTTCACAATCTGGCACTTTTATTTTTGTTTTGAATAATGTGACAGTGATTTCCTTATGATAATTGAGTTTTGCCTTTTGTTTTGCAGTTCTGGCTTTTTCTTGGAGGCTGTGGAGGGTGCTCCTTTTATGTTGAGCAGTGATTAATTTGTCGTTATTTATGCTAATTCGATCGCTGCTAAGGTAAAGCTCATTTATCACAGTTCTGGGTCAGGATTTCAAGAATTAAGAGGAATTTTGGTTTTTTTTTTGGAGGAAAATTGCTCTACTGCATCTTATTGGATATTTTGGGTACATTTGTTCCTTATTACTGTAAATGAACGGCTGCAAATAAGGAGAAATTATAGAGAATGAATTTTATTGGCCGCCCCATTGTGTTTATTGTTGGTTTAAGACTTGGGGAAAATTTATAGTGGTTTTTAATTGGGGCAAAAAGGGGAGGAAATACACCTGGGCGGTCAATTTTTGTTTTAGGAATTGTTTTGTACAGGGCTTAGTTATGCTATTCTCCAATGCTTTATCCGCGGTGGTGGATCCTCTATGTCTTCCGGCAAACCATTATTGTCTACCTCTGAACTGTCATCTGCGCCAAGCCCTCACCATCGCTGTCACTCATCACTGACAATCAGCTCACTGGGACGTCTGTGTCACAACACATCGATCTCTTCATATGTTACTGACGAGACACAAGATAGCAATTCTTACTATCGAAACGATGAATTGGAGGACGAATTGGAGGAAGACATTGCCCCGTTAGGAGGTGGTTTAAGGAATTCTGTTGAATGTCCTGCTTATCTTCAAACCAGAAAGAAGTTCGAGTCAGTTGACCTTCAGGTGCCACTTCCCCCACCTGAGAGAAAACTCCTTGTGTCATGGGGTGGTGTGACGGATCCACAGCACGTTTGGTCTATGCATGAAGTTTCTGAGGCTTCATCTCAAGCTGTTTCTTCTGGGATCCAGGATTATTTGAACAAGTCCCAGAGGTCTGAGAGGTTCCTTCAGATAAGCATGCAGCTTAAAGAAAATTTATCACATCATGATAACCCTAGGTTGATCCATATTAATGATCCTAAGAGGACTAATGATAATTTTGAGTTTTCTGGGAATGAGATCCGGACCAGTAAATATACATTCCTTAATTTTTTGCCTAAGAATCTCTTCATTCAGTTCCACCGGGTTGCTTATTTGTATTTTTTAGCTATTGCTGCTCTGAACCAGCTTCCACCTCTTGCTGTCTTTGGGAGAACAGTATCCCTTGTCCCTCTTCTGTTTGTGCTTACTGTAACAGCTGTAAAAGATGGTTATGAGGACTGGCGAAGACACAGGTCAGACAGGAATGAGAATAACCGGGAAGCTCTAGTGCTTCAATCTGGGGAATTCAATCCAAAAAGATGGAAAAAGTTACAGTCTGGTGAGGTAGTGAAGATCTGTTCTGATGAGACAATTCCTTGTGATATGGTGTTGCTGAGTACAAGTGATCCTAGTGGAATTGCCTATATCCAGACAATGAATTTGGATGGCGAGTCAAACTTGAAGACAAGGTATGCAAGGCAAGAAACAAATAAATTATTACTTGATGGGACAATAATATCCGGGGTTATCACATGTGAACAGCCAAACAGGAATATCTACGAGTTCACAGCCAACTTGGAGATAAAAGGGCAAAGGTTTCCTCTCAGCCAGTCGAACATTATTTTGCGAGGTTGTCAGCTTAAGAACACAGAATGGGCAATTGGAGTAGTAGTTTATGCTGGACAGGAGACAAAAGCTATGCTGAACAGTGCAATGTCACCTGCTAAACGCAGCAGATTGGAAACCTACATGAACCGGGAAACATTTTGGTTGTCAGTTTTTCTTTTAATCATGTGCCTTGTTGTTGCAATTGGGATGGGCTTATGGTTAAATAGCCACAAGAATCAACTTGATACATTGCCTTATTACCGGAAAATATATTTTGAGAAGAAGAAGTTCGGGAAAAAGTACAAATATTATGGAATTCCAATGGAGACCTTTTTTTCTTTTTTGAGTTCTATCATTGTGTTTCAGATAATGATTCCGATATCTCTTTATATCACTATGGAGCTGGTTCGGTTGGGACAATCATATTTCATGATTGGTGACAGGCATATGTATGACAGTAGCTCTGATTCAAGGTTTCAGTGCAGATCCTTGAATATTAATGAGGATTTGGGACAAATACGCTATGTATTTTCTGATAAGACGGGCACACTAACAGAAAACAAGATGGAATTCAGAAAAGCAAGTGTTTGGGGAAAGCGATATGGTAGCACACTCTCTGTGGATGGAACAGGCCACACAAATGTTGGAGGTATGGGATTTGGCTTGTTCAGTCATTTTAGTTTATTTTGTACTTTCTATAGTCACTGATGGTGCCATGGAACACAGATAATCTGTTCTGAAAATGTTAAACATATATCTGTAATATGACTAGCATAAATTTATGTTTTAATCACTATCTTATTAGATTTGGCTACACTGAAGAATGAAGATAGTAAATCTTCTCTCTCTCTTTTTTTTCCTTGCAATGGTAAAGTCAGGTATTTTTATTTTTAATTTCTTTACCAATTTTAGCAGAAATCTGGAAATCATTAAGAAATTATAGTTTTATGGTTTATTCTTGATTCCCTAGATGTAGTTGTGATGAACTTTTTTCACCTTCTATTTGGCAAGGGTATTTACTTGTTATGGAATTGTACAGTTGATTAGATCTATTTTTTCAAAGGAAATATCGTAAATGATAATTATGGAGAAAATTAAGATCTCAAGCTATGGGAGAGGATGAAAAATACTATCTTAGGTCTCATCTCAAAGAAAAAAAGTCCATATAGTACTGGAAGTGGGTTCTATGCTTCATTTCTTATTGTTCATTGAGTTTGACCTGATGACAAGAAAATGATGTACACGTCTTCGGTCTTCCAGAAAAAAATATTAGAGGATTATCAGAGAGCAGAAAAATATGGAAACTATAGAAGTTTTTTATTGCCCCAATTTTATTTGGAAAAACAAATATCCTTAGGCAAATGAACACTCCATGTTAGACTTACGAAATGCCAGGTTACTGAGTGTGGTAACATTGCAAATCAAGTATGAAAGATTTTTGCTTTCACTTGGCACTGCGAATTTGTATCTACTCTCTCAGTCTAATGCTTTAACTTCCTGTGTAAATATTAAAATCCTCAAAATGTGGCACAATTCACATCATTTAATACATGCACAACTAAGGTAGATGGTGTCACGGCAGAGGGCATTGACAATGATGGCAGTTATTATGCATCATCTCCCTTCCTGTTGTCATTTACCCAGCTCATTCCTTGTGGCCTACTTTTCTCACTCTATTTTGTTTCATTTCATTAGAACATCCTGTACTTCCCTTGTAAGTTCAATCATTCTCATCCTATATTCCTTTTTTTATGATTGCTGATCTCTTAGAGTTCTTTTATGTGAAAGACCTGTGGAATCAAGTAATGCTTAAATAATGGTTGTCATCCACAATTTTATAAACACATCATATGCTTGTGTATAATTGTATGTGCTCATCGTGAAGATTTAGCAAATTAAACTGCATCGATTATGTACCATGTAACATTGTAATAAATCTGTTATGAATCTGTGCAGCGGAAGCTGTCTTGGAGACTAGAAGAACATGGAAGCTCAAATCTGAAATTACCCCTGATTCTGAACTCCTCAAATTGTTGCACAATGATTTGTCTGAAGACGAAAGGATTGCTGCACACGAATTTTTTCTGACACTCGCAGCATGTAATACCGTGATTCCTATTCCCACCCAATCTCCATCTTCTATTGACACTGACAGTACATTGGGGGCCAGTTATGGAATCATCGATTATCAGGGTGAATCTCCTGATGAACAGGCACTGGTTGCTGCAGCGTCTGCCTATGGGTATACCCTTTTCGAGCGGACATCTGGGCATATTGTAGTTGATGTCAATGGTGAGAAATTAAGGTAGAAGTTTCTCACTTCATTTTCTGTACTTCAATTGGATTTTTCAATTTTGGAATTTTGTTTTCATTCCATATTGCGTTTTTCTGGATGAGTCAGAGATGATTTGCAGTACACTAGCGTGATTTTTCTTGTTCTCTATGGTACAACACCCACAACCACTTTCTTCGTTTATTCTCGTGTCTTTTTGCAATTGAATTAGTAGCTTATTTGGGATAACTTATAAAGGGATTATAATGAAGAGGATTTATGAGTCCCACAAAATGTGTGGTTAATAAGTGGGTAGTAGTTGTGATTGTGTGGTCAAAATTAAGGTTTGATTTTGACCTCAAATTATAAGGAGCTTATAATTTTTCCCAAACATGCACCAAGTCTGATCAGTGTACCCGTTGTGACAATTTTTCGGTGACTTCACTTCATACCCTGCCATTTCTTGCCTTGTCAAATTTCAAGTTGATGGTCATGCTTATCATTTCTAAATGTGCAATGCAGGTTGGTTGTTTTGGGTCTTCATGAGTTTGATAGCGTGCGTAAAAGAATGTCTGTTGTTATCAGATTTCCAAATGATACTGTAAAGGTATTGGTGAAGGGGGCTGATACATCTGTGTTCAGCATTTTAAAGAGAGACCATCCTGATGATAATCATACAAAACATGCTACACAGAGTCATCTGAATGAATATTCATCTGAAGGTTTGCGCACCCTAGTTGTTGCTTCTAGGGACCTTACAGGTGAAGAACTCGTGGAATGGCAGTCCATGTACGAAGATGCAAGCACATCCTTGACAGACAGATCTATAAAATTGCGTCAAACAGCAGCTCTTGTAGAATGTGACTTGACCCTACTTGGGGCCACTGCAATCGAGGATAAGTTACAAAAGGGTGTACCAGAAGCCATCGAGTCCCTGCGGCAAGCCGGAATAAAGGTGTGGGTTCTTACTGGAGATAAACAAGAGACAGCCATTTCTATTGGTCTTTCTTGCAAACTCTTGACTGCAGATATGGAACAGATTATTATAAATGGAACTTCAGAGAGTGAATGTAGAAAATTTCTTTGTGATGCTAAGGCCAAATATTGTGTGAAATCTGCAAATAGCTGTGACCAGATATCAGAATGGAGAAAGAATACTGAAAATTATTACCTTGAGATTCCTCTTGGCACAAATTTATCTAGTTTACAACAGCAGAATGCAGGACAGGAGGAAGGAACTTCTTTTGGACCACTAGCACTTATAATTGACGGGAATAGTCTGGTTTACATATTAGAGAAAGATCTGGAGTCTGAGGCACGTGTAATTTCTGCCTTTTTTGGTTATCTTTTGATGTTTTGATATGTTTATATTGTTCCACATGCTTGGTTTTATTTGTCAGATTCTTGAATCTGTTAGCTTGTCAAATTGCTTGAGTTGGACATAAATGTGCAAAGTTTAATTGCATTCTTTGGCTGTATGAATTTATGCATTTAACTTACCAAGCTTCTAATTTTGTAATTTTTCATTGTTTACCAGCTATTTGACCTCGCAACTTCGTGTAAGGTTGTGCTTTGTTGTCGTGTAGCACCCTTGCAAAAGGCTGGAATTGTAGACCTGATCAAATGTCGGAGCGATGATATGACTCTAGCCATTGGTGATGGTGAGTTGGTTACTTGGGAATTCTGTGGCATTGTCTGGAAGAAGTTGCATTTGAGTTCTGGTTAATCCTTTGAAGCCTGCATTTGTTTATATGTTTGTGCTGTTTTCTTTCAATTGAGAATGTCGTGCTAAAATGTGTGGTGTGTATGCAAGCTATATGCTAGATTCATCTCAGAGGAAGGTTTTTTGACTTGCTTTCATCTAATTGACACTGTATTTGCAGGGGCTAATGATGTTTCCATGATCCAAATGGCGGATGTTGGTGTTGGAATATGTGGTCAAGAAGGGCGTCAAGCAGTAATGGCCTCAGATTTTGCAATGGGACAGTTCAGATTTTTGAAACGATTGCTTTTGGTGCATGGACATTGGAATTATCAGCGCATCGGTTATCTGGTTCTTTATAACTTCTACCGTAATGCTGTTTTCGTGTTAATGCTTTTCTGGTAAGCCCAGCATCCTTGGTAGTTATGAATTCAACCAGTTGATGACGACGACATTCTAGTGGCCCAGTTTTGCCTTCAATTGTCTAGTGTTATTGTTCCAGTTATACCTTCAATTGTCTAGTGTTATTGTTATGAGTTGTCTTTTTATATGTTTCAAATGCTTGTTAGAACTTAAATTTGTATCACATTTTCAATGAAATTGCTGATGCTTAAGGAGAACTGCCCTGAATTAAGATTTCGGCTCATGCGTCTGTTTTAATTTCCAGGTACATTCTGTATACAGCTTTTTCAACGACTTCTTCACTGACAGACTGGAGCAGTGTTTTTTATTCGGTTTTATATACTTCACTACCTACTATTGTTGTCGGTATTCTGGACAAGGACTTAAGTCACAAGACATTGTTGAATTATCCAAAACTCTATGCTGCAGGCCATCGGCAGGAGAGCTATAATATGTCCCTCTTCTGGATCACTATGCTCGACATGCTATGGCAGAGCCTTGTTCTCTTCTATATACCCTTGTTCACCTATAGGGATAGCACAATTGACATATGGAGTATGGGTAGTTTGTGGACAATTGCAGTTGTTATCTTAGTCAATATGCATTTGGCAATGGATATTCAGCGCTGGGTTGTTATTACTCACATCTCATTATGGGGATCAATAAGTATCACATACGGTTGCATGGTGGTGCTTGATTCTATACCCGTGTTTCCTAATTATGGGTTAGTGCAAATATTAAGTTTTCAAGAAAATTCGACAATACTAATGTTATTATGTTGTGATTGTTTTTTTAAGGCTTGTCACAATTGATTTTTGTTTTGTTGCAGTACAATATACCATCTGGCAAAGTCACCAGCTTATTGGCTCTCCATTTTCCTCATAACAGTTGTAGGGTTGCTTCCTCGTTTTGTTTTCAAAGTTCTGCAACAAATTTTCTGGCCTTCAGATATCCAAATTGCCAGAGAAGCAGAAATACTGAGAAAAAGACGGCCTTTTTTTGGTCCGAAGCCAGATCGGATTTCAAGCTGACGTGGATGCAAGTTTTATTGTTTTAGTTAACCCTGTCATGGTAAAGCTCCCCTCTGGTTTGTCCATATATTGCTTCCCTTGGTCATTCAGGTGTAGAAGTTAATGGTAAGTTTATATTTTTTTTTTATTTAATTGCAGCGCAGAACTTTTCCACGTCATGTTATGTAGCCGATGCTTGTATCTCTCTCTCATCTCAAGTACTTAAGAAAACTATGGTTGACATTTTGTCATGGTGCCATTTTTGTGGTTGTGTAGATCTATTTATACATAGCGTACAGTAATTGATATTTGCAGCATGTCATAATGTTCTTGGTGTTCAGATCTTTGTGGCATTTCCTTGCAAACCTGACTTCCGTAGATCTGAGCTCTTATGGACTATAACACACCTTGTACAATTTGGATTACGAGTCAAAAATCAGTTGAGACCTTTTGTTTTTTTTCACACATATATGGTTAAGCTGTCTTTTTGACAACTATATGGTTAAGAAGAGAACTTTACGCTGTATTGTAGGCAAGCTGGAAATGTTTACAAGGTTTCCCACTTTCTTGGATTTTTCTAAATCATTGCTTTTGAATGCTTCAGATTGCTTACCTGACTTGTTGCCAGCTTATGAACAAGTGGCCAGAATCAAAAAATACTTGGCTTGATAGAAAAGTGAGAGAAGGGGGTCGATGCCTAGCTCTGTGTGTGGATCAAACAAGGTTAAAGACAAATAACCCAGTTGAGGAGAAATATTGACATAATGCCAGGAGGTGTGTGCGCTTCAATATTTTGCCTGGTGTGCTTGAAGATTGTACCGGCATAAATGCAATTTCAGGCCAGTACTTTAAACTTGAATCTCGAGTAATTTAGTTTTTGCCCGTAGGAGAAAAACAAAAAACCGAAGGGAAAGAACTGAAAAGTAAAGAGGAAAAAGTAAACAAATAAACAAAGGATGTAACTGTTTAGGAAAAGTGGGTGTTGATTTTACTGAACAAATCGAAGAGTGGTTTAAGGTTCTAGTAGCGGGATGAATGAAATAATTTTTATTTTCTCGAAACATGCCAGGTTATTTCATTTGCTCTTGTTGGTGTCAGCTGAGAAACTCCATTGTCCCTTGTGATTGTTTAGGTATCACCATTAGCAGATTGATATGCCATTGTTTATATGTGCATACAAAATAGAATATTAATTTCAATATTTCTCTAATCCCGGTTTAACATATTCGTTATTGATATACTTCATTATTGTGCATTTGTCTTCGAGACTTGAAATTAATTTTCTTCTCTTTAGAGGTTGGGACATATTATACGCTGACATAAAAGATTGCCTCTCTTATATATATTCTGACAGAAAATATAATTTGCATTTCCTTTGCATCTCTCTATTGTTAGGATTTTTGGCCACTTTGGAGAATAAATACAATTTGGTTAGAGCACTAAATGAACTACCAAAAAAGGATTTCTGTTTGTTGAGAATAATGTTTTATTTATTGTTATTAGAGATTCTCTCTCTCTCTCTCCCTCCGCGCGTTCCACAAATAAATATGTAATCTTCATTTAGGCCCTGTTTGATTGACAAGATTTTCGATGAAACTACGAAAATTTTTTCCGTTTTCCACTTTTTGCGCTGTTTGATAGCCTAAATTTTCCACCGAAAATATTTTCTCACTTCCTCCGCCACGTCAGCTTTTTCCCACTTTTCATTGAAAATATTTTCCCACCTTTTAGGTGGGAAAATATTTTTCAACCAGCTGCTTGATTTTTTTTTTTTTTTTTTTTGCCATGGAAACAAATGTCATAATCAATTGTAAATTTTTTTTTCACTTTAATGGACAATTTTCATGTAAAACAAAATCAAACGAACACTAAACTTTGATTAAAAAAATGATTTTTTAGGAAACAATTTTTTTTCCTTTTTTTTTTTTTTTACTTTTTGGCAATGGAAACAAATTTTATAACCAATTGTGGAAAAAAATATTACTTTAATGGACAATTTTCATGTAAAACAAAGCCAAACGAATAGAAAATTTAAAAATTTTCCGGGTGAAAAATTATACCAATCAAACGCACTTGAAATCATTTTCCCTGGAAAATATTTTCTAAGAAAATCTTTTCCCTGTAAAATATTTTCTTTCCACCCATTTTCCACCCTTACAATCAAACGCACCCTTAATGATGTATGGAAACATATCAAGCATTCCAGATAAAACTCACAATTACACAATCACATAATGAAATATTTTACACCTAAATTTTTTTTTCCTATTTTTAAACCACACATTTTTGCAAAATTCACTATTCAAAACAATATTTTTTCTAAAAGAATGGCCACCAAACAGGGCGTAGTTAGAACTAAAGAATCTAGCTTCTAATTAAACCCATCAAATATGTTAATTTTAATAGAAATAAATTGATTTATCAGTCCTTCAATTTTAAGGTTTTAAATTTTAGATTAGATGTTTCAACATGCTATACTATAGACAAAAATTATGAATCTGAGTTTTACTCGTTAATTTATGAAAATGTCTTACCTTAAGGGTCCGTTTCATTGCTCCTTGAAAAATTAGGTGGAAAGGAAACGAATTCCAAGGAAAATAATTACCTAGAACTTGTTTCTCGAGAAATGTCAGTTAGTTGAGTTTGATTGGTATAATTTTCCACTTACAAAATGTTGAGATTTTCCATCTTTTGGTATTTAATTGCTTTTGTTTTCCATGGAAAATTATGATTTTTTCCATCTTTAACTGTTTGATAAACTTTGTTTTTCATGGAATTTTTTTTCCAACTATTGATGTAGATCAATAATTTACATGTTTATGTTTTATAGTCACCTTATCAAATCGTGATTAAGAAATTATTAAGGTTTTCTTGGAAGAGATTTTTTAAAATCTTTTTTCCTAATATAATAATCAACTATTATTATAAGCTAATAACTCTTTGAAAACTTCCATTTTCATTCTCTCAAAACTTATCACATCCCGAAAACTTTACCAATGCACAAAGTTCATTTACTTACAATTCCACAACAACTAGAGAAGTAAAAGAAAATTGCATTATGTAACATCTAAGATAAGAAAATGGACAAAACTAGATTTGAGTTATTAAGAGGCATCGGCAGCAGGTTGGGTGACTCCAAACTTCACTAACAACTCATCCAAGGCCACTGGTGAGCAGACCTGATACTTCACTTTTCCATTAGAAAGGAGAACCTCAGCCAATTCAAGTTTCTCTGAAGTAAGATTAGTGCTGTCCAATGTCTTACTGAGTACCTTAAGAGCAAGTTGAATAGCCTCTTCCTTTGTGATTTCATCTTTGTAGTCCTGCTTAAGCATTGATTGAGTTGCCTGATTGTTTGATCCAATTGCTACAGTCTTCCAACCGCTGTAATTCCCACTTGGGTCACTCATGTAGAGCTGGAACCCATAATTTTTATCCCAACCTGCAAAAAGGAAAGAGACACCAAATGGACGGAGCCCACCAAACTGAGTGTAGCCTTGCTTGGTGTCTCACAAAAACTGAACTAGCTGTTCAACTGGCATTGGTTCTTGGTAAGTATAGGTATATCGCTGAGCTTGGACTCTGGCAGTGTTAATAAGGATGTTGGCATCAAACGTAATTCCAGCCACATCACATGCGACATGGTCATCAATCTTGTACATTTTCTCTGTGGATACTGAGGTCTGTAGAAGCTTGGAAGTCACTTTCTTTTCTCCAACCAACACAACCCCATCTTTGGATAATATTCCTATGGCACTCCCTGCATTCCCAATGGCCTCCAGCGCATATTCTACCTGATAGAGAACCAAAACTAAACCAAGGCCAATTATCACAACTCCACCTGTCTACTTCTTCATTCCCAAATTTCCTCACATAGTATTCTTGTACACCTCCACCACCATATAACTAACTGATGCTTTTGATTATGTCACTAAACAAAAATGCCATCGACCTAATTCTCAAATCTTCTCTTCCATTATCATCTTCTGCAAACATAATGATCTAAAAGATCCAATCCAAAAGCAGAAAATAAAAGCAATAATTTAAAATTAGCTTCAAGTTCACATTTAAAAATAATTAAAGTGGAAAAAAAAAGAATAAAGTAAGCCCGCAAGGTTATTAAAAAGCGTGATTTTCAACTTCAAGCAGTTCAGTTTTGATAGCAACTTTTTCTTGGGCCATTCTGAATTTCGACGAATCACAAAAGTGGAATCAAAGTAAGAATGATTGAGCAAAATCCAACAAAATTACACCAAAACATAATCAAATTGACAAACCCAGATGTAAAAACCAAAAATAAATAACATAAAGCCCATGTTATGAAATTGCAGAACAAAAAACAAAAATGAAACCCATTATAAAAGAAGATGAATAATGGGGAATCCAGTCGCCACCGAAAATGATGAAATGATTCATTTGGACTTAATTACAGAATTATCGAGAATATAACCAAACGTAAACAATACAATTCATTCCAAGTTCAAATTTGACTTGTAAAGTGGAAAGCTTCAACAAGAAAACAGAGATTTTGATGAGTGCACTACGAACCATACCCGCTTCTACGCAGGAGGAAGCGACGAAGGGTTCGTCGTGAGAGACGACTGCAGAAGATGGTCGTCGGCTCGGCTGAACTGGAAAACAGCAGCAATCGATTCGGCGTGAGAGGATGAGAGCGGGTTCCGGCGTGAAGGGAAATGGGTTTTGTGAATTCTGTCTTCCTGGAAAATGTATTACCAGCTGAAAGACGGGAAATGATATTCCTTGTTTTGGTGGAAAATGGGGGAAAATGGAAAAAATTTTGACTGGAAAGTTAAGTCTATCAAACAAGTGAAAAAGTGGAAAATTTGACTTATCAAACGGGACTTAGTGTGTGTTTGGTAGGGATTTTTTGGGGGAAGAATTGATTTTGAATAGTGATATGATGGGAAATGTGTAGTTGAAAAAGAAGATAAGATTATTGATGTGATAGAAAATATTATTTTATTGAAGAATGTGTGATTGAAAATAAGAATTGATTTACTGTTGAAAATGAGAATTGGTACCAAACATAACCTTAATAGACTGATATTCAATAAAATTTCAGGAAATCGAATTTACTATTTATGTTATCGAATTATAAATACCCACCATAAAAAAAGATAGCAGAGTGACGTTCATTATAGTCCATAGAACAATCTATCTATAATAGATGTTTCTTCTCACAAACTTTATTTATATTTGATTAATATAAATATACCATCTATTTCTTCTCCTCCGTTGATGGTAACGTGAAACTATCTCATTTTCACTTAGTGTGATAATTAGTATGAATGGAAATACGAGAATTCTCGACAATGAAGAATGATACTATGATCTTCGACCTTCATTTAGAGGGCCTCATGTTTTGCTGCGGAGGGGTGCATGTCTTTATTTATTTTCTGAAGTAATTGAATGTCTCCTAAAGACTAATTCGTTACAAAATGGTTTTGAAACCTTTGCAAATGGTTTGTGATCTTTGAAATGTGTTGTTTTGTATAATAAAAACCTTAAAAGTCTTGAGATTAAACAAAGATTGGCCCATGTTTGTGATCTTTGAAATGTGCTGTTTTTTTGTATAAAAACCTTAAAAGTCTTGAGATTAAACAAAGATTGGCCCATTGTTGACGCGTATGCGAAAGGGTAAATCAAGTGGACCCCAAATATATACACATTTTTCCACCACGTGATTTGGATTTGATAGTTTTATGTGTGGACGAGGATCCCATTCACATTGCCTGCCAACCATTTTTTTCAAATACTTATTTTCAATCATATATCATACTATAAAATATTCTATACGTAAATATAAAATTTTTCTATATTTTTAATCACACTTTATCCTAAAAATTATTATTCAAAACTCTATTTTCTACAAAAAATGGTTGTCAAATACATTCACGTTATATTGTATTTTAGATTCTTAAAATATTTAACAATTAAGATTATGAGGTGTTGTTCGGTCTTTTTTTTTTTTCAAACTCATTTTTAATTATACATATTTTCAATTTTTTTTTTTTCTATTTTCTAGTCACAAATTTCTTTCACAAAATATTTCTCAAAAGATCCACTTAACCTTGTTTGATATTAAAACTATGACCAATGCTATCTAGCACCAGTATTGTTCAATACCAACAAATTTAGATGTCTCATTGAATGTTCCATAATTTCTTATATTTAATTCAACATATAATTTATTATCATTTAAACTGTTATTAAATATCAATTGTGCTAAGTACTTCACATTCCACACATAATTATTCTCTAATACCAAGAAAATATGATTATTAAACCTAGCAACGCGTGACCGTTTCTCAAGTGCTTGCTTATTTGAAGACAGAGTGACATTTGATGTGTGTTTGAACCATATTATTTTAGAAAAAAAGAATTTTTGAATAGTAGATTGATGAAAAATGTGTGGTTAAAAAAGAAGAAAAAGTTATTGATGTGATGAAAAATATTATTTTATTGAAAAACATGTAGTTGAAAATTAGTAGAAGAATGAAAATGAAAATTTTAATATGGCTCAAATAGGGGCTTGGTTTTTAAATCGAAATTTTGAAATGACATTTATATGATTTGGTAATTAGACCTTTTGTAATCTTTATCTTCTCGTGCATGTGAAATCTTGACAAAACTCGTCTAATGTGATTTGATTGACGACTTGAAAGTAAAATATGATACTGAAAATGGAATAAGGTTATTTTCAATAAGATCGTAACTACCATGATTTTGTCACGTATACAAATCGACTAGTGATTTATTTATATTCCAAACTCCTAATTTAGCGTTCGTTTCGCTCCCATTATTTCACATTATAATGAGAGGAATAATATTTTTTTAAAAGAATATTATTTTATTGAAAAATATGTAATTGATGAGAAAAGAGAAAAAAAAAAAAGAATTATGAGGGAGCCAAACCGAGCTTAATATCCCAATAAAAAAATATTCAATAATTAAACTTTTGTGATAGCCTCCTCCACGGTGCCAGTGGTACATGACGTCATCTGTGACAAGTTCAAGTATATGTCATGTAAAAATAACTACACACACTTTCCATCGCGTGTGAAAACTTCCTATGTAAACTTACCGTTCAAATGCTCGCACGCTCAAATTTATGTCATTTTGCAATTGGCTGCGCGTGGGATTGTCTACATGAAGTTTCCAGCAAGTTTTTAAGGGTGTATCTATAAAGTTGTTTCATATTTCTTCCTCAAGGCTCAAAAATGGAGTTCTCCACTGGCCGGAAAAGGGTGATCGACGAGTTGACTCGAGGGCGTGAACTCATCGACCACCTTCGAGTCATGCTGGATGGTGGTGTATTGAAACTGCCTTTGGCTGAAGGTCTTGTGGACAAAATATTGAATACTTTTAATGCGAGTCTTTTAATTCTTAGCCCAACTGTGTCCAACGAGGTTTCTCAAGTTCCGACTGTGAATTGCGATGGCCGGAAATCTGCAGATGAAAGTTGCAAGACTTCTGAGCCGAAAGATCAGAGAGGGCGATACAAGAGAAGGTAGTATAGCACTTCTTGTGTGGGTATATTCGCTACTTTGTTCAGTTCACTAATAAGTAGAAAATACTTTTCTAAATCGCAAACCTCTATGAATTGGAACTCTTTTAAGTGTATATGCGCTTGTTTGATCATCATTTTTTCCAATTTTTTTTTTAGCAACACACTCTTCAATGAAACAATGTTACGCGCAAATTTAAAATTTTTCAGCATTTTTTAACAACACATTCTCCATCAATCTATTAGAGTGTGTTTGATAACACCCATTTGCCATGAAAAATGAAAATAAGTTCTATTTTTCTTGAAATTGGGTTGTTTGATGGCCAACTTTTTCTATGGAAATTGTGCCTTTGATTTTCCGCAAACGCGCGCCTCTTTCTAGACGTGGAAGGAAAATGTTTTTTCAACTTTTAGGTGGGAAAAGTTTTTTCTGGTCTGCTGTCCTTTTTTTTTTTTTTTTTTTTTTTTTAGCAATGGAAACAAATTTCATAATCAAGTGTAAAAAAAAATTTCACTTTCATGAACAATTTTGATGCAAACGAAGGACAAACGAATACTAAATTTTGATGAAAAAATGATTTTTTAGAAAATAAATTTTTTTTTTCGTTTTTTTTTAACTTTTTCGCAATAGAAACAAATTTTATAACTAATTATGGAAAAAAATATCACTTTAATGGACAATTTTCATATAAAACAAAGCCAAACGAATAGAAAATTTAAAAATTTTTTAGGTGAAAAATTATACCAATCAAACACACTTGAAATCATTTTCCCTGCAAAACATTTTTTAGGCAAAATTTTTCCCTGTAAAATATTTTCTTTCCACCTTTACAATCAAACGTATTATATACTAAAAATGAGACTCAAACATATTTATGAATGATGCTTCTCGTACATTCCTCGTTAATTTGGCATCCCATATGTATGGAAAATTTGGTGAATGATTGAAAAACAGTGTCGTTAAAATTAATGTACAAAAAATTTACCAACTCATATGATCTCAAACTTGATATACATGTAGCACAATTGAAGTAGATACAGAGAAGAACAGTTGAATCAGTATACATGATTGATTGGTACGAAGAAGGATTTGTACAAGTCACTTCGTTATTTTTTGTCATGTTATGTATTTTTAGTTATCAGATTAATTATGGCCTGCTTACTTTAGGAAAGGTAAAAGAACAAGAGAATAATAATCTCCAGTAGGGTAAACGAATCTTTAAGATTGATGATGAAAAATGACATTCCTTTTGTGATAATTGTACACTTATGAAATGTAGAACTTCTGAGTCATGGACAAAGGATACCCCAATTTTGTTTGAAGATGGCCATGCCTGGAGAAAATATGGACAAAAAGTCATCCTCAATGCCAAACATCCAAGGTACATTACATATAAATGCTTATGGAAATTAATTATGTTTACTATAAAGATAGTAAAATTTGTCGTTCTATTGTATAGGAGCTACTTGAGGTGCACCCACAAGTATGATCAAGGATGCCAAGCAAGCAAACAAGTGCAGAAAATTCAAGATGATCCACAAATATATAGGACCACATACTTTGGCCATCATACATGCAAGAATTTAGTCAACCCTTGTCAAGTCATCATGGATTCCACTGTTAAGGATTCTTCCTTTATCATGAGTTTCGGATCGGGGTCGACGAGTCTGGCGATACCATCATCCGATTACTTCGTGGCTCATGATCATCATCTTATGGGTGCATTTTCATCAGGAGCTGATCATGGGGATGTGATTGCTTCTGATTTATATTCTTGTACTACAAGTACTCACAGTATAGAGGCAGATATGATGATAGAGTCCCTCTTGGATGATTTGCTTGAATTTTGATGGACTATCCTTTTTATGACACTCGATTCACCTTTCCCGCTTATGGAAAGTTTGTTTTCATATAGTGTTTCTTGATGTTTTTTTTAATGAATAATCAGGTTTGATTAGAATTGTGGGCTATGTTTCTATTTTCATCAAGCTTATCATATAATTTTCTTATGGTGGAAAATCTTAAGAAATTGAAATCAGTAACACAGATTAGCAGAAATCGTGCACCAGCAGATTGAAATCAACAAACAAGATCAACAAAAAAACGAATTTAACCAGCAGCAGAAAATGAAAGATAAATGCAGAGTAACTGAAAGATAGATTCAATAGATAAAATCATATTGAAGGAACTGATGATAGGAGATTTATTATTCATTCATCAAACTCAATTTTAAAGGTGATTACATTGCTATATTTATAGATAAAACTTCTAACAAACATAAAAACAATCTAGAATAAGCTGGATGTGCTGGTGAGCATGTGAGAAGAGAAGGATCTGGAAGTATTGCTGTGCAGGCTGTGTGAACTGATGAGATGCTAGGAACGTGAGGAATATTTCAACAGAAAATGAACCAGAAAAGAAAATTATAGTAGAATCATTGCAAGAAATTTGATTGCAGAAAATTACAATAATTGTTAGGTACGTGGAGGGGAGGGGACAGGGACAGGGACCCTCAGTTGGATTCAGATAAATCATATAAAGAAAAAAAGGTAAAGCATATGAATAAAAAAGATTCATTAAATCTGCTCCCTTTCATGGATCAAGGGCTGAAATTTTTACTTGAATGAAAGTATAGTGCATTTTACTTTACAAAAGGTTAGGAATTAGCAGATGAACCTGGACTGGACGTCTCAACTATCTTTAAGACATAATGAACAAGAAGATTATTACTATCATTTTTTTTATATATAAAAGTTTAAGTCCAACAAGAAGATCAGGTTCTTGTTGCTTGGATGCTTCAGATGCATGGCACCAATCTGTACTTGAGTATATGATGAGATAAAAATAAATAAAATATTTTATCAACAACGATAAATATACCGGATTTAAGTCTCATTTCATTTAATAACATTGCACGTGGGGAGAGGCAAATCTATAAGTGAATGTTTGACTTCGACGACGGCTATGCGACGAGAAGGGTGACAGGCTGATGGGCTTGGTTGAATATTGAAGAATTTTCTTTATTTATTTAAAACAATCTACCTTATTTGTTAAAATTTTCAAATTAATATATAAATTTGGAAAACCTATAATAAACCATTGATGGTATAAAAAAGAAACGTTATTGTTCATTTTGATCCCAGGTGGGCTGTGGAAGAAACAATTATTAATTGAGAAATTTACCTAAAACCCTTCTTTTCAAGATTACAATTCAAAAATCAAGTGGGGAGTTTAATTAATATATTATTAAATTCAATTAATTTAGAAATCAACCCTACCTCCCTCTACGCACCTCATTTCCCCCAAACTCGTTCTATCTCTACCTCTCCTATCTTTCTATCTCTCTCTCTTCTCTCCTCTCTACCTCTCTCCAATTTACTCGAGGAGCGCATTATTGCCCAGAGCTTGGTTACCCAGAGTGTGGGAGGGCTAACTCAGGTGGTCTGCCACCTTGGTTTGGCCGGACGGCTCCTGAATTGACAAAAATCAGGTTCTTGACAAAAATCAGGTTATCCAATATACCCGGTGAGCTCATTACCCGAAACCGAGAGGTATTCAAGGCTGGGAAAGGTACCGAAGACAATGATTTGGAAGAGCTTCAAGCGTGCTTTGAGTTGGGGTGCAACTTCGATTCGCCCGATTCAGATTCGAAATTGTCATATACTTTTCCAGAGTTAGGGTTTAATTTCCAGCCAAACTCATTAACTGTTGAATATTAACAGTATAATTTCCCGCCATTGTTAATATTTATCATTGGTGGTGTTGGCGTTGATGGTGGTAGTGGTGGTGCAGGTGATGGTTGTGGTGATCTGAGCTCCGAGGAGGTGGCGCTCGTGCTTTCAGGGCCAATTGAGGTGGCACTAGGCTAGTTAGCCATCTGGGCTTCACTTGAAGGTAGAACTGTGGCGGTGAGGGTTGTGTTTGTGTTTGGCTAGTTGTGTGTTTGAGTTTGGATTTGATTTATAAGTGGAATGGTGAGGGTGTTAGCAGTGGAGGAGGGGCTGGCGGCTTGCCCAATTGTTTGAGTTTCAGAAGTAGTTAGAGTTGTGGGGATTTTGTTGGTGGTAAGGTTAGTTGCCTTCTCAGTCGTTTGATTGCGATCGATTTTGTGTTGATTGTGACTTGAGATTAACCTGATCACAAACAGTGACACACAACACAAATTTGGTCATAGTTAGTCAAATTGAATACACACTTGGCACAATTAGTCACATATAGTTACACTAAACACAAATTTTTTTCTGTAATTTTTTAAAAGGTGGAGGCAGGGATGAGATGGTGGTAGGTGGATCCACGGGGGTGGGGGGTGTGATTTTCAATTTTTAATTTTCTGAAAATCTTTGAGTTATCGGAGCAACAACCAGATAAGTCACCGGAGAGGCTGCCAGAGTGATCGCCGGAGCTAATGGCCGTCTTCGGTGGAGATGTGAAGGGAAGGTGGTGTAGTAGGGTGATATGATGTGATAGGTGAGGTGACTTGGATAGAAATAATTAATGTATATTATATTATATTTTAATATTTAATAAATTTATTTATCACCTGATTTTTGAAATATTTTAATGAGTTTGTTATTTATGAAATGTAATCTTTAAAACTAGGAGTTATGTATTGTTCCCTTATAAATTGGAGAGCCAAGAAGGGAAAATGCCTATCTTATTGGGCCAGTTAGTAATGGATCAACCTTTGGGCCTTTAAACTAGGAAATTTCTTAATTTTGGTAGAAAAAATAAGAGAAAATTACCCAAAACCCTACATCTCAAATATACAATTAAAAAAAAAAAAAGAGGGTGAAGTTTAAAATTCTCTAATCAGGTGTTAATACAGATTTAATAAATTAGTTAATATATATTTATTACAACAAAGAATCAACCCCGTCCCACCCTAAATTCCAATTCCTGACACCCCCAATTCATTTCTCTCTCTTCAATCGGTACTTCTTCTCTCTTTTTTTTCGCTCTACCCTCTTTCTCTATTAACCACACACCATATCCACCATCACCCCTGCCATTGAAGCCAAGTCATCGTCGCCACCACCGTGACGTAAGCAGCTCCCTTACGATGGTGCTGCGCAAACACCGTACGTGGCTGGACGAGCGGGGGAATAGCACAGTAAGTTGTCCCTGTTACTGCGAGCAGTGCCGCCTTGCTTCGTCATCGCAGCTGAAGCGACAAGATGCTCGTAGCGTCATCAATAGCTATTGCTTGCAGGAAATGTTCAGTTTTGCATTTTTGTTAAGCAATATCTTATCGACAGTGTTGAAGGGGTAAGTTGTTCTCGCTCAACTGTTGTCTTCATCTCTACCTTGAGAATTTAGGGTTTAGATTGATAAATTCGTGTAACAGTGAAAGAAAAATATTTGAAATTGATTTAGTGGGTGATTGTTTGATCAGATCTATTGTTTGATGTAGTGGTGTAGGCAGTTATTTGATCAGATGGTGAGTGGTTGTTTCATCAGATTTGTTGTTTAACCAGTTGAGATGGTTATTGGTGTTTTGCAAATGGTGTTTGTGATTTCTTGATCCGTGGGGTGGTTCCGTTGTTGTTGTTAGTTCTATTGGTAGTGGCATAGATGACAATGGTTCTGTTACTGGTGGTGCATGTGGTCACGATGAGGTGGTGCCCGTTTGATTCTCGATGTTGTTTGGAGTGGAGGCCGTGGCTAACTTGCTCCCTCGATCGGCCATATTAACCTACTGACTTCACGCTGCCTCGTCTCCCTCCTAAAAATAGTCAAATTAATAGTGACTCTAGGTGAAAACTTGAGTTGAAGGTAATAGTGGTTGTGCATTGGAGTGGAGGTGGTGGTGAGTGGTCGTGGATTGTGGTGTTGGTCTTTGGCGTGTGCAGATTTGTTTGTAGTGACCATTTATGACCAAGTATGTGTTTATTGTTATCGGTTGTGACCAATTGTGTCTTCATTGTGATTGTCTATAACTAGATTAAATTTTCGATCATACTATAGGAGAAAGATGTCGACCAAGGGGGTTTGCAATTCCTAAAGTTCTAACAATGCTATTGTGGTCTTTCATCAACATTGATACGTGACCTACCAACAGCAAAATCATCAAGTGTCTCCAATTGTGAAACTGGAGGGCTATTGGATGCAGGTTGAACAAGTTTAGGATTTTGAGAGTAATGATTATAACTATGGATGAATAAATTGTATTCAGAAATTTGTAAACAATTTCCGTCTCTTCTTTGGCTTCAATGGTGTTGAGTTATTGCAATACTTTGTTTGTAATTGTAGTTATAATACTTCGACTTCAATGTGTTGAGTTATAGCAATACTTCATAGCATAATCTGTAATTGTATGCCACCACATTTTGTCTATATTTGATCAAAGTTGGTCTTCATGATTTTCTTGATGGTGTTGGTCGTAAATTTGAGTTGAAGGTAATAGTGGAGGTATATTAGAGGTGATGGTGGTAATGACTTGTGGTAGATTATGGTGTTTATTCTTGGTGTAAGCAAATTTTTTTGTGGTGACCATTTGTGACCAAATATGTGTTTATTGTGACTAGTTGTGACAAATTCTGTATTAATTGTGTCTGGTTGTGATTTGATCACATACCGTCACAATTAAGATTGACTTGGTCACAGATAGTCACACTGAATACAAATTTGGTCAAATTAGTCACGGATGACACGTCAATGACTTGATATTTTTTATTTTTTATTTTTTTTTGCAAAGTAGGAATGTGGTAGGTGGATCCATGGATTGTGGGTGTGATTTCCAGTTTTTAATTTCTAAAAATTTTTTAGAATGTGAGGTGAGGTGGGTGAGGTGGAGTGATTTTCAGATTTAAGTTTTTGAAAATTTTTGGTGGGGTAGGTGGGGTCGAGGGTGGCCGTGTGGGGGTGGGGTAGGGATAATTAATTATATATATTTAATTGGAATTAACACCTGAATTTTGAAATAATTTAACAAGTTTGTTCATTTTAAAATGTGATTTTAATATGTAGGATTTATATAGGCCCCGTTCGGGAGGGATTAAAAGCCAATTAAAATTGAAAATATGGCCGTTATTGGGTCCCACTCGTCTAATAAAAGTCAACAATAACGGCTATATTTTCAATTTTAATCTGATTTTAATCCCTCCCATACAAGGCCATATTGTTCCCAAAAAATAATCGGCAAAATCGACGAATCCGTTCATTGTTTGACCGGCTAGCTGGCTAGCTATTTTTCAGTTTTTGATATACAAAGGTTTTAGCACTAATCTGATTGGTTTTTCGTTCGGTTCTCAATTTTTTCCTGTTGAAAGGGAGGGTTCAACCATTTTGACAACACAAATTAAAACAAGGAAGTAATTAACTTAAAATTTGAAAATTTTGATTGAAAAGATTAAAACAAACCGTTTTCGATTGGTCCAGTAAGTCGATATGAGCATTAAAAATGTAAATTTTACTGTTCAAATCGATCCAATTATTTTGACACCTCTAAATTAATTTTAACTTTATATCGCCTCACATGGACCTCATTGAACTTTATAATATTATTGAAAAATGAGTAGTGGAAGTAATTTTTGAAAATTGAGTGAAGCATTTTAAAGTTTGGAATACTTTTTGATTTTCGAAATATCTCATTAATGCAAAAAGGCCAAATTAAAGACTAAACGACAACGTTTAATAGTAAGAAATAACATTTCTCACTTTTACTAGAACTAGAATAGAACTAGAAGGTTCATGCTGCTCATCAACTTCCCCACAGCTTAAAGCAAAAATTGCAGAAAAAATGAAGCATAAAATTAGCTATGGAAGCGTGAGATTTTCAATAATCTTCATACTGGGATCGGCTTTTTTTATCTGCAGCTCAATCGAATTCGTATCAGCCTCAATTCACGAGTACAACAATGAACGCTTCACTCCTCAGTCCAACTCCTTCTTCTTCCACGGTGGAAGTGAGGGCCTCTACGCTTCTTCTCAAAAAATCGATAAGGGGAAGTCCTTTATTAGGTATTTTTTTCTTGTTCTATTTGGTACTCGAAGCAAAAAAAAAAAAAAAAAAAGAAAGAAAAACCTTCGACGTTCATTTATAATTCTTAGGGTTTTTGTGATACTTCAGGACTTTGGATAATAGTAGTGCATATCAGTTGATTGGATGAAAGCAATTATTTGGTTGGTGTGGTTTATTTTCATTGGGGTGGGAAAGACCGAAGGGGTTATGCATGTTTTGATTTTTTGGAAGAAATTTTGTATTTATATTATTTAGCAGACCTGGGTTTGTCGTATTTGTTGATGGCCAAACGTGTGTAACCATAATAAAATGTGGCATTGTGGCAGTGAGAGTTGAACAGGATGAAATCATATTGTGTAACCTATCTAAAAGCTTCAAACTATTTGATATTTTAGGCAAATTATGTAATTGGTACCTTAATTGGTCTCAAAATTAATTAGTTTCCATGTTTCTGACTTTGCTGCCTAAGAGAGCTTAAATAATGTTTTATTTCCATGAGCGACGAGACCTAGTTTTCCATAATCGGAGGAAATATGTATTGTAGTGAAATAAGAATAGTAATGGGAAAAGAAAGTACCTTCTCACAAGGCGATGAATAAAATTTTAGAAAATTTGATGTTTGGTATATTGACCTCAAATTCTTGAGGAAGCAGTTTGAACTTTTTGGCGAATGCCTATTCCCAAACAAGCAAATCAAGAACTGATTGGCATGAATCAAAACTTGTCTAAATATTTTTTTCTTTTTTCTTAATTGAACCAATAAAATCTTACTCTTTGTTTAATTTAGTGGAAAAAAGAAATAGAGCAGGCAATAGTCATTCGTGGAAAAAGTTGTTTTCCTTCGTTCTTTTCTCTGGTTTTCTTTATGATTTTGATAGTAAATATGAACGAAACTAAGCTAGTTGGATTAATTTTACTCCAAGTTTCACAAAATAAATATCTGGCACATGCATTAATAACATTCTTAAGTGAAAACTACGCGTTGAGGGTACTTTGTTTGGAGAATTTAATGATTAGTCTATTAATTTTTTTTTTTCAGAACTTTCATGTCAGCTTTTTCATGGCTCTACGCATGAAATTCTGCATCGTTGTCGATGTTCATAAAATACTAGCAACAATTTGGATAATGTTTTTAGTAGTTTGGCAAGGACTTTAGAATTTAAAGTTTCGACATAGTCAAACGAAGACTGAATGCACCTTTTTGTCATAGTAAGAATAATAATGCTAGTGCAGTCACAATAGAGCATAGTAAGTCCTTTTGGCAAAGACTTCAGAATTTAAAGGTCCTACATAGTCAAACGAAGACTGAACACACCTTTTAGGCATAGTAAGAATAATGATGATAGTGGAGTCACAATAGAGCATTGTGCTGTCTTAAAAAGTATTATTTTAAGAATTTATGTTTGATCATAAATAAGTAAGGAGAAAAGAAAGACGATGTATGTGGCAAAATTAGAGCGGTAGGGCAGTACTATAAAGCTTCGTCATGGTCAGAAGATAAAAGACAAGTTCTTTGCAACCACTATACTTTGTGGTATTAAGCATCTTGACATTAAAGGAGAGAATTACCACCACTAATATTAGGGTGCAAATATAGGTAGTTGTATGGTCTACCAGAAGAGATAAAAGGAAAGAAGGCTTAAATGTTTGGGGTATGTCTTGATTAGACTTGAAGAAGCTCTCATTAGGGATGCGATTTCTATAGTACTTCAAAGAGGGAGAGTTTGACAAAAAATTAACATGACCAGAGTAGCAAACAATTTCATTTCATTTACTTTTCAATAGATATATCGCCAGATCAAATGCAGTGACAAAGAATTCATGTAACCGGCTTAATTTATTTGGGAATAAGCATTTTCTTGTTATCTTTGTATTGATTTAGGCTCATTGTACTGAACCAAAGCTCCAGTTGGGAAGTGGAATTTGGGTTTTGAAAATGGTTCAATTTGAATGTGACTGCTTCGGTTTTTATTTCCAATCAGGCCCAGTTTCTGATAATGGTTCACTACTAGTGGACCCTGACCTCCTCATCCCAGGGGATCTTTTTTGAATATTTATAAATCTGTAAAAACTGGATGAAAATTATGAAAGTTGAAAGGACAATAACATCATCTTCTGTGAATCTGTATGGCAGGTTCGAAAATGTTGCCTTTCTGAGGACAAAAGAGTCAGCTGATAATCATAATGAAATGCAAAGTAGGACCGGATTAATTGAAGCTATTGTTCTCGAGGTGAAAGATAGAGAAAGGATTGGAGATGCATATACAAAATCTAATGCAATATGTTGCACACCGAAGCTTGCTCAGGATAAGCTCTGTTCGGTGGGAGAGGTCATTCTTCAGTCAAATCCTGACAACTCGGAGTGGCCTAGGCGCATCCAGACTTTTTTTGAAGGAAAAAATCTGGAAACTAAAATGGTCACCCAGTCTGTTGAAATAAATATTACAGGAATGTACTATCTTTACTTTATGTTTTGTGATCCACAACTTAATGCCACAAGAATCAAAGGACAAACTGTGTGGAGAAACCCGGGAGGCTATTTACCCGGGAAGATGGTTCCTTTGATGACTTTCTATGGAATTGCATCTTTAGCTTATCTTTTGCTTGGTGTATTGTGGTTCTCAAGATTTGTCAAGTTCTGGAAGGATATCATACAGTTGCATTATTATATAACAGCTGTAATTGCTCTTGGCATGTCTGAAATGGCTCTCTGGTATTTTGAATATGCAAATTTTAATGCAACTGGAAGTAGACCAATGGCAATTACACTGTGGGCTGTGAGTGTTACTTCTGTAAAGAAGACATTTTCTCGCTTGCTGCTTCTGGTTGTTTCGATGGGATATGGCGTTGTGAGACCTACCATTGGTAATTTAACACCAAAATTACTTCTGGGCACTGTATACTTCATTGCTACAGAGGCTCTTGAACTTGTTGAACATTTGGGCAACATAAATGACTTTTCTGGGAAAGCAAAGTTATATTTGGTGCTGCCTGTTGCTTTCTTGGATACCTGGTTTATTTTGTGGATATTCTCCTCTTTATCCCATACACTAGAAAAACTTCAGGTAGTTTTTTCATTTTTGAAATTATATTTCTGTTGATTGTTAATCAGATGACTCTTTCAATCTCAAAAATATTGTATTTGTTATTAAGATTCTGATTTGGTAAGATGTCATGATAACTATTACTTCCAAGGCCAACATGTCTAAAACTTGTGATTCAATGGTAGGAAGTCCACCTGATATTCTCATAGTAAACTCTTAGCATGCGTTCTTTGAAATTGATTCCTCCTAAATTGCATTAATTTATCGAAAGAAAGAACTTAATTTATCAGTCCATAAATCTTATATTAGTGCCTTCTAAATCCATCTGATTCGTTGGTTGCATTCCCTTAGTGTGCACTAGCTTCTCTGGGTCTCTTGTGCAGAGGCTTAGCTATATGTCCAGATATGTACCCTATTTGTATATTGGATATGTACTGCAGTTTCAAATGTTTGTCTGTGTTATAACACGAGTGTTTGCTGTATCTTTATTTCTGATCACATGATAAGCAAACGTAAAATGGATTTCCCCTTTATCCTTAATGCTTGTATTTTTTGAATTGAATTTGAATAGTCAGTAGAGCTCCAAACCTTTGTGAATATTTAACATGAAAACAAGTAAGGGACATATTTTACCCAAAGCATGCTCATGAAATGTTCACGTCTAACACTCTTTCAGGTAGAATTAGTAGCTCGAACATAATTCATTGAAGTCAATACATCATACAGTCCTCTAGTTGTCTAATAGTGTGTTTAAGTTTCTCAATGTTCATGCGTTCTTCTGGGTTCACAGGTATGTAGATGTATGCGTGGTGAATTACATTTATAGTGTAACAATTGGAAAAATTCTCACATATGTGCCTTCTTATAGTTGTGTGAATCTTTGCTATACTTTTCCAAGGATAATTGATGAAATGTTAGTTTCTCCAAAAAAATGAAAAAAATAGAAAACGGAAGGAGGATGAAATATATCGATGGATCTTCTTATTCAAATTTATCCTATCTGGATAATTGTTGCTAGTTTGTGCTAAGGGATAAAATTCTACATTGAATAAAGATGAAAATATAGACCAATTTATAAAAAATTGGACTACTACTCTTAATAAAATTGATCTTTTAAGATGAAACTCAAAATCTTAACATGGTATCAGAGCCCGTAAAACTCCAATGAGCAATTCGATCCAATTAAGACTCAAAATAATAATAATTGAGCACGCAGATTTCAAGATTGATCTGCTCAAACGAGCCACCATCTTGCGGGGGCATGTTAAGGTATAAAATTTCACATCGAATAAAGATGAAAATATAGATCAATTTATAAGAGTTTGGGTTACTCCTCTTAATAAGGTTGACCTTTTAAGATGGAATCTCAAATCTTAACAGTTTGAACTGAGTTAGTTGATCACCAAGTGCTGTGCATACATGTACAAAAATAAAATAGGGACACATTTCAATAAAAGCTTTCTATAAACTGGATATATAATGTTTTTTTCCTAATCTTTAAAAAAGATAGTCCATGCATTTTTGTTCATTTTACTTATTTGATTGCTAATCTATCTGCAATATATGATTTCATTCTCAACTAATTGCAGATGCGGAAAAGCATGGTGAAACTGGATCTTTATCGAAAATTTACAAATTCCCTTGCAGTTTTTGTGCTACTCTCTATTGCTTGGGTTGGTTTTGAGGTACTACATCTCATCTTTCCAACTAGTTTCTATAGTATTTTCTTACAAATCCGTGATCTCAATGAATGAAAACCAATGGGGGACTACTTGATGCAATGGACCCTTTATTATTTTATACTGGAATTGTAGTAAATAGACCTAGGGAGGAGCAGGCCATGAGTACCTTAATTTACTTTTATTTCATTCTCTGTCACATTTTTACTGCCGAGTTAGTGTTTTTATTTTTTATTTTATAGAACTCCTTAAAAGTTGTGATTTAATCTTGTGTTTCTGTTGGAGCAGCTTTACTTCAAAGCAAGTGACCCTCTAAGTGAGCTGTGGCAAATTGCCTGGATAATTGCATCTTTTTGGACTCTGCTTGCCTTTTCTCTGTTGGTAGTGATATGTGTCCTTTGGGCTCCTTCACGCAACCCAACAAGGTAGTTGGTTTGATCTAGCTGCTTCATTTCCCTTCTGAACGGTTAGCTTAGAATATGGAATGTCAGATTTACCCTTGCCTGTAATATTTAGGCTTCAGCACTACTTGCCTAATATTCTTATATATGAAAGTTGAAACCAAATTTTTAACCTAATACTACGTTCTTTAGAAATTATTCCCAAATCATTATGAAACCTGATAAAATTTTGATTCTGAAGTTAGTTTTCTTTGTGAATCATGAATGCATGCAGTTCTTGATTCCCTTCCAGATGTTGTGCGGATGTGGAACATCTTTTTAATTCTATTCATTATTCTGCTTCTTTTTTTGATAAATTTCATTGATCCTCTTAAAGTTTGAGCTTGATGTATGGCTCGTAGATATGCATATTGTGGGGAGACTGTCGATGACATCGATGAAGAGGCCATTTCACTTACAACCGGAGTAAAAGTTGTTCCAGACATTGGTGCCAAGCTTGAAAGGAAAGAAAAAAGGGGTTCTTCATCAACTGATGCTCTAACTGGACTAAGAGAAGATCTCGAGGAGGATAAACGAGAATAAATCACACATTTTGGGCAGTGGAAAGTGAATAGACACATTAAGAGTTCCTTGTTAGCAATTTCATGTTCGTGGGACATGCTGTGTCTGATGTAAAGTTGATCGATCCAAAGCGAATGTACAATTAATCAGACAAAATTTAACGTGGTGTTCAAAACGAAGTGAATATACTGCCTTACGTCTTAGCCAAAGTTGTGTAAAAAAATTATGAAAATAAAGTAAGCTTATGTAAGTAAAACTTAATTCAGTGGCTCCTATGTTGTCCGTTCCTTGTTTTGTTGTTATGATTGAAGTAAAAAGTAAAGTGTCATTCTAGTTGTGGGATCATTACATTGTCGTTTAAAAGGTTTCGAGTGCTAAAATTGTCTATGGCAAACCTTCAGTTCGTCTTTTACTTTTAATAGGTGATGAACTTGTCTGTCTACACAAACCAGCTGCTTTGTCTAAAGTCCTGTAAACCACCAATGAATTGGCGAACATGGTGTAAATGGTGCATTCACAACAAATATAGCATGGACGCCTACTCGTCGTAAGACATGTATGTCAAAATTTTTGCGCGAGTTTACCGCACCTCATCTTAGGCATAATCTTGTCCAATCATGCATACTAAATATGAGCATAGTAGTCATCTGTGTCAAACATGTACAAAGATAATAATCTTATTCAATCCAATGTGATGATGTATGATTTTATTGTTGGATAATTGTTTCAAAAGTTCCACGAAATGATTTATATCATATCATTTTGCATACAAATTTGACAGTAACAGATTTAATTATATATAACAGATTCATAAATGATTTATAAATTTCAGTAAATAATTAAACGAGAATTGCAAAATACTAATATGCAAAACGAATAACAAGAAGGAACAAAAAAAAAAAAACTTTTAACTCGAGGTCTGTATTACACACAAATTCCTTAAAACAGATTCGTCCCCTCACCGTACGTACTTGAGGTGTAATTTGAGCGTCTGCTTCCCAGGATACAACGATGGAACAGCAGAATCTGAGCACCACGGATTTTACTTCAGCGAACTGAGTTAGAGCCCGAACAATATCACCACCAGACTCAAACAGAAACAAAACTTGAACTGTATGCAGATGAATATTCAGATGAATTCTCGTACTGAAAACTGGGAAAAATCGAAGTATATATAGACTTTGGATCTTGTAACTTTCCCACTTATTTCATGGCAATTACAACATGAGTTTTAGGAGTTTCAACTGTTTCAGAAAATGAAAAGTCAGTTGAAAAAGTAAAATAATGTAGCAAAAGGTAAGGGCCAATTTTTGGTCAATCCGGTCCGACATTCGTATACGCAGGTCGCGTCCGCACACAAGTTCAAGGTCCGATGCCTACTTCGATCCGCGATTTGCACCCACATTGCACGCGCACGTGGAGAGAGCTTTTATGCTACACATGGTTACACAATTCTAAAGTGCAATCCTTTATAAAGTGGTTTTAGTTTTCATCCATTTCCTATGTGGGACACTTATTTTTAGTTTTCCCACCCACACAAACTCCTTTCACATGTCATACTTTGAGTTTCAATTTCTCATTCATCCGAGCATCATTTTTGACAAGTATATGATTTCGATGTACTCACGGAGGAGAATACAAATCAACTTTCATCTTCCAAAATAACCAAACGGGTCCCGCTCAAAATTCGTGCCAAAGTCACCCACAAACTCAATTTTTTCCAATAATCCCCTACATGAATGAAAATTGGGAGCGAGACATGAATGTAACACATGACGACTTGGTGATATAGTTCAACGGTTGAAACCTGCATAGGATAGGTAAGTGTTACCCTTTGAACCTTCCCTTGTGAAAGTATATTTACTTTACTGGCTGACCAGTAGACGCGATGTCTTTGAACTGTTCTGTCGTTTATGTAAACGATGATCATTTTTTTCCAACAATCCCCCACATGAATGAAAATTGGGAGCGACACATGAATGTGACACATGACGACTTGGTGATATAGTTCAACGGTTGAAACTGCATATGATAGGTAGGTGTTACCCTTTGAACCTTCCATTGTGAAAGCATATTTACTTTACTGGCTGACCAGTAGACGCGATATCTTTGAACTGTTCTGCCGTTTATGTAAATGATGATATACTCCACACAGGATTCTTCCTAACGCATTTTAGTTCTCATTATTATGTTCGTTTTGGCCATGAACATATACCTGATTTTGTGAGAGTTCACAAAAATTTTGCCCCACACAATTCCCTTAGAAGCGGCTCCACTTCTCTCTCACATATGTGATTTCTTATTACAAGTAACCCACATTACTTAGCTCGATTTTCGACGCATAAGAATATTAAAAGTCTATTGCTTATCCTTCATCTTTACGGGCATCACTATTACATCATAGGAATGGACATGAGATAATATCCCCCACAGTGATTCTATCAAGTCATTACAATTAGGTTGTCCCTTTGAACTTAGATCTTGGGATCTCCAGTCAATTAGGTTAGGTTTTCCTTTGTATTAACTTATCCATTCAAGAGCTTAAGTCTCATTCATCTCGATGATCCGCAATATTATCTTTTGACTTTACATAGTCAATAGTGATAACTCCAATTGAAAGTATTGTGTCTACGACGTATATGTCTAGACTTACCATTGTAAATGTTACTTTGTGCCCTTCCAATTGCTGATTTGCTGATTGACTATCACAATATATGCAAATTGTTGGCACATGTTTTGACCATCTTGGAATATCCTCTAAGAAGTTGTGCAACCACTCAACCTCTTCACCACTTTTATCTAGAACTATAAACTCATATTTCATAGTGGATCTGGCTATCACTGTTTGTTTAGAGGATTTTCAGGATATAGCTGCACCTGCCAATGTGAATACAAATCCACTCGTGGACTTTGAGTATTTTATATCAGATATCCAATCAGCATCACTATATCCTTCAATGACCGCTGGATATCTTGTATAGTGCAATCCAAAATTATGAGTATATCTTAAGTATTTTAGTACTCTTACTATTCCTTTCCAGTTATCAGCTCCTGGATTACTCGTATATTTACTCAGTTTACTCACTGTGCAGGCTATGTCTGGTCTTATACAACTCATCAAGTACATTAGACTCTCAATAATTCTCGAGTATTCTATTTGAGATACACTTTTACCTTGTTTTTGGATAGATGTTGACTTATATCTATCGGAGTTCTAGCCATTTCAGTATCATCGTTGCTGAACTTTTCTAGAATCTTATCCACATAATGTGACTAGCTTAGAACAAGCCCATCTGATGTTCTTGAAATTTTGATTTCAAGTATAACATCAGCTAAACCCATATCCTTCATGTCAAATCTCGAATTTAACATATCTTTAATGGATTTAATCACTTTATCGTCACTACCAACAATAAGCATGTCATCAACGTAAAGACATAAAATGACATAACCATTTACAGTATCTTTAATGTAAACACATTTGTCACACTTGTTGATTTTAAAACCACTCTCCATCATGACACTATCAAATTTTTCGTCCCACTGTTTTGGTGCTTGTTTCAAGCTATATAATGACTTTACTAATTTACGTAAATTATCATAGTTAACATGTTCTAGTCTACCATACCACACATTGGAAGACTCAAGCAAGTAAGCAGAAGAATTTACTTTATTCATTTTTTGTTTAACAACCATTACATTAAGTTTAAACATACCATCGGAAACATATCATTTTCTGACAAACATTCCACTTTTTGACAAAATGACTTTGTCTGACTCAAATACAATACGGAAACCATGCTTATTTAAAAGCGACTCGGACATAAGGTTCCTGCGAATTTTCGGCATATATAACACATTGTTAAGAGTCAGCTCTTTGATAAGGGCGTTTTGTACACTTATTTAGGCCACAAAACATGGACTATTGTCGATAAATATGTTGAAATGTGGCTTAATTCGATATAATTTGCGTTTGTAGGACTACATTGATGGATGGAATGAAAAGTGTGCGAAAACGTACGAAAAAGAACCAAAATGGAAGAGAATGAAAGTTCAGGGACCAAAATGCAAATAACCAAAAGATGACCCGAGGACAACTCAAGAGAGGATACGAGTTTAATCACAAATTGAGGATGTCACGGGATGATTTGAGGAAAAGAATGAACAAAAGAGGTCAAAACAAGAGAAAACGGAAGTTCAAGGACTAAAATGAAGATTTCGAAACTAAATTACACCATGCAGCCGCATGGTGTAATTTCCTTGCGGCCGCAAGGAAGGATTCAGGGATGAAATTCATGAAGAATTTTTGTTCCATGCAGCCGCATGGAAAATAACCATGCGGCCGCATGGTATAAATTATGGCCCGATTTTCTGGTTTCCTTTTCTCGCTAAAACTCTTATGGAAAGGGATCTAGGGCACTTATTTAACCCTAAACTCGTCCAAAGAAAGGGGGCTACGCCACTTTTGAGAGAAAAACACCTTGGAGAGCTTACAAGAAGGCAAGAACAAGGATTTACACTTCAAGTTTCAAGATTTCAAGATTTAATTCAAGTTTTTGGTGATGTTTTCTTTTCATTACTTTTATTGTTCTTTTCTTTTATCCATGTTAGGCTAGACTTTTCATGTACTAGGTGAACGATGAACCTCGCATTATGATCTTTTAATTCCTATTTTGCAATTTGACAATTAAACACTTTGATTGTTTTGAATGATTTATATACGCTTATTGTCTCCGTGATTATAGTCGACGATAATTATGTGAGTTTAGGTGATTTATTTCATGCATTCGAAAGAAGGGAAATAAATTCAACAAGGTATAAATCATCGTTTTGTTCATAGAGGATAGAAATATACCGATATGCATTACGTGAATCTCTAAGTGTTTACAAAACTTCATGCATGCTTGTATATTGCATTTGTCATAGAAATATAGTCAAATGGTATACTAGGATAGGTTCAATTCTACTCGAAAGAGATTATTGGATAGGTTAGAAACTTTGATTCTTCAAACGATTCATCGTGTTGTCAAATTGTGGAATAGGGGTTAAGAGTGAATTTTGCTTGGTGATTCGGGATCCTAGTACGCTTTTCATACATTGATTTCTCAAAACTTTTGCATTCAAACATTACTTTTGCATTTGATTCATAATTTTAGTTTAATTTATAGATTAGTCATAGTTTTATCATAAAGTCACAAAAATAATCATATTGAGTTAATAGATTCGGTTAAGGTCGCAATAATAGAATTCAAGTTAAATCAATCCTCGTGGGAACGATACTCGAAATTTTAGGATTTCCACTTTATTACTTGTCAACGAACCGTACACTTGCGGTGGTTTTATTCGAAACATATTTTCGTGAACAAGTTTTTGGCGCCGTTGCCGGGGATTGAGTATTAATTTGATTTTTGTTATCTAGACACTAATTCGAACTTGTTTTATTTAGTTTTATTTTATTTTATTTTTCGTTCAATTACTTAGGCTGAGCTAAGTGCTACTACTGTTTTTGCCTTTTCAGGTATTGCATGCGAAGATCAATCAGCTGTGGTTTATTTCCAGTTGATCTAGAAATTGAACGAACCTTTCATCGCAGACAGAGAGGCGCAAGAGTAGCACATCAGGTCAATCAAGGACAAATTGGAATGGCTGATCAACAATTGGAACCGAGGATGGGTCTTGCAGCGCCAGCCAATGCTGAAGCTCAGGATGATGGGAATACTATACTTGGGGATTTTCTAGCACCGTATGTTGTTCAAAGCCAATCCAGCATAGTTTACCCAGCATTCGGGCAGCCGAACTTTCAACTGAAGACAAATATCATCCAACTCTTTCAGAATGGACATCAATTTTACGGAACAGCCAACGAGAATCCACATACACATATATCCCGTTTCTTGGATATGTGTCAACACTTCAAATACCCTGGGATATCAGAAGATGCAATCAGACTAAGGCTGTTTCCGCTAACTCTTCGGGATAAAGCAATTGAGTGGCTCGATTCACTCCCGGTGGCGAGCATAACTACTTGGAATGACTTGGCTCAGAAATTCTGCACCAAATACTTCTCACCGGCTAAAGTGGCGAGATTGAGGCACGACATATCAGTTTTTAGCCAACATGAGACTGAATCACTTGATGAAGCGTGGAGCAGGTTCAAGGGCATGCTAAGAAAGTGTCCTCAACATGGATATGACAAGAAAGAACAAATTAGATACTTCTATTGGGGACTGACACCAACTTTCAGAAGCATGGGTAGATTCGTCATCAAATGGTTCCTTAACCACCAGGTCAGTTGAAGGAGCTTGGGAGTTGTTTGAGAGAATGGCTAATACCTCAGCCATGTGGTCTACAGATAGAGTAGGTGCAAAGAAAGCAGTTGGAGTATATGAGGTAGATACCTATTCGGCATTATCCGCAAAGATTGACTCTTTGTTTCACAAGATAGAGGGTATAACACAGACCGTGAATTCAGCACAAGTGAAGAAGCCCAGTTGTGAGGAATGTGGAGCAGAGCATGGTACAGCTGAATGTCCCATTGTTGCACAACGGATGGAACATGTGGATTTCGCTCAATGGGGTCAACGTCAGCAGAACAACCCTCACTCTGAGACATACAATCCGGGATGGAGGAATCACCCAAATTTCTCTTGGGGTGGTAATCAGAATCACAATCAGAATCATACTCGGGCTCAGGGGCAGTTTCAGCAGGAGAGGAAACCTCAGTTGGAAGATATGTTTGCGAAACTCATGGAAAAGACCGATAAATACATGGAAACCACAAATCAATTCATGAGAAAGACTGAAACAAATTTCCAGAATCAGGGTGCAGCTATTAAGAATCTAGAGACTCAAATGGGACAACTAGCTCTTTCTATGACAGGAAGAGTGCCTGGTGCTTTACCGAGTAATACAGAAGTGAATCCTAGAGAGCATGTCCAAGCCATCACTACAAGAAGTGGAGTTCAGCTACATGAGATACATGCAAAAAGGCCGGGTGAAAATAAAGAGAAAGTGGAGTTTTCTAAAGAAGAGAATGAAAAGCAGGTTGACAACACCAAAAATACGCCGATAAAAGAAAGTCCACCAAGGTCACCGAAATTTCCAGATAATTCGATAAATCCCTATGAGCCACCCATTCCATTCCCACAACGGTTGAGGAAGCATCAATGGGAGCAACAATACAAGAAATTCCTCGAAGTTTTCACGAAACTCCATATAAATATCCCATTTGCAGAAGCACTGTTCAAAATGCCTAGTTATGCCAAGTTCCTGAAAGATATTCTATCTAAGAAACGAAAGCTAGATGAACATGATACAGTGATGCTAACAGAGGAGTGTAGTGCCGTAATTCAGAAAAAGCTCCCACCAAAACTGAAAGATCCAGGGAGTTTTACTATACCTTGCACTCTTGGTGAATGTTATTTTGATAAAGCTCTTTGTGATCTTGGTGCAAGTATTAATCTAATGCCTCTATCTGTTTTCAGGAAACTCGGACTAGGCGAAGCCAAACCGACCACGGTGACACTGCAATTAGCTGATCGGACATTTGCACATCCGAGGGGAATAATTGAAGACGTGCTAGTTAAGGTGGACAAATTCATTTTTCCAGCGGATTTTCTCATTTTGGATATGGAAGAAGACAAGGATATACCACTTATCTTGGGAAGGCCATTCCTAGCTACCAGTAGAGCTCTAATAGATGTTGAAAAGGGTCAGTTAAATTTGAGATTTGGCGAGGAGCAGATCACTTTCAGCGTTTTCAATGTTATGGATGAACAAGACAAGTCAGATAGTTGCTATCAAATTGATGTGGTGGAGGAGGTGTTGCAGAAGACAATTCTGTTTCAAAACTTTTCAAATGCTGCTGATGACCATAATGTGCATTTTCAACCCGAACAAAATCTTGAGAAGCAAGAAGGGTACATTGTTGAGTTTGAGACAGTTGATGAGGGAAAAACAGATGACAAAGATAAAGATAAGGCTAACGTTTGGAAGAACGCTGCAGTAAGAAAAAAACTGTCATTGAAGAAGCTAATCAGGACCTCCAAGGCTATATTCAACGTACCTTAACAGACTAACACGGTAGAGTCGAGCTATAGACTATAAACTAGCGCTGGATGGGAGGCAACCCATCGTTTCTACCCTTTTATTTATTTTGCCTTAAGCATTTGATTAGTAATTTTATCTTCACCTTTTTTTTTAATAATAAGATTTTTTTTTCATTGTCTATACAGGTAATAAAAGAGCCTATGCATGGTCCACACTTCTTTTTCCTCCACCATCTTCACATTCGCATCCTCATCGATCAGGGGAGTATTCCTCACCCCTCTTTATCTTCTGTGAATTTGTCCTTAATTTTATGCACTGTTAAGTTTGCATTTTATTATTCTTTAAACATTGAGGACAATGTTCTGTATACATTTGGGGGTAGGAATATGTCAATATGTCATTCATTATGTTACTGTAGTTTTTATTTTTGTGTGATTGTGTTGTGTGAAAAAAAAAAATCAGTTTTTCATTATTCTTAGTTTTATGCACTTCTAGTTGTAGTTTAGAATTGTGTGTGCTTGTGTGGGTTTAATGGCCCTGTCGACAATGATGTGAATATTGGACTCAGAATAACTATAGATAGTGGAAATTGTGCATGTTAAATTGATTGATACTTGTCTATGTGAAAACTTGACATTTTGAGCACAATACTTATGTTGGGCATGCTAAGCTAATGATGAGGTGTATGAATCATAGTAGAGTTGAACATGATAGGTAGACCCCGAAAACCTCTACTATACTTATTGATAAACCATCACTTTAGGAGTTTGGAGATGATTTAGCTTTTACCGGAGAACATTGAGATGAGTAGGGATTCCATGCGTGAAATTGTATTGTGTGGATTGGATTAGACCAATGAGACGAAAACAAGGTAAAAGTTTCAAGTTCGAGGTTAATTCTAGAAACTGAATGTCTAAAAAAAGGGGTTACATTGCACTGATTATTGAATAAATGAAGACATCTGTTCGAGCCTGTATAACTCGAGTGATTAAGCCTGCAAGGCTTTAAAACCTGGTGCCCTATGGTCATCTGACTTGGGAGTCATCGGCCTAAAGCTCGTTACAAGGGTTATATAGAAAGCAAATGAAAGATGTTAAAAAATAAATATATCTATCTATCCATTGATGAAGAATTTACGTGCTTCTATGTATGAAATGCATTGATTAGACCCAGACATTCAGTTGATAGGATCATATCTCTGATACGAAGCAAGTAACTTAGTCTAGTCTTAACGGTTGAAACAATCAAAGAAATAGGAGCATCCCTGCTTGTTGACGTGTGAACTTGTGACTGCGAGATCTATCCAAACTAAGAGAGGGTAAGGATTTAAGTAAATAAAAAACTCTACTCTAGAACACACTCCGGGATCTTTGAGCGAAAAGAATAAGTTTGGGGGGGTGTGAATCTCACGAGTGAAGAAAGGAAGAATTTGACTACTACAGGTCGGGATTAGCACCCATCTTTAGGGTGGTATGCTTTGCATAAGTATTCACACACACACATCAAGTTCTGCATATGATAGGTGGAGGTTGGTTTGATTTTGCACTATTAAAACTATTGATTATGCTGGTCACTGAAATCTAATCCTGAGCACGACCGGTTGTTAAACCATGTTTTGTGTAGAGTTGAGTCACCATCGTGTTTGAGGACAAACAATAGTTCAAGTTTGGGGGATTTGATAAGGGCGTTTTGTACACTTATTTAGGCCACAAAACATGGACTATTGTCGATAAATATGTTGAAATGTGGCTTAATTCGATATAATTTGCGTTTGTAGGACTACATTGATGGATGGAATGAAAAGTGTGCGAAAACGTACGAAAAAGAACCAAAATGGAAGAGAATGAAAGTTCAGGGACCAAAATGCAAATAACCAAAAGATGACCCGAGGACAACTCAAGAGAGGATACGAGTTTAATCACAAATTGAGGATGTCACGGGATGATTTGAGGGAAAGAATGAACAAAAGAGGTCAAAACAAGAGAAAACGGAAGTTCAAGGACTAAAATGAAGATTTCGAAACTAAATTACACCATGCAGCCGCATGGTGTAATTTCCTTGCGGCCGCAAGGAAGGATTCAGGGATGAAATTCATGAAGAATTTTTGTTCCATGCAGCCGCATGGAAAATAACCATGCGGCCGCATGGTATAAATTTTGGCCCGATTTTCTGGTTTCCTTTTCTCGCTAAAACTCTTATGGAAAGGGATCTAGGGCACTTATTTAACCCTAAACTCGTCCAAAGAAAGGGGGCTACGCCACTTTTGAGAGAAAAACACCTTGGAGAGCTTACAAGAAGGCAAGAACAAGGATTTACACTTCAAGTTTCAAGATTTCAAGATTTAATTCAAGTTTTTGGTGATGTTTTCTTTTCATTACTTTTATTGTTCTTTTCTTTTATCCATGTTAGGCTAGACTTTTCATGTACTAGGTGAACGATGAACCTCGCATTATGATCTTTTAATTCCTATTTTGCAATTTGACAATTAAACACTTTGATTGTTTTGAATGATTTATATACGCTTATTGTCTCCGTGATTATAGTCGACGATAATTATGTGAGTTTAGGTGATTTATTTCATGCATTCGAAAGAAGGGAAATAAATTCAACAAGGTATAAATCATCGTTTTGTTCATAGAGGATAGAAATATACCGATATGCATTACGTGAATCTCTAAGTGTTTACAAAACTTCATGCATGCTTGTATATTGCATTTGTCATAGAAATATAGTCAAATGGTATACTAGGATAGGTTCAATTCTACTCGAAAGAGATTATTGGATAGGTTAGAAACATTGATTCTTCAAACGATTCATCGTGTTGTCAAATTGTGGAATAGGGGTTAAGAGTGAATTTTGCTTGGTGATTCGGGATCCTAGTACGCTTTTCATACATTGATTTCTCAAAACTTTTGCATTCAAACATTACTTTTGCATTTGATTCACAATTTTAGTTTAATTTATAGATTAGTCATAGTTTTATCATAAAGTCACAAAAATAATCATATTGAGTTAATAGATTCGGTTAAGGTCGCAATAATAGAATTCAAGTTAAATCAATCCTCGTGGGAACGATACTCGAAATTTTAGGATTTCCACTTTATTACTTGTCAACGAACCGTACACTTGCGGTGGTTTTATTCGAAACATATTTTCGTGAACACTCTTTTCTCGAAGTCATCTTCAGAACCACCTTGCCTTGTCCTTTTATTTCAGAAGTTGCTGAATTTTCCATGAACAACTTCCCTCCATTCTCAATTGTTTCGAAAGCCGTGAAAATTTCTTTATCAAAACACAAATGCCTCGTAGCTCCAGGGTTAATCCACCACTCTTTTGGTTTAAACCCACCATATTTACCTTAGAAATGACGGCTGCGAGATTCATCTCGACACATCATGTGTAATGTAGTCAAGTGCATTTGTTTTTTTCTTCTTTTTTGGCAATTCGCACTCCGAAGATTTTGTGACCCACTTTGTCACAATTGAAACATTTTCCTTAAAACTTCTTTTTAGAAATTCCACCTTTAGGTCCTAACTTGGTCCCTTTACCACCGGATGACACGTGCTTAGTTTTGTAGGTCTTACTGATTTGACCATGCTCCACAACATTAGTTTTAGCAACACCAGGTTTGAACAACTTCTTCTCGAAACTCTTGTTGTCTTCTTCAATAAAAAGTCTAACAATTAGTTTTTCGACGTTCATTTTCTTTCGTTTGTGTTTCAGATAATTCTTGAAGTCTTTCCACGCGGGGGGCAATTTTTCAATAATTGCAGTCACTTGGAAAGTTTCACTCAACATCATCCATTTGGCATGAATTTCGTGAAAAATCCCTTGGAATTCTTGCACTTGACTGATTACTGTTTTGGAGTCCATCATCTTATAATCTAAGAATCTGCCGACAATGAACTTTTTAGCCTCGGCATCATCAGTTTTATATTTTCGGTCCAATAACTCCCACAACTCCTTAGCAGTTTTCATAGTACTATACACATTGTATAAAGAATTTGCTAAACTGTTCATGATGTAGTTTCGATACAAAGAATCCGAATGTTTCCACGCATCAAGCGCACTAACAGCTTGACCATTTCCCTCACCCTCTTGGAGTTTTGGAGCACTTTAGTAAAAAGGCTCTCAAGATTCATGGTGGTCAGATAAAACAACATTTTCTGCTGCCACTTTTTGAAATTCAAGCCACCGAATTATTTCGATTTTTCACCATGATTAACCGGAATAGTAACAGTATGGCCAGTTGTTTGACTCACAACATGACTTGACAATCTAGCCACAGTTTGAGTCACAACAGAACTTAGCCCTTGAGCCATAGTAGAGCCCAAAGCCTGATTTTCATTAGCCACAACTTGGGTTACATTCATGTTGGTTGAATCGGTTGCCATTTCTGAAAATAAAACAAATATTAGTTTCCAATAAACCAAATAAAACAACTTATATAAAAAATCTGTTTTAAGTTTGTTGGATAATTGTTTCAAAAGCTTCACGAAACATAATATCAGATTGAGTATCGGATATATAATAGATTCATAAATGATTTATAAATTTCAGTAAATAATTAAACGAGAATTGCAAAATACTAATATGAAAAACGAATAACAAGAAGGAACAAAAAAAAACTCTTAACTCGAGGCCTGTGTTACGTACAGATTCCTTAAAACAGATTCGTCCCTTCACCGTACGTGCTTGAGGTGTAATTTAAGCATCTACTTCTCAGGATATAACGGTGGAACAGCAGAATCTGAGCACTACGGATTTTACTCCATCGAACTGAGTTAGAGCCCGAACAATATCACTACTAGACTCAAACAGAAACGAAAACATAAACAAAACTTGAACTGTATATAGATGAATATTTAGATGAATTCTCGTATTGAAAACTGGGAAAAACCGAGGTATATATAGACTTTGGATCTTGTAACTTGCCCACTTACTTTATGACAATTACAACATGAGTTTTAGGAGTTTCAACTGTTTCAGAAAATGAAAGTCAGTTGAAAAATAAAATAATGTAGCAAAACGTAAGGGCTAATTTTTGGTCAATCCGGTCCAACATTCGTTTACGCAGGTCCGATGCCTATTTCGGTCCGTAATTTGCACACCTCTACGCGCGCACGTGGAGAGAGCCTCTATGCTACAAATGATTACATCATTCTAAAGTGCAATCCTTTATAAAGTGGTTTTAGTTTTCATCCACTTCCTATGTGGGACAAACTTATTTTTAGTTTTCCCACCAACACAAACTCCTTTCACATGGCATACTTTGAGTTTCAATTTCTCATTCATCTGAGTATCATTTTTGACAAGTATATGATTTCGATGTACTCACGGAGGAGAATATAAATCAACTTTCATCTTCCGAAGTAGTCAAACGAGTACCGCTCAAAATTTGTGCCAAAGTCACCATAAACTCAATTTTTCCAACATTTATCACGTCCTCCCTGGCTGAGGAGAGAATTTTGGTTGGGGTGATCATACGATCCCATGTGGAATGCCACCCTATCATAGAATAATATGTATACAATTTTAAATTAATTTTGCCAATAATATACTTTTTAATTAAAAAGTGCATTGGCCTCCATCCTTATTTTATAGTTCCGGCCTTTTCCTTTCTTTCTCCTTAAAAATTGGACCCATCTTCTAAAGAAGCATTTTCTCTTTCTTCACAATCCAGCAAAATCATAGGTGCGCTTTAATTTATTAATTTCATTTCTCTAAGTTTTTTAAGTGTTTATATTATATAAATGGAAAGTGAAATCATCTTTTACTGTATTTATTTTGTTAATATCGGTTGGATGGATTTTACTATGGTTTTTTGATAGGTTTTTTTAATTAGGTTTTATATTCAATGGAGCATTTAAATAGTAGAGAAACTTTTTTATAAAGAACTCAATGTGGGAATTGAAGTATGTTCTGATGAAGAAGCTTATAATATATGTAATTCATACGCTCTAAGAAAAGGTTTTAGTATCCGCAAAGGTCATATTCGAAGAGATGCATCAAAAAATATTAAACAGCGAGAGTTTTTATGTTCAAAGGAAGGGTTTCAAAGGGATGGAGAGTTACTTGAAGTGAGGAAATATAATAGATTAGAGACAAGAACATGTTGCAAATTTATGGTGCGTTTTACGATTGATGATGGAATATGAAAAAGATTAGGAAACTATCAATGTGTTTCAAAAATTCAGAAAAGAGGATGATCATTTTACTTGTGATGCTCTTGTGGATGAGCCAAAAATATTAAATTCACCAACTGTGAAAGCCACAGAAATAAAAAATGCAAGATTAAAAAGCACTTTGGAGAAAAGAAAAAGGAAGGCAAAGCAAGGTAATAAAATATGATAATTTTATTTTTTTTTACCTTATTTATTACCCTTATTCAATTATTAAATAATATATCATTTTTTGTCACTTGTGATAATCAACTTACAGTCGGAGAAGACAATCATCAAAATAATAGTGGCGCACCTTACCCAATATTTTCGCATACGTTGACTGCCTTTACCCCGTTTATTCATCACTTAGAGCGTTCAAATTTTCACCTTTCAAGTATGCTTCAAGACCACAACGATATGCATTACTTGACTAAGGTATTTTTCCCCCATTGCAATTATTATTATTATTGTTATTGTTATCAGTCAATGAGTTATTTTTATGTAGTATCCACATTATTGTAATTTTGATGGTCCGCAGAGAAAAATTAATGACTGCGTAGTGAAAGTTTTGATATAACACTTGTATGAGCTTTATCTAACAAAATGCATTTGATGAAGTTCTAAGTTTTGTGCCAATTAATTTGATTTGTAAATTTTATTTATTAGTTTGTTTATATTTTTCAGGCGATTGAAATATGATATTTTGTAGCTGAAGTTATTGTAGAAGATAAAAAAGGGCTTATGGTGTAATTATTTTGCTAAATTTCAATATATAAATTGAGATAGACTATGACAATTTTTACACAATATTAAATATCTTCTTCTTTAGTGAAGGTGTTTTTGCTTTGACATTATTGTATATTAAAAGTGTTATTACTATTTTATTATTTGTTAAGAACTCTTGCCATATATATGTTAATTTGGCTTGAAATTGTTAATTTGGCTTGACAATTTTTACACAATATTAAATATTATTTCTTTAATGAAGGTGTTTTTGCTTCTCCACCTTAGAAGGGATTTCTTGCCCCTTTTCTAAAAATAAAATAAAAAAGAAAAAATCTTTAAAAAAAAAAATTAATTAATTAATATAATGTTGTAAAATGTAAATGGTAAGTTTATTAGTGAATGACAACTATACTCCTACCGTCCTAATTTTTATTATCATTGTATCCATAATTCTTTTATATAAATATTAAATATAGGATCTTGGTTTTTAATAAAACAAACAAGTTTATTATTTTTTATTTTCTCATTTCTCTCACTCTTTTCATAACATGTTATCAGCACGTGTCTTAAAAAAATCAAAGTGGATTAGTTATAATGTAATGATTTTTATAAGCATATTCATCTGTCACATATACCAAAATTAATTTGGTGACATGTGAATTTTATTATCAATTCACGCATTCAATTAATGTTGCTGTATTGGTTAGTGGAATTAAGCAAACACTTAGACAGATGATTTATGCATAACTGCTCTAGTGTTTATTTTACTGTATGTATAATAATGATTATTTTACTAATGCATATTGTTAGGTTTTTAGTTGTATTAACAATTTTTTAGACAAAATGATTATTGTAAAAGAATAGGATTGTTACAAAAGAATTGTAAAAGTCAAGGAGTCTCTTAAAGGGTTGTATAGATGAATTAAAAGTCATTGTGTTCGAGTATGGAATAAGAATAAAGACTCGCCAAATTTACGCTAGCATGTCGCTTAGCTGATGCTTGACCATCCAAAGCAGAATCATTGTCACCTGCCTCTCAATTGAGCAAACACCTCTCGCTAGCCTGGCGCTCGAGCAACAGTGTTTTCCGAGAAATCTCACTTTGCATTTTTGAAGAGTTTTATCTTTCCTATACCACCTAAACACCTCCTTTTAAAAATATCCAATGGTCATTACATTTTTTGCGATTGTTGATCATTGTTTTACGTCCTTATATCATTATTCCAAGATTCGGAACACATTTAAATATTTAGATTAACATTTTGATTCTTGAGATCAATCAAGGAAAAAACATCAAATTCATATAATCTAAAACACCCACTTCCTAGATATCATTAGGAGGGTATTTTCTCAATAACTTTCAGAGGTTGATGAAGATTGAGGGAGGTTGGACCTAAAGTACAGGAAGAGTGCAAGAATGAGGCATTCTGGTGTTCCACATGAGATAGACAATTTTAGAAGATCGAGAGCAGATATGAATGAAACACGTTCCAGTTGGTCTTGGAGATTGAAGGAATGAGATCGGCGAGTCTAGTGGGTTTTCTAGGCTGTATCATACTGTAAGTACTTATTGTCTACAATAGAAAATACTGGCTTAGTCCCGAATTTTTTTACCTAATTAAGGGTTTTCTCATTCATCAAATCTTGTGTTATTTACTATTTTAATTATTTATTGCGGCAATTCAACATATGATAATTGGACTTGATTGACTAAACCTCTAAAAAAATTAAAAATTGGCTTTTATTTAATTGATAAATTTTAATTCCGCGTTATTGAACTAGTAACTTTCAAGTGGTCAGAGCCCAAATTTGATTCCTAAATTTAGTTTTTTAGATGAGTAGTTCATTGTCTGTCCCGCTATATTTTGATGGCAGTAACTATGTCTATTGAAAAGTTAGAATGAGCACCTTTCTGAAATCGATGGATGAGCGTTTTTGGTTAAGCGTGGTGAATGGTTGGACCGTTCCATCTACCATAGTTGCAGGTGTAGTTACCCCCCCACTGATATTTCAACTTGGTCTAAGAAAGATTTATATGAGTGTAATTTGAATAGTAAAGCGCTTCATGCTCTATTTATAGCCATATCACCTAAAGAATTTAGGCGTGTGACTATGTGTGAGATTGTTAAAGAGGTTTGGGATATTTTACAGACAACACATGAGGGAACTCAGGTGTTAAGAATTCTAAGTTACAAATGTTGACTATTAGGTTTGAAGAAATTATGATGAAGGATGATGGGACCTTCGATGACTTCTATGCGAGTTTGAATGACATAGTTAATTATAATTTTAACCTAGGTGAGAGAATTCATGAGTTTAAGATTGTCAAGAAAATCTTGAGATCATTACCTGAAAGATTTAGGCATAAAGTTACTACTATGTTATGTAATAGAGGTGATAGGGAGTCCCGAAAAGTATTTTTCTATTATTCATGTGACTGCTTTCGGGGAGAATAAGGATCTAAATGCTGTTAAGATAAGAATTGGTTAGATCTCTCCAAACTCATGAACTCACCATATCTTAACCTAAGACAAACAAGTCTACAGCCTTGAACACGGTTAGGGAAGAAGAGTATGATTCATCTGATTCGGAATCACTTAATGGTAAGGAAATAACTTACTTTGTTAAGAATTTCCAAACAAATGTTTAGAAATAAAAAGAAAATTAAAGAGAGACATGGATGTGATTTTAGTGAGTTTAGAAAGAAATTTAAATCTGTGAGTAGGGGTGGGCTTGGGTTGGGTTGGGTAGATTTTTTCCCAAACCCAATCTAATATTGTCGGTTTGTTCGAAATCCAACCAAATCCAACCTATGTAAATGTTGAAACCTAACCCAACCCAACTCAATTATGTGTCGGTCGGGTTGGGTTGGGTTGGTCGGTTTATATCGATCATTTAACTTATATGCTTTGGTACACAGATGCAAGCATTGTTCAACTCAGCTAGAAGAATATCCATGGCGAGAGGGATATATGTTCAGGGAAATAAATCATGAAATTGCAGAGATGCCAAGCCAATAAAATCATTGCCGATTTAATAAAAAAACATGAATTATACAAGAGAAATGTGAGACGCCTTTTTTAGGAAAACTAAAATCAAGCAAGAGCCTCAAATAATTCTTAAATAATTTGTGAATGTTTAATATGTGGACATAAATGAAAATACCTGTTGTTGATAACATCAATCTCGTGAAGTATGGACATAAATGAAGATGCAGCTCCTCAATCAATCTCGTGAAGATGCAGCTCCTCAATTATCTTTGCCCCCAAGTCATACACAGTTTCCATCTCCGTCATCTTCAACGCAACTTTCCAGTCTTAGTCACTGCCCCAGCAACTGTCGGCCTATCAATCTATATCTCCACCACCTTCCCTTCAACCACCTATGTTTCCTTCTTAATCCTAACCCCAATGGATTTCCTAAACGCCTGCATTAGAGCCTCGATTTTGGACATCTTGAGAGAGATCAACTCACTCCCTGCCAAGTACGAGTATAGAAAAATGGGTAATCCACGAGAAACGAGAAGGACAGCCACGAGAAAAAACTAACAAGAAGGCAGAAACTAAATAAATTGCAAACTTACCTTGAAGAAGTCGGCGAAGAGAGGCGAAGAGATAAGTCAGTGAAGAGTGGAAATGAGGGGAAATGAAATATTAAGGTTTCACTTTTACACGTTTTTGTTTGGCAATTTATTTTATTTTTTTTAAATTAGCGGGTCGGGTTGGGTGGTTTTTCTTGGGTTGGGTGGGCTAACCCACAACTCGACCCAACCCGACCTACTTAACCTTGCCAACCGACCAAACCCAAGAAAAAAATGGGACCGACCGGACAGGACCGACCCGACCCGACCGACCCAGTCGGGTCGGGCAGGTTGATCGGTTCAGACGGGTTTTTGCCCACCCCTATCGGTGAGATGTCATAAGTGTCAATATTTTGGCCCTATAAAAGTAAGTGCCACAATCGTAAGAGAAATCAGGGTAAAGCTATGAATGTAACTCTAACTGATGATGAGTCTAGCTCGGATAATCAAAGTGAGATGTTTACACATGAGGAGAGTGGAAAGTTTATGGCATTCACTAATAGGATTAAAAGTGAATCTGATAAGGACAGTAAGAAGGTTGAGGAAGTACATAGTGGTGAGCAATCTGAGGAAGGTTCTGAAGATGGGGATGAGATTCATGATGCTTATCAAAAATTATTTGAAGAAAGTCTTAAGATTAAGAAGGTAAATAAAATTGTGTTTAAGAAGGTCAATGAACTTGAGCTAATTAGAGAGAAACTTGTAGTTGGCCTTCAGAAGTCTACCTTATACCTCAACAAATTAAAAATTGTAAATCGATCCCTAGAGTCTAAGATTAAAGATCTTACAAGTGAACTTGAGAAGTCCTCTAGGAGAGTTACTGAGCTAATCGTCGAGAGTGAAAAATTAGAAGTACAGGTTAAGAACCTTCTGAGCGAACTTGAATATTCTAAGTCTCAACTCCTTACTTTCTCTAGTGGATCTCAAAAACTGGACAATCATTTGAGCTTGAACAAGCAAGCTGGGAACAAGGAAGGCCTGGGATATAATCAAACCGATCATAGTAGGGCTAGTATTTCCAAATTCATTTTTATCATTGCTACCAACCAGCCTATGCATGTTCATAATCCTAAACTCAAGAACAAAGGTATCGTATGACAAAGGCTTACTAGACAGCATAGGACCTACCAACCTAGGAATAGAAATCAGCGACCACATAACTTTGTACCTAGGTTTATCCCTACACGTTTTAATTGTGGTAAGTTATGACATATAAGGTCTTGGTGTCATAAATTAGAAATAGAAATCAAAATTTCACTAGAGTTAGATGACAGAGTTGACTTGGTATCATATAAGGTCTTGGTGTCATAAATTTGATGGTCGAATTGATTTCCTTACTAATTAAGTGAGTCATTTGACCAAATTAATGACATAGTTGACTTGGGATAAGTCTTCCACAAGTCAGGTTTGAATGAAAAAGAGTGATGTGAAAAATTTAGAAATTGATCAAGGTGCTCTTAAAAGTAAGAGCATTTGTATACCTAATTGATTAGATACTTTTTTTGTATGCTCAAACTTTTCAATTGATTTATTAATGATTGCATGTATCTCTCTCTCTTTTTTTTTTTTACTTTTTAGGTAAGTTGATTTTTTACTTGAATATGTGTGTTGTGATCAAATATGAGTTTAACTGATGTGCTGTAGCATATTTTCTATTACTTTGTTTAGGTTGATGTTGAGTACTTAGTATATGTTTCTTCATATACTATATGCACTGCACACACTATGATCTTGTAAGTCTTGACTGTACGTGTGTGATTTGGGTTGGGATAACCGTCATTTGTTGGTAAGGTGACCTTAAATATGGATTGATCTTAATTTAGTATACCTAAGCTCTATTATATCCCCTTAAATAAAATAAAAATATTTCATCATATACTCTTTTTTGAAGCCTATTTGAATCGAGTAATTAGGTCGAGGAGTTTCTCATAACATGACGTCTTATGTTCAACTGACTTGGAGTCATCACCTAAAACTCGTTACATGGGTCATATTAGTCGCTTAATAGAGAAGAGTCTGCACATGAGATGTGACAAAATTGAAGAAAAAATGATGAGCTGAGAAAGAAAAATATAGATTGTGTGAAAATATATATATGCTCAAAATGAGGGGGAGAAAATAATAATATATAGGAAAATGAGATTCATTTACAAGTCCTATATGCATTATTGGTTTGACTTTCATTAGTAGGAGAATAAACTTATTTAAAAGTAATGTTTAGCATGTCTTTTCTCACAAATTTAAGGTTTGAAGTCTCGATCACAAGGAATTAGTGGTACTTAACATACATGAGCCACTTATACAATCTACTCCATTTAAACTTTAAATGAGTATATAGAACAGTTTACTGATCATTGATTATGCTTGTGCATGCTATCAACTGTATCTTTAAGTTATTATATATTGTTGTTACATTCGTCATTTGTTAAAAAAAGGGGAAGAGATGATGATATGCATTTAAATTTTAGTTTATTTTGTAGTAAGGGAGAATTTTTTTTTTTTTAATGGGAGATGATTTTTTTTGAATGCTTAGTTTTTTTGAATTTTGATATGTAGTGATATTGATGTTTTAGTTGGTATTTTGATTAACATTAGTATTGTTTCTCAATCTAGCTAGCAAATGATAGTTTGTTTCAATTATTATATTTCTTGTATCACGTTTTTTTACACTGGTATTTGAGTTATTGATTTCAGAAAACATGTTTCGAGAAATACAAGAGATAGACATTTAGTTTGAGTTTGGGTAGATTCATTTTGTTTTTACATCATGGACTTGTATTGTATAATTTTGTCACAGAATGCCAAATGGGGAGATTGTTAGGTTTTTAGTTGTATTGACAATTTTTTACACAAAAGGGTTACTGTAAAAAAATATTATTGTTACAAAATAGTTGTAAAAGTTAAAAAGTCTTTTGAAGGGTTGTATAGAAGAATTAGGAGTCTTTGAATTCGAGTATGGAACAAGAAGAAATAGTCGCTGGATTTACGCTAGCTCGACGCCTAGCTGATGCTCGAGCATCCAAAACAGAATCACTGTCGCCCAGCTCTCGCTCGAGCGACGCACATGTCGCTAACCTGGCGCTCGAGCGACGATGTTTTTTGTTAAACCCTAATTTGTATTTTTCAAGAGTTTTATCTATTCTATACTACATAAACACCTGTAATAGGGTTAAAATTATTAAGAAAAAGATTTCACTTGATGTGATATTATTAGTATAGACAATAGACAAAAAGTGAACACACACACATGAGGCATACTGATGAAGGGAATATGAGGCATTCTGAGGCATATCTAATGAGAACAAACAACCACACTTTATACCACAGCATAGATACTGTTACGGGTTAGTATACGTAAGCGACACGCGGCATCACATTTTGACGGTGGGACCAGCTTGATTAAATCAAGACATGTTTTCCTAGCATCAGACGTGGGTTCCGAGGCCCTCACTATTGTTCCAAGGCCATTGCTGCTAACAATGAGCCACGGTTCGGTGGGCATGCATCGTCCGAGGCTCCTCAGCAGCCACTTGCAAAGATCCGCTTATGATGGAGATCTTTTATGAATGATTGACGTGACTCTTATGAAAAGTTTATCTGTGTCTTGTCTTATCAATGTAAGAGCATTTATTGTTTTGCAAAGCTAGGAAAGTCAACTTGATTGCTAGGATTTGATGTCTTGGTCGAGGAGATGAGGCCACGTGTAAATTGATCCAAAGGTCACCATTCGAATTGTAACACTATAAATACCCCCACCATGTAACACAAAGGGAGGACTAATGCAAAATTGAAGAGCAGACTGAATCTTTTGGGCAACCTCTCTCATTTCAACTGCATTTTTTACAACATTTCGTTACTAAAGATCGTACTTTGTTGATTGGTTTCTTATACAATCGTATCATATTCTTGCCGGTGGCTTGAACGGAAACGTCTCGTGCCTTCTAGCCACTCTCACGCCTATTATTTGGAGCCATTATGACCGTCGATCGGCATTAGCGTGTTGGATCAAGCTTGCGTGTGCACGAGTGGGCCCGGCATCTGTTGGGAACATTTTTTGGGGTCAACAGATTGGCGCCGTTTGTGGGAAACCACACCATAACCACGAGCAACTCGTGGAAGAAAGTCTTCTGAAAATATTTTGGGTATCCCCCTTGAAAGAGGATTTATTTTTGGGAAAAGAATAAGAGGAAGCCCTCAAATTTGGAAAATATTTACAGCTCCAAGTTTCAAGAGACATGAGCTCAGAAGGAGAGGCTCCTCCCAGGCGAAATAGAGAAGCTGACAATGAGGCCCCTGCGGTCCGACGCCGACCCCACCACCACCATAGGCGAGGTGGTAGGAGGTTGGCGGCCCAACTTACTAGGGAAATGACAACCATGGTAGCCAATATGAGGAGCATTACCAACCAAAACTTGGCAATGCAAGAGTTACTGAGACAAATGCAAGGCCAGGGAGGTCCCCCACCTCTCTCTTTCGTTCCACAAGGGCCATATCAACCTGATGAGGTTCAAACTCAGAGAGCTTATTCCTCCAGGCAGCATAGGGGAGGAAGCCCAGTAGAAAGGGAAGTGGGAGTCGACATTTCCTCCAATTATGCCTCAGGCCGACCCTCTGAGGTCCCGTATGACATGGAGGATAACTTCCCCCCTGAATATGAGCAAACACCGAGGCCCCAGAGATCTGCCAGTGTGTTTGATAGGCTTAGCCCAGCAGGTCAGAGGCGCAGACAAAGGAATGCAGCCCACGCTCCTACAAGTAGGCCACAGCCCCCACCTCCTGAGGTTCGACAGCCGGAGGAAAGGCAAGAACATGCCCCCCTGTGCTATGCCGCCTCGTCATGAGCGTCTCAGGAGGGAGGAAGAGGCTCGCAACCAGGCAGGACCTTCCACGCAACAGCCTAGGTATGAGGCTGAGGCTAATTATGATTCGGATGGTCCCCAGAGATCCTGTGACTTGGACGACGATGATGACAATTTGCCATTCTCAAGGGAAGTGAGGAATGCCCAGGTCCCAAATCATTACACAATGCCCAAAATCACCCTAGCTGTGGAAATGGGAGAGCCTCCCCTGTCAACCATGTGTTTTATGGAATTCTTGGTAGTGGACAATAGGTCAGCCTATCATGGGGTGTTGGGGAGACCTGCATTGAAAGATCTGGGAGCTGTCACCTCCATCCATCACTTATGCATGAAGTTTCAAACTGATAGAGGGGTGGCAACGGTCAAAGGAGACCAGAGAGGGGCTAGGGAATGCTACCTCAACTCTGTGAGGAAAGCTGAGCCTAGAGATATGCACATGGTGGCAGGCACCAGTAACCTTGAGTTGCCAGCACTTGATGAACTTGACCCACGAGTAATTGAGGCTGATTCCCAAGCGACCCTCATGGAAGAGCTAGAAAGCTTCCCTATTGATCCAAGTGAGCCAACCAAGCTACTGCAGGTTGGTAAAAGTTTAGCCACAAGATTTAAGGGGGAACTTAAGGAATTCTTGTGTAAGAATCACGATGTCTTTGCTTGGAGACATGAGGATATGGTAGGCATTGACCCCGGGGTCAGTTGCCACCACCTAAGAATTGATCCCAAATTTGCCCTGCATAGACAGAAGAGGCGAGCTCTTAACCCAGAAAGGTATGAGGCCTTGAAAGAGGAAGTGCAGAAGCTCATTAGCAATACTTTTATCAGAGAAGCCCTCTATCCAAAATGGATATCCAACCCAGTACTGTGAAGAAGCACAATGGGAAGTGGAGAGTATGCATTGATTTTTCTGATCTCAACAAGGCATGTCCAAAGGACAGTTTTCCACTCCCCAGAATTGATCAGTTGGTGGATTCTACCGCCGGACACGGGTCCCTAAGCTTCATGGACGCTTATTCTGGTTATAACCAAATTCCTATGTACCCAGACGATGAGGAACACACCCATTCATCACGGATCGAGGCCTCTACTGTTACAGGATGATGCCTTTTGGACTAAAGAACGCAGGAGCAACCTATCAGAGGCTAGTGAACAAAATGTTTGCCAATTTGCTTGGAAAAACCATGGAGGTCTATGTGGATGACATGTTTATTAAAAGCCTGAAAGCGGACGACCATATAACCCACCTCCATGAAACCTTCGAGGTTCTGCGAAAGTACCGCATGGAGCTGAATCCCCTCGAATGTGCATTTGGGGTAGCCTCAGGAAAGTTCTTAGGGTACATGGTTAACCAACGCAACATTGAAGCAAATCCTGAAAAGATCCAAGCATTGATTGAGATGAAATCTCCCCAGAAACCAAAGGAAGTGTAGAGTTTGACGGGTCGCGTGGCCGCTTTAAGCCGCTTCATATCGAAATCCACTGATAAATGCCTCCCATTCTTCAAAGTATTAAAAGGAGGACAGAAATTTCAGTGGACTGAGGAGTGTGAAGAGGCTCTCTAGGGGCTTAAAAGGCACCTAGGACAGGCCCCCCTCCTATCGAAGCCCAAGTTCGACGAAGTGCTACAACTTTATCTGGCAGTTTCCCTCGATGCTATAAGCGCTGTACTGATAAGGAAAGAAAACTCAACCCAGCTGCCAGTTTACTATATCAGCAAGGCTTTAGTACCACCTGAGACGCGATATCCAGACATGGAAAAATTAGCCTTGGCCCTGATCATTGCCACCTGCAAGTTCAGACCCTATTTTCAGGCTCACACCATTCATGTGCTGACGAACTTCCCCCTCAAACGAGTTTTGCGAAAGCCGGACGCCTCGGGTAGGCTATTAAAATGGGCAGTAGAGTTGAGTGAATTTGAAATCCTCTTCAAAGCTAGAACTGCCATCAAATGGCAATCTTTAGCAGATTTTGTGGCAAAATTTACCAACGCCCCTGAAATTGGACAGGAGGCAGAGCCTTCCGAACCTCCAACATGGAATCTGTTTGTAGATGGTTCGGCGGGAGAGACTAGCTCAGGCGTTGGCGTGGTTCTTGTAAGTCCTGAAGGTCATTAACTGAATAGTGCAGTACGGTTTGGCTTCAAAGCCACCAACAACACTGCTGAATATGCGGCCCTCCTCGCTGGCCTCAGGCTGGCCAAGGAAATGCAAATAAAGAGGCTACACATCAGCAGCGATTCTCAGCTTATAGTGGGACAAGTGAATGGCAACTTTGTGGCAAGGGATAAAGTCATGGCCTCATATCTCAAACTGGTAATGAGCATACTCACTTCCTTTGAGAAATTTGAGTTGAGTCAGATACCACACCTTGAAAATGCGTACGCCGATGCTTTATCCAAGCTTGTCAGCAGTAAAGATTCTGAATTACTGGCAGTGGTCCCAATTGAGCACCTCCTCAGACCATCAACCTCCGCAGAAGTGATAATGTGGGTAGAAGGTACCCCAACTTGTATGCAACCTCTCATATCTTACCTCAAAGATCAATCATTGCCTGGTAATAAGGAAGAGGCGTACAAAATACGAAGGAGATCTGCCCATTTCATGTTAGTTGACAATGTCCTTTACAAGCGTGGATTCTCCGCGCCTCTCCTTCGGTGTGTAGGAGAAGAGGAGGCTAATTATGTGATTAGGGAAATTCATGAGGGTGTTTGTAGCAATCACTCCGGAGGATTGGCCTTGGCAAATAAAGTACTGAGGCAGGGATATTATTGGCCTACGTTGAAAAAAGATGCCCTTCAATTTGTTCGCAAATGTGACAAGTGCCAACGTTTCTCCAATATACAGAGACGACCTTCTCAGGAGCTTACTACAGTATCTAGCCCATGGCCCTTCAGCAAGTGGGGTGTGGACCTCATTGGCCCATTACCTAAGGGCAGAGGAGGCGCCAGTTTCGCTATAGTGGCTATTGACTATTTCACAAAGTGGGTAGAAGCTGAACCCTTGGCGAAGATCACTGAAGCCAATACTTCCAAATTCCTGTGGAAGAACGTTATTTGTCGCCTCGGCAACCCTCACTCAATCATCTCTGATAATGGAAAACAATTTGACAACCGGAAGGTTCGGGACCTCTGTGAGGAACTGGGAATTAAAAAGCACTTCTCCACCCCTCATCATCCTCAGGCCAATGGCCGGTGGAAGCTGTAAATAAGACTATCAAGCATACTCTGAAAAAGAAGCTTGATACAGCTAAGGGAGATTGGGTGGATGAATTACCCTAGGTACTATGGGCGATACGAACGACGAGCAGGACTCCTATAGGGAAAACCCATTTCTCCATGACTTATGGTGCTGAGGCAATGAGCCCAGTGGAGGTGGGTTTACCCTCTCCCAGAAGATTGAGCTTCAACGAGATATCCAATGATGAACTTCAGAGATGTGAGCTTGATTTCCTTGAGGAAAGGAGGAATGATTCCCAGCTGAGGCTTGCTGTCTACCAGAGGAAGATGAGCCGATACTACAACTCAAAGGTGAAAAAGAGGTCCTTCCGTATGAACGACTTGGTTCTTCGCAGAGTTTTCTTATCCTCGAAGGAACCAGGGGTTGGCACCTTGGGACCCAATTGGGAAGGACCCTACCAAATTGAAAAGGAACTTCGACCTGGCACTTACTGGATAAAAGACATGGATGGCAGAATTCAACCTCACCCGTGGAATATTGAGCATCTAAGAATGTATTATCAATGAATGTAATCAGTAGCTGGATGTTACTTCCCAGCCTTTATAAATAAACGAGTTTTCTCCGGTCTTCGTCAACTATCAAATAAGCATGGTCGCTTCGGAGGAGAGGATGGAACCTTAAAAGAAGGCCACCTCGTTCGAACTCCTAAGCGTACATCACAAGCCTCCCTTTGATGAAGCTGAACGTCAAAGGGAGAAGTATCTGCTTGAATGCACCATCCACCAAGCTCAGAAGTGTGGGCGCTTCGGAGGAGAGGATGGAACCTTAAAAGAAGGCCACCTCGTTCTCGAACTCCTAAGCGTACATCACAAGCCTCCCTTTGATGAGGCTGAACGTCAAAGGGAGAAGCCTCTGCTTGAATGCACCATCCACCAAGCTCAGAAGCGTGGTCGCTTCGGAGGAGAGGATGGAACCTTAAAAGAAGGCCACCTCGTTCGAACTCCTAAGCGTACATGACAAGCCTCCCTTTGATGAAGCTGAACGTCAAATGGAGAAGCCTCTGTTTGGGTGAACCATCCACCAAGTAGGGAAGTACGAACAAATCCATAAAACGCTTAGGAATGTGGAATTGAAAATCGATTTGAGGTAATTTCAGAATAATGTTCTGGGAAAACAGTTGTTAAGAGTTAAGTTCGTTTTGAGGGGCTTCAGTTTGGATACGCCGGATTAGCTAAGTTCGTTTTGCCAAATGGTTTGCTTAGTTTCACCTTTCTGAGTTAATTGTTTGAGTATGACAAGGTCTTGGTGTAGTCGCATTAGATTAAGTTTGAACACTCCAATCTCTCAAAAGTTACGTTGTGAAACTCAGAACAGTTCATTACGACAAAAATAAATTGCAGTACAAAAGACGAAACAAAGTCTGTGTTCCATTAATGTGTTGAAAAAATTACAAAGTATTGAATTACAAAAAGCTATCAAGGAGCAGGGGGTGGGGGAGCTGGAGCATCTTCTGCTGGTTGAGGCGCTTCAATAGGCTGAGGCTCTTCAATAGGTGCATCCTCAGGCTCAAGCTCTACCACTTCGCCTTCTTCAGCAGGCGTTTGGGGAACTTCCTCCTCCAAGAATTCAGCCTTCAGTTCGGAAACGTCCAGCTCCGGATGCACCTCCTCCAACCTTTCAAAGACCTCTTGGTAGGCCACTCTGCTCCAATAGAGGTCGAAGCGGCGATATTCCTCAGTGTAATGGAAATTTTCTATGTAATTCCTCACTGCGATATCACCCGCCTCGACCACATCAGCTCCTTCTCCAGGAATTGGTTGGCATCCTTTGCCCCAACTAATTCAAGGTTTGCCTTCTCCAACGCCTCGACAGTGACCTTTTGGTGGTTATCAGATATCTCCACCTTTTTAGTGAGGGCAGCCACCTCATGGCACTCGTGAACCTCTTTTTTCAAAGTTTCAATTTCTGCCAGGAGAGCATCACGCTTGCAATCATCAACATCTCTCTGGATCCTCAGTTCGATGTTGGCCTCTTTCTTCTCTGCTAGCTCAGCCTTTACTGCCTCTAGCTCGTCACGCGAGGCTCGATTCCTTGATTGGATATCTGCCAAAATAGTTTGGCACTCCAAGGCCACGCCGAAAGCTCTGGCGGTTTGGCTCACCAAGGTGTTGGTGAGGTCCACTGCATCACAGGTGGATACATAATTTTGCCACCTCTCCGTCCAGAATCTGTTGAAGCCTTCAGTGGCATCCCTCACCTCGGGAGGTAACATCTCTATCACGGCAGGAGCTATTTATCCTCCCTACCTCCCAGGAAGTTCCCAGACTTGCCTGGGGTCCTCTCCACAACCATCTTCTTCGTGGCCTCTACTGCTTTCGCCACATCCTCTATTACGATCTTCCTTGATTGGGCCACCAATGCAGCATCGATTGAAGACTGGAGGAGCTTCGGCTGCTTCGAAGCACCCTTCTCTGGGAGGGACACAGTAGTCCCAAAACTTGATGACCCCCCACCTAGGCCCAACTTCCTCTTTTTCTGTGGCTCTTCAGCTACGCCTTTGCCCTTAGCTGCTGGTGGCTTGCCTCCCTTTGAGGCCTCCTTCGGTACCTCCTCCTCAGCCTCCTTATCATTTTTTTTCTTGCTGAGGCGGTCCAATTTGAATTTCACTTGCTTCGCCCCAGAAGATCCAGGTTTCAGTGCCTTCGCCCCAGCAGTCGACGTGGCCCTCATTATGCTGGCCATATCCGGCAAAGCATACTCCTTCTTGGTGAACTTGTCTACAATTAATGAAAAATGAAGTCAGTTTCAACTTCAGTTCCAATGCCAATTAATGTAAGTCAAACAGCTTCTTACCCTTGGGAGCCATAAGTCCGAAATCTATGAAGTATCTACTCCTTTCGATCAGATGGGAGAAGCTTCGGAGCCTCGAAGATTGCTGATAAATGTCTTCTATAATGGCCCACTCCGCCTCAGAAAGGTCGTACCTCGTGCTATAATCTACGAGTAAACAGACAAGTATCAGTATCAGAAACAGCCATGAAGAAGCTGCAAGGGCCTAAGATGACACGCACAAGCCTCGAAGTACTGGGTCGGCGCAGTAACAGCTGGGACAGCTCTCCCTCAACCATCTGCCACCTACCCGTCACCTAGAACCAGGACTCCTTCCACCCGTTTATGGAGGAGGGGAGCCCGACTACGAAGGGGGCGTGGGAACCCCAGGGAGTGATGTAATACCACCCCTTTGAGTCATCTTTTCCCACGACCCTGGCATGGAAGAGGGTTTCGAAAATGTGGAGGGGCAAGTCCTCGCCCAGGGACATTTCCTTCCACAGGAAATAAGTCCCCACAACTTGGCTCCACCCATTGGGAAGGATTTGAGTGGGGGACAACATGAAGGTCATCAGCACCGCCCTAAAGAAGGGGTGCAGAGGCAGACGCACACCTGCCTTGGAGTTTGGTAAAGATGGTGAACGGTACGAAAAAGGTTTGAAAGAGGGAAGAAAACTACGCAACGAGAAAGTACCTAGAATGAAGAAAGAACTCAGAGAATCCGCCGGAAGCTCGCCGAAAAATGCTTGGCAGCAAGACAGTTTCAGAAATTTCAGAGTATTTTGCGAAAGTAAAGTTTAAAAATGACAAAGTTTTGGCTTTTATACTGGTGAAAGATTCAGCCCCAGCCGTTGGATCAGATCTCAGTTAATCTGAGGTATTCAAAAGGTACACAAATCTTGGCCATTGAAATCAAACGTTTTCTCTGCTTCAACGCTCCAGATTTGTGCGTGTACGAACCAACATTGGCTCACGCGTGGACTTGTCCTCGAAACCACGCGTCCTAATAATTAGCCATCATTGTGCATTAAATTACGACAGCTGTACGGCTATTGAAATTCATCTCGATACAGCTAACTTACCTTGGAAACATAAGAAACCGTCATATCACAGGCACTCATATCTATGGATGTCGCCTCGCCTCGTCAAAAAGAAATCAGCATCGGCCAGTTCGAATATGAACTCACCCCATCAAAAAGAAATCAGCCTCGGCCAGTTCGAATATGAACTCGCCTCGTCAAAAAGAAATCGGCCTCGGCCAGTTCGAATATGAACTTGCCTCGTTAAAAAGAAATCAGCCTCAACCAGTTCGAATATGAACTCGCCTCGTCAAAAAGAAATCAGCCTTAGCCTGTTCGAATATGAACTCGCCTCATCAAAAAGAAATCAGCCTCGGCCAGTTCGAACATGAACTCGCCCCGCCCAAAGGGATCCAACACTGGCAGTTCCAATAGGAACTCGCCTCGACTCAGCTCCAAAAGAATTTCAGTTTTACAGGCAACTTTCCTAAATTCACACTCCACACCTTCTCGAATTCCGCGCACAGTATGAATATCTCTGCTTGGACTTAGGGGACTGATGTGAGAGACAGAAAATTAAAATTTTTCCTGACTTATTGGAAGTCCACGCCTGGCATAAATAACCACACATGGACTTGTGGGACTATTGTTATGGGTTAGTAGACGTAAGCGACACGTGGCATCACATTTTGACGGTGGGACCAGCTTGATTAAATCAGGACATGTTTTCCTAGCATCAGACGTGGGTTCCGAGGCCCTCACTATTGTTCCGAGGCCATTGCTGCTAACAATGAGCCATGGTTCGGTGGGCATGCATCGTCCGAGGCTCCTCAGCAGCCATTGAAGACCCACTTTCAAAGATCCGCTTATGATGGAGATCTTTTATGAATGATTGACGTGACTCTTATGAAAAGTTTATCTGTGTCTTGTCTTGTCAATGTAAGAGCATTTATTGTTTTGCAAAGCTAGGAAAGTCAACTTGATTGCTAGGATTTGATGTCTTGGTCGAGGAGATGAGGCCACGTGTAAATTGATCCAAAGGTCACCATTCGAATTGTAACACTATAAATACCCCCACCATGTAACACAAAGGGAGGACTAATGCAAAATTGAAGAGCAGACTGAATCTTTTGGAGCAACCTCTCTCGTTTCAACTGCATTTTTTACAACATTTCGTTACTAAAGATCGTACTTTGTCGATTGGTTTCTTATACAATCGTATCATATTCTTGCCGGTGGCCTGAACGGAAACGTCTCGTGCCTTCTAGCCACTCTCACGCCTATTATTTGGAGCCATCATGACCGTCAATCGGCATTAGCGTGTTGGATCAAGCTTGCGGGTGCACGAGTGGGCCCGGCATCTGTTGGCAACATTTTTTGGGGTCAGCAGATACTCTTTTGGGGAAGAAAACACAAGGCAAAGCACTGAGATTTGGATCAAATTTAAGATTGAAAGAGAATTTCTTGGTGCAATTTATTTTTCTTCAGAAGCAATTCAAAAATCTGGTTCTGTATTCTAATTTCAATTTTTGTATTTCTTCAGTAATGATGTTTAACTAATTTCTTTGTTAGAATAAACGATGAAATCTAGTGTGAATCTAGATTTTAGTTTTAAGTTTTAATTTTGCATTTATTTTTGTGTGTCGTTTTACTTCTATTATCAATACGAGGGATAATTAGCTACTGTTTCACTGAATTGTGAACGATAGCGAACCGAGAGACGAGTTATTTGTTAAAACCATGTTGTAAAAATCGAGAATTGGATGAAAAAAGAGAGATGCTTTTGCAATTTTTACCACCTTTAATTAAACTCTTTGATATCGAATGCACTTAATTAAGTAATTATTTTAATTCTCAGAGAGAGATATAGTAAGTTGACTTAGTTAGTAAAATTATTTTTACTCGAAAGAGACTATCAATTAATTTCTAGGGATTCGGCTAGATACACGAAATATGTTGTTGTTAGAATTGATGGAATGAACCTATTAATTTTCACATAAATCCAAAAAAACATATACATAAAATCACCACATTAAATTGATTTTTTGCGTTCATTCAAATAGAGGCTAGACATAATTTACTGAACAAATTTTTAGACAATTGCTCTTTAAACTAATGGTCATTTTCCTTTAGAAAGTCTATTTTTATGGTTGTTGGATTATTTATTTCCGATGGAGCTTTAATGGCAATAAATCTGCTTACATGAAAACTTAAGCAAAATAAGGAAATTACTTGCACAATGTAGTAATATTTCGTACCATCAAAATTTGGTCTAATCTTTAGATGCCCCGAAAATACCATGACATTCTCGGTAATTATCAGATTAGGTATCAACTGTTTCAATATAGAAGCATCGTGTGACCAAGAAAAAAACTCGTTTGCTTCAATACGAAGATTAGGTTTTTGTTTGGTTGGTTGGTCGGTCTTTCCATATGGGGAAGAATAAATAAAGGGACGCTGTGTGCTGGAAAAGCTGGCATTATCCTTTCTTATATTTATCAAAGTAGTTGTAACAAACCATAAGAAATATAGTTTCTTTTTTTCATGGTTTTGTCATCATTACATTTTGCCCACAAATTAAATTATCCTATCAATTACATCCACCAAAAATTGTATAAAGATTATGCAATTTAGTTCATATGCAACATCATTGTGGAATATGGACATGAAATTTGGTAAAGATTAGCTTGTTTGTTTGTCAATTCACATCTTATGAAAAACATATTTTCATATTTTAAGAATAGATAGCTCTTGTCTACTCGTTTTAGCAAAAAAAAAAAAAAAGTATTTATTTCTGTGAGGAAAACTAACAATAAAGTTTGTATTGAGTCAAAAAAAATTGAACCCTAATCCCCAAAAAAATGAAAAATGAAAAATAATTTGAATAATAATATAAGAAGTCGTATGTATACCACTAGAGAAAAAGTAATTAATTATAGAATAAAAGAAAAGAACGTTCATTTTTAGTCAATGCATTGTTTGTAATTGTCACACTAATCATGAAAATTAAGCTAAAGAGAATCTTAACGTAATTAAATGCTCAAAAGGGCAAGCCTTAGCAAAAATAAAACATATTTTCTTGCAAACTTCTATTTTAAGTAAGGTCGAAAACAATGTTAGGTGTACGTCCTTTCATAATTAGTTATTTTGACGTGTTAAACATGTTTATGTTAAATTTGTTATATTTACATTCATGAGTTACGGATGCACAACATATAAATTTATACTTATGATTTTTATATAAAGTTAAATTAAAAAGAAAAAAAGAAAAAGCACAAAGGGCAAAAAATTGATGCCTTTTTCAAAAGCACTCTTTTTAGAGTTGAAAAGCATTTCTCGCATTTTTTTTAATATTGGTTCAAGTTATAAACAGATAGAAATGAATAGTACATAAGTGTGCAGTATTTTTAAATTTCATAAAATACGGGATAAAAAGTAATTTGATCAATTAGCATTAGCTAAACATGGATAAAATGGGAATAGGGTCTGGTTTTAAATTTTTGCTATGTCAATCTAATATTATAATGAAGCGTAAGATATGAGTTACATCTTTAATTACCAAGTAAAGTATCAATTCTTTCCTTTACTTAATCTTCTATTAGACTAAGTCGATTGAATCGAGTTCACACGACTACCACGAACAATATGCACGCGTTTACGTCTAGGTCATAAAATTATCTCTGTGGTGTAAATAATAGAAATTTCTTTAATTCTCTCAATGAATTGGCCAATCCTAAGATTTTTTTTCTTGAATTTGTATTACTAAATGAAGAATCTTTCTTAAAGACTTCGAGTATATTATGGATTAGAACCTAAATCACAATTAATTAAAGAAAAGGTCATCAAGACCAGACCAGGCTGTCTGAATACTAAAATATAATCATTGTAAATATAATTAATTATTTAATAATTATAAGAAAAAGTCCATACCCCAACATATGTTCACCCATTCTTGCCGGTCAGCAGCTTATCTTTTATATATGGCCATTCTTATTATTTTATTGGGATGATTTTCCCATGCGGAGTCAATCTATTGATCGAATAGTAAATCGGTACTCAACCTTCTAAAAAGGAGCAAGCAAGTCCTCAAATTTTTAGATTGAATAGTAAATCGATACTCAACCTTCCAAAAAAGATAAGTAAGCAAGTGTTCAAATTTTTATTATAGCCACAAAATCAATCCCCAATAACAGAAATCATCAAAGTTTTCATAGTGACTTGACTTAATGGAAACTTGCTTCATTTCAAATTTCATAACACGAGTTGCGGAGCTATGATTTTTAGGAGTACCAATATACATGTATTATATGCATATATTAAAGATTGCGGAGAGGACGTCCCCTTGTAACTCCGCCTATGCTTGACACCATGCATCCCAAGTTGAGAAATAAACTATCATTGCATGACGTTTTTCATTCGAGGTCCACTTAACAAATTGTGCTACTTTAAAACCTAGCTAGCTTTGTAAACTTGGTCTTCAACCTTTAAAATTGTAACAAAATAGGAGTCAACTTTTTATTATAATTACACAATAAGTCTTCAATAATAGAAACATGAAGGGAATTTCATTTTATATTTATATGTACCAATTAGTTAGGAAATACAACACTACGTAAAATTGAACATGTGAAGAACGGAGTAGAATTTGGATAGTTTACTTCGCTGAGAACTTTAAGATCTGTTTGATGCCTCGTTAAAAAGAGTTTTTGAAGGGTTAATTTTTCGAAAATGTGTAGTTAAAAGTATAGAAAAGTTTTGAATTTACGTACAAAATATTTTATTATGAAAATGTATGATTAAAAATAGATTTTAGAAGAATAAAATTTTAGAGAATGATAAATAAACATGGGCTTAATAAAAGGTTGAACACCAACTTACTAATAATTTTTAAAGGTTTGAAAATCAATGTACGAGTCAAACAATAAGTTGAGAACCAATGAATGTAATTTTTCTTATTTTATACATACACCAAATTAACTATTCGCCATATGATTTTGTTCTCACCTGCAGGCTGCCGACTTCCGGCGGCTGTTGGAGACAACTCCAATCCCCACCGCCGGGTTTGACTTGATCGTTTTGACTTTTTCGAACTATTGTAGGTTAAAATATAGTTGTCATCGAGTTAAAATTACTGATAATTTCAAACGTACACATGATAAATACTTGACAAAATTTTTATTTCACCTGTATAACAATATATGGAGAGAGACGTGTATACAACTACATTATTGTATTTGTTTATATGTTTTTGTTAAAAGTAGACTTTAGAAAACAGCTAATTGTTTGATCCTTCATTTCCACCATCTTTTGCCTTCAGTAGAAGTTTCTTGATTTCAAAAAGAATCTTCAAACACAATTTAGTCTTTTTGATTTTCCATTTGCAGCGTGTAATAAAATTTCATCGGTGATATATTGGATGGCGGTGTTGTTAGAAGAAAGTTTTCCGGCCAGAAAAAGGCGGCCGTCAGCCGGAGCATTCTTCTCGCCAAGCTTCTCTGATAACAAGCTCCTCCAGTCCCTCTTTCTTCTCTCTCAAGAAATCTTATCTCTCTCACCACTCAGAATTCTCCTCAAGAAAAGCTCATCTTCAATAACAAGGAAATCAAGGCTCCTCTCCATCTTTTTCGAAGAGCTTCTTCGCAACCCAGCAAACGTTTTTCCACCTTCAGCTGCCTTGTGCTTTGAAGAATTGTACATAGTTATGCAGAGAATAAAAATTCTCCTGGAAGATTGTTCCAGCTGTAGCACGATGTGGCTGCTAATGCAAACACCATCAATTTCGAATTCATTTCATCAATTGACAGGAGAATTATCGACCCTTTCGGATATTTTTCCGATAAAAGAGTTGAATTTAAACGAAGATGTTGATGAGTTGTTTAATCTGATCAAGAAACAGTGCTCAGAAAAGTCATCTGATTTTGATTCTTACGATGAAAATCTTCGAGTTAAGGTTTTGAAAATGCTGGAAGATATTAAAAGTGAAATCGTTCCTGATTCTACGACACTTTCAGAGATTTTCGACAGATTAAATTTACGTGATTCGACAAGTTGCAGTACTGAAATTGAAAATTTAGAAGATGAAGTGCAAAATCTAAATGATGACAAATCAAAATCCGATATAGTCGCGCTGATCGGGCTTGTACGCTATGCAAAGTGTGTGTTGTATGGTGCCTCAACGCCTAGAACCATCAGCAGGAGGCGAAAGTCGGCGGCGGATGTGAATTTTCCTGCTGATTTTCGGTGTCCCATTTCGCTTGATCTGATGGGGGACCCTGTGGTGGTGTCCACGGGACAAACGTATGACCGGTCGTCTATAAGCTTGTGGATCGAGTCAGGACATAACACGTGTCCTAAAACCGGTCAGAACCTGGTCCATACGCAGTTAATACCCAATCTGGCCTTGAAGAATTTGATAGCTATGTGGTGCCGCCACCAGAGAATCCCATTTGAGTCAACAGAAACGAATATCAAATCTAACGGCGTTGTTTTGAACAAAACCGCGTTGGAAGCCACCAAGATGACGGTTTCGTTTTTGCTTAACAAATTAACGGCGTCACAATCGCCATTAGCATTAAATCGTATGGTTCATGAGCTACGGATATTGGCTAAGACTGATTCGGATAGTCGGGCCTGCATAGCGGAGGCTGGAGCTTTGCCTTTATTGGTCAAAATCTTAGGTTCGGAACACCCAGATCTACAAGTTAATGCCGTCACAACTATTCTTAACCTCTCGATCCTTGAAGCAAATAAGTCTAGGATAATGGAGACGGACGGAGTTTTCAACGGCGTTATCGAGGTATTAAGGTCGGGTGCCACATGGGAAGCAAAGGGAAATGCGGCAGCCACCATATTTAGCTTGACAGGTGTACAGGCTTATAGGAAAAGACTAGGTCGAACGACATGTGTCGTGAAGGGATTGCTCGATCTAGCAAGGGAGGGCCCCACAAACACGAAAATGGATGCAATGGTGGCAATTTTAAATTTGGCGGGAGACAGGGAGGCAGTAGGGAAGTTAATTGAGGGAGGGGTGGTGGATATGGTTGCCGAGGTCATAGATTCCCTGACAGAGGAGGCGGTGGCCATCCTCGAAATGGTGGTAAAGCGGGGTGGATCGGCGGCAATCGCGGCTGCTTATCACCGGAATATGATGAAAAAATTGGCGTCAGTTCTGAGGGATGGTAGCGATAGAGCTAAAGAAAGTGCTGCAGCCACTCTAGTGAATATTTGCCGGAAAGGCGGTTCGGAGTTAGTGTCGGAGCTGGCCTCAATCGCTGGAATCGAGAGAGTGTTGTGGGAAATAATAGGAATGGGAACAGGAAGAGCAAAAAGAAAGGCAGGGACATTGATGAGAATTTTAAGGAGATGGGCTGCTGGACAAATTGAAGATCATGTTAACATTGGACAATCTACAACTGTGACTATGAATTCAACCAGGATAATATTGCCAGGATAATGTTAATTTCCGTAAATTTTAATTATAAATTCTTCTCTAAGACATTCGTTAGTTCACCACAAAATCTTTTTTCTTGTTTTTATTTCCCTATAGATTTGTCATGTTTTTGTTTTTGGGTTGGTTTTGGCCAACTATGTTTCTGCCAAACAATTGTAAATCTGGACCAATATTTAAGAACTTAAAGCTTGAGTTATTGTTGGTATAAAATAGCAAGCGTACGATATCAATTAAATTAGTAGTAAAATGAACCTAAATAGTGTGGATCTTCGTCTCGTAGACACTATTTTATCTGAATCCCGATTTCAATTACTCTACCTATTATTTGAAGAAAACAACATTTCCAACAAAATTTTGATTATAAGTAATGTTAACTAAGAAAAGATAAAACTATTCAATATGATGGTTAGAGCATTGCGACTCACGATTTCACCTTAATTATCACATTTAATCTCGCTTCTCAACCTTGGAGCATTCGTCTTTTTTGGCATTTTGGTCTCTGCCTCAAGTTTCTTGTATGTTTTAGTCCTTTTCAGTCCAAATCTTCAATATTGATCCAGCAACTCGCGAAAGCATCAATGTTGGTCCCTGAACTTCCATAATCACCCATTATTGGTCATCTTCAAGTTTCGAAAGTGTGCAAATCTGTTCCCAATCTTCGACAAATTGATCAAGTCTAATTGGTGAGATACTTGGTTTCCTAATGTGAAGAATAAACACGCCAATTGCACCAAGGAAACCGGGCTCAGTATTGATCAATTGACACCACAAAGAGAAAACTCAATCCCAAACCAACTCAAGACCCCTCGACTGGTTGCTCAAGAAATCTGTCCACAAACAAGGACTAAGGATGGAGGTCATAATAGCCACCGAAAACAGCCACTAAGTCTATAGAAAAGTGAGAAGCAATAGCACAGTGGAAAGCACGAAGCAAGAGGCAGAGAATACAAAGCAAAGCCAAGAGACCGCCGCTATTTCTTCTCAAGTGAAGGGCTAAATTATATTCACTCACAAAGCACAATAATGGACACGGTAAATATAAGGTAGAATTAGGTGTGAGCTTTAGGTCACAAAGATTAGTGCCCGATAGGAAATCTGTTAGTGGGCTATCAAATCGAAAGAGCCATCCAGGTCTTGGGTTGGACCATCAGCAGCACTAATTTAATTAGGCTGCTTCAAATGGCCCAAATGATTATGTGATTGATTTACCAAATTGTGGTGTCGATATACGTTCAGTCATTTGGTCGATGTCAACTGAAATACACAATACTTACATCATCACCCAGGGAGGTCATTTGACAACCATTTGCCTAACACCTAATACAAGTTCTAAAATGTAATACAGCTTTTCCAATACGAGTCTCCAGCGTAGTACATTATTTGGTAAGAATCTGTTCATTGTGTCTCGATCCATGTTTATGTAAAGAAACTAAGACTATTATGATTTCGTAAATTGATCCATTATGTTACCAAGGATGTAAAATTGAGAGTTCTGTGAATTTTACTTGTTCCTAATATTGAATAAACTTAATCTATGTGCAATCTGTAATTAAGTTTTGAAATACGAACGAGGTCTATATTTGCTATCATCTTGAGAATAACTTTAATTTTTATTTGTATTGGGTTTTGATACCAAAAAATCTCGAGCAATGATATTAAACAGCTTGGATTATATTTCATATAGGTCTTGGCCGATGAGTGAAATAACTATCAACACAATCAATTTATAGACTCAACACGAAACTCAGGTCATTGGAAGCAATTTAATTAATTAATGTCGCTCATGGCCATTATACCTCTTGGATGACCCTTTTAATGTGTTAGCTCAATTATCTCTTTGTTGGTCCATTTGTGGCATAATATTGGTAAGTTTGAATTGAGTCCGAATTCCAAAAATGAAGATCCATTCTGCTACAATTTGATTAAAAAAAAAAACTGCCCGTACTTTTGATCTTGGAATAAGATCAGTAAGAGATCTCCAAGAGTCCTCCTTTTACAGAGTGTCATGGGTTTGAGGTTGATAAGACCTTGCATAAATCATATAAAGATGAGAGCTATATTAGTCAAGCAAATGGTTGTGAGAGCCCTTGAAGATCTTGAGAAGTTTATTGATAAAGACCTTTGCATAAATCATATAAAGATGTTAGAAATACAACTAGTGCTAGTATGACTATAGTTTTGAAGCTTTGTTGGATTTGTTGATGCTAGAATTATCCTGAAGAAAATTCTGCTATTTTCCCATAAAATTTATTTTCATCACATTTTCTTTCGTTATACTACTTCAGTGTTGGTGATGGATTGATTATATTTGTGGATGGTGATTTTTTTGCATACCACCCTCGAGTTATTTCTTTGTTTAGCTTCGTTCGCATGCAAGCAATTTTGAAATAATAGCATGCGACCCTTGTAAGAGGGAAATTTTTTTGGCTAAATTTAATTTTTCAAACTCAATTTGGTTACCACTACACCATATTAAATTTGAGAGGACGGATACGCACAACACATCACTTTCGTATACAGAACACAAATAAATTCAACCGAAGTCTGAGTTAGTTATTCCACCAATTGTGGATGAAGAATATTATATATAAATGTGGCAAAGATGTGGAAGTACAAAATCTTAGAAAAGAAGAGTTGTACACAAAAACATGAATATATACCAGCAAGGGAGAAAGAAAATTAAAATGATTGGAGCATCGTCGGTGATTGTCAACAACATTGTTGATGTATAACTGTTAATGATTGCTAGCGATTATGTGTCTCTTACCACTAATGGCGTTCAAATCTTTGACAAATATTGATTTTTGCTAAGGAACCTTACGTTGGTGATCATTTTTTTATTTTAATTCTTTTTTCAAGATCACCCTTTTTTTAATATTTGGCTGAAATTTTCTAAAATCTGTGACTTTAGGTAACATCATCACTTATTCAAAAGTTGAGCCGACTCTAATTTTTTTTATTTTTCTCTCAAATGATCATGACACGAAATATTGGGCCGAATGAGTCTGAATATTCTTTGTGAGCAGATCGACCCATAATACGTAAATGGGTTGAGAGATAAACTTGTGTGAATTGTAGAGAAATTCCTCTTTTTCTCTAATTAATTAATTACATTCTAACTACATCCTTTTATAGCATACAAGAGAGGTTGAAAAAGGAAAAACAATATTCCTAAATCAATCCAAGAATCTCCTAAAATCTTTTCTAATTGCTAGAATTATGATTTTCCTAAATTGACAATGCTAATTGGGGAAGTTGGAATATTTCCACATTATCGGGATTTCAACACTCTCCCTCAAATTAAATTGTAGATATTGATTATATCTAACTTGTGAATGAAATTATCGAACTTTGATCGAGGTAACATTTTGGTGAAGATGTCTGCAATTGTTCCTTTGTAAGAACGTATGTCATGCAAATAGTCCATTCTTCCACCTTTTCTTTGATGAAGTGTCTGTCTACCTCTACATATTTAGTCCAATCATGTTGGACTATCACAATATAGTTTAATTGGAAACTTCATTATAACATATAGCTCTTCTAGGAGTTTTTTCAACCTTCACATATTCTTTGTGTTACTACTCTAAACTCTACTTCAGCACTGTTTCTGGCAACTAAGTTTTTCTTCTTGCTTCTCCATGTTACTAGATTTTTCCCATACAAAAGTGCAGTATCTAGTAGTTCATCTTCTATCTTCCGTGGAACCTACCCAATCTGCATCTGTGAAAACTTCCACATCCTTACTTTCATCCTTTTTTAATAATAATCATCTTCCTAGTGAACCCTTGAGACATCTGAGTATCTCATAGACGGTTTCTAGGTAGGCTTTCTTCAAATAGTGCATATGCTGACTTACCATGCTAACTTAAAAAACACTATCTGGTCTAGTGTGTGAAAAGTAGATTAGTTTACCTACTAGTCATTGATATATGTATGCGTCTACTACATTGCCCATATTCTCAATTTTATTCTCCACATCAACCGGTATATCATTTGATGTTTCAAGAACATATTTTCTTTGTGATACGCTGATCTCCCTTTTTACCTGGCTACTTTCATTCCTAAGAAGTATCGCATTGGTCCCAGATCTTTTATTTCGAATTCAGTGGCTAGATTCTCCTAAAGCTTCTCCATTTCTATTGTGTTATCTCTTGTCAAGATTATGTCATCAACATATACAATTAAAATTGTCTTAATTCCATCATCAAACTGTTGGAGGAGCATAGTGTGATTTAACTATTCTTGTTGGTATCCTGGTCTCTTTCGTACTTTTGCAAATATGTCAAACAATTCTCTAGGTGATTGCTTTAGTCCTTACAAAGACTTCTTAAGCTTGCATACCTGATTCCTTTCGTTTACTTTGCAAAAACCCGGTGGTATTGTCATGTGAACTTCTTCCAATTCTCCATTTAGAAATGCATTCTTAATGTCCCGTTGGAGGAGTTAATCCAAATTTACTGCTAATGACAAAAGTAATCGAAATGTATTTAATTTTTGCCACAGTGCAAATGTTTTTGTATAGTCAATGTCATAAGTCTAAGTGTATCCCTTTGTAACTAGTCGAGCTTTGTATCATTCTACTGTCCCATGTGTTTTATACTTTAAGTTGAAGACCCATTTGCGTTCAACTGGCCTCTTTTCTCTTGGCACATCCATTACTTCCCACGCTTTATTTTTTTCTAACGCTCGCATTTCCTCAATTACTGCTTCTTTCCACTTTGGAATTTCCAAAACTTCATCAATATCCCTTGGAATTTTGGTGCTATCAAGGTGAGAGGTGAAACTACGAAATCCTGTAGATAGAGCAAACATTATATGATATGAACTTTGAGATGTGATGGAGAGTACATATTTGAGTTTGTTTTCTGAGTGCAATGGGTAGGTTAATGCCTGATGATTCCAGTACATTTGTGGTGTCATGAGACTCTGGAACTATCATTATCTTCGACTCTTTTGGTGCTTCAAGCGTAAGGTTCTCCTGATGCCTTGTCTTTGGTTCTCTTGAGTAAACAAGTATTTCTTTGCCTTTTTTTTTTCTGCATCTTCTCTAGATTCAATTTTTCTCCTATAAATGGCATAGATGGACTAGGTGGCATAGATTCCAAAGGGAGAAGATCTAAGTTTAGGTACCATCTTCACTTAAATTCTCCCCCTAAAAAGAGGTTTTGCGGAAGTATGGAATATTTTCATAGAATATGACATTAAGATTGACATTGACATTTTTTGTGGAAGGATCATAACATTTGTATCCCTTTTGAGTAGGAGAGTATATGAGAAGGACACATTTAATGGCTCGAGGTTCTAGTTTATTTTTGTGACTGTCGTAAACATGGACAAATGTAATACACCCAAATACTTTGAGAGGTAGGTTCGAGTTGCATGGAGAGGTCAGAAAGAATGTTTGAAATCTTTGGAGAGGTGATTCGAAGTTTAAAGTACAGCTAGATATTCGATTGATTAGGTAAGTGGCTGTTAAGATAGCATCACCTCAGAATCCTTTTAGCATATTGGTAGTACACATTAAAGCTCTAGTAATGTCTTAGAGATGTCTATTTTTTTATTCAATAATCTCGTTTTGTTAAGGAGTTTCAACACAAAAGTTTTGATTAATTATCCCATGAGTTTGAAGGAAATTCCCCAAATTTTTGTTGAAGTATCTAGTGCTATTATATGTGCGTAGAATTTGAATGTTTGTTTGGAATTGAGTTTTTATCATAGAGTGGAAATTGATAAACATAGATCGAGCATCAGATTTGTCTTTCAATAGGTACACCCAACATATTCGAGTGTAGTCATCAATGAATGTAACGAACCATTTTGTGTGATTTCGATTAGGAGTGAGTACGGGACCCAAGACGTCACTATAGATCATACTGAATGGTTTTGAGGGTTTATATGTGGATTTTGAGAATGAGGTACGTTTACATTTAGCAAGTTCACAAAATCACATTGAAAATTGAATAGTTTTTTTATTTCGAAAAATAGTAGGGAATACATGTTTCAAATACTGAAAATTGAGATGTCTCATTCTAAAATGCTATAACAAAATTTCGCTATCACTAAAAACAAATGCAGAATCACAAACGGCAATTCGATGTTGATTACTTATATTAACATCGTCCAAGTAGTAGAGCTCCTCACACTCCTTAGCACAGCAAATCGTCTTCCCCGATGATATGTCTTGAAAAACAAATGTGAAGAAAGGAATTTAGCATTACAATTCGAGGTTTTTGTGAGTTGGCTTATAAATAGTAAATTATGTGATAAATTAGGAACATGAAGGACATATTTTAAAGTTATGGAGTCAGAGATTCAAATACTCACTTTTCCTGCTACATGTGAGAGTGACTCGTCAGCAAACTTAACTTTGAGATTACCTACACCAGTTGTGTATGAGGAAAATAGGTTGTAGGAGCTTGTCATGTGATGAGATACTCTCGAGTCAATTATCCAAAGGGTTTTAAGTCTAGAGGTAGCATTTAATGCTCTTAGAAAATTACCTCTATGAGCTAGTGAGCTCAAATGGCCAATTTGGGAAGGTTGATAGGATGTTTGAAGGCTCGAGAAAATTTTGTAGAGTTGCTCTATTTGTACAAGATTGAAAGTACCGGTTAAGTCGAAATTTGTCGTTTGATGGTCAATCGAAGCTTGATAGCCTCGATTTCTATTATTCTGCCACGATTTCCAACATGTCGATTTTCTATATAAATCCCAGCAAGTATCTTCATTGTGACCCGGTTTACGGCAATGTTCGCACTAAGGTCGCCCCTTTTGTGTATGAATTAATCTCTCCATTATTCGGCCTATTTCCATATATATTATCAACTGGTTTGGCCCAATTTTGAGAGACCAGGCCTTTTCATCAACAACGCTAACATCGCTTCTTCTCTAACATCGAATTTTCCACTATTCAGCATCACTCGCCTTTGAATTTCCTCCCGACGAATCTCCGAAAAAACTTCCCTCGTCGATGGTAGTGATCGCCGCCTTAAGATCCTTCCTCTAACATGATCTAATTCATGTTGGAGTCTAGCCAAAAATTCAAATACTTTTTCTCTCTCCACTTTCTTCCGATAGCGTGGGCAATCAGCCGGACAGTCCCACTCTTCCTCTGTACTTAGGTTAAGTTCTTGCTATAGCGCCACAATCTCCATGTAATATTCAGTTACATCTCTATCTCCTTGTTTGGTTCGCACAATTTGGTTTTGATTTCGAAGATATGGGAAGAGTTTTCGGAATCTGAATGTCTCTCTAACTGCATCCCACACATTTTTCACGGTTGGTAGGAAAAGATACGTCTATCCAATGGAGGGCTTCATGGAGTTCATGAGCCAAGCGGTCACTAGGGAGTTTTCTGATTTCCATCGCTGTAAACGGGCAAAATTAGTCGAGGCAGGCTTCTTCGTGTCACTATTCAAGTACCCCAATATACATTTTCCATCGATCAGAAGTTTAATTGACTGAGCTCATTGTTTGAATTTTTTTTCATTTACTTTTCTACGGTGAGTTGGAAGGATAAATTGTCAATTCTCCCCAAACCCATTGTGTGAATGGCTTCGGTTTCACCATCATGGGATTCAGAAGTCATTGACTCCAAACTGATGTCGACGGTGTCAATCACTAGTCTTTTACACGGACTGCTCCGATACCATGTGAATTGTAGAGAAATTCCTCTTTTTCTCAAATTAATTAATTACACTATAACCACATCCTTTTATAGTATACAAGAGAGATTAAAAAGGGAAAAAAATATTCCTAAATCAATCCAAGAATCTCCTAAAATCTTTCCTAATCACAAGAATTGTGATTTTCCTAAATTGACAATGCTAATTAGGGGAGTTGGAATATTTCCACATAACCGGGATTTCAACACCATGATTTTAAGTCGACCCTTAATCTATCTTTAGGATGACATTGAGGCTGAAAAGCATAGAAAATTCGTCCATAAAAATGCACCAATAATTAGAAAAGGGAGTGATGAGATGATATGAGACGAGACGAGACTAGTGATTAATTTGGTCCCCAACATATGTGAGAGTGACTAGACCCTTTTTTGTGTTTCCATCCAAGCTAAAGAGTAGGGGACCATGGCCGAACCCAATTGAACCCTCCCCATAGGTATGTTGGTTCAGGACAGTTTCAATAATGGCTGCACCCATTCCGTTCTTGTCAATTTACAGAAAAAAAATATATTGTTTTGTCAGCTTAAGATCTTTGCATCTTTCAGTGAGCTTATGATTTTCGTCTCAGCCTCAGATACGTTTAGACATATTTGTCGTCTTACGCATCAAAGTGGGAATGCAAACAACGTGAAAGAATAACTAAACAAGGGCGAATACTTATAAATGAGTTATAATTCAGCTCTATAGGAAATTCATGCATTCTTAGCCCATATTTGGCTACTGTTTAAATTCTGTGAACTAACTTTTTATTCATATATTTCGTGTAATCCGCAAGTTCTACTCACTTATCCCCTACTATTTATAATTTAGAACAACTCTTGACATGTAGCCAAACAAATCATAGAATGCTATAGTTCTTACCATTGCTCTAATTTTCTCGTAATTATACTCGCAGAAACAGAAACATGAATTATTTGTGACAAAATTCAGGAGGCACATTATGTCGGTGTTTTAAAGAAAGATTTAGGAATACTTCAAAATGTCATCTGTAAACCAATCGAATACTTCAATTTTAACTCATGGCAACAAGACATAAATTCAAGACGTTCATCGAAATCAAAGTTATAATAATTATTCAGTTGATTTAGTAGTTTGGCATTATTATTGAATGAACTCAAGATCGACAAGCCTAAATTTGTAATTAAAATTTAGTACTCCATATTAACATTATTACTGTATAGACTCGAGATGTTTATGGAATCTAATGTTTTAATAATAATAATTGTGTAGTTGATTTAGTACTGCATTTTAGCACAATTATTGACTTGTTAGGGGAATCATAAGGAAAATTGGTGCATAATTTGAATTATGCTCAAACCAATCATAATAAACGAACTTTGGGTATGACAAAAGGTCAATCATTATAGCTGTGCCATTTTCCTTCTATTGTGGACCCCATTTAACCCCCACCTTTCTATTTATCATCTCACTCGCTGTCCAAAGCTACTAAACGAAACTCTCCACAGAGAGGAAGAGTCTTCATTTCCCAATATTTCTTCCCATCCTTGGATACAAGAAATAGTCCCGAGGGACGTTCTCTTGGTGAGCTGTACAGCCATAGAGCCCACAAATTGAAGAAGTTACACAAAACATGGGCAATTACAGATTCAGATTATCAGATATGATACCAAATGCCTGGTTTTACAAGCTCAAAGACATGAAGAAAACCAGAAACTGGAAAAATGCGAACTCCTCGAAGAAAAAACAGCAGAATACAACACTATCATCAGTTGCAGCACCAATTCAGGCTCAGCCATCAACAAACAGGCAATTACCCCACCTCTCTGACCAAAGAAAATCTTATTATTTCACTAGGGATCTTAATCCAGAAACAAATAATATCATATTCTATACCAATTCACCCTCCACTACACGAGTTTGTGAAAAACAAATTCCAGAACCAGCAAGAAAATCATCGAGGGGGAGAAGGAGCATGAAGAGAATCAGAAATTCTAGTGTTCGGCCTTCTTCTAGTCTTGTTAACAACACGTCCATTTCAGCGGGTTGCAGATGTGGAGCCAATGTCGAATCCATATGGACTAAGCCGGATTCCACACCAGAAGAGTACCCGAATTCACCAAATGGTAGTTCCTCCTCCGAGCATGAATCTCTCTTGCCTGACTATGGTTCAGACAGGGATACATTTGATGGCAAGCTTTCGTGGTCAACCTCGTGTCGATGCAGAACTGAAACTGATACCATAATTGACATGGAAAATCGAAATCCATTCAATGCCAAATCTGATGCTACTAATCAGAAACTTGATGGTTTTGTTAATCTTCCTCCAATCATCACCAGGCAAAGTAAAACAGGCTATACGAAAAGGGAAATGAAACTGACAGAGACCAATAACCCGACCAAGATTCTCAGAACCTCGGCCAAATTTGATGAAAAGAATGCATTAGAGTCCCTGTCTGTTAAGGTTGTCAAGGAGGACGTTCTAAGTACTTGTCCCAAACAACATAAGACTCGTACTAATCCTATCAGGAGATTTCCAGGGAATTCACCAGGTTTGAAACTAAGGACTAATTCTCCGAGGCTTGCAGCGAACTGGAGAATTCATGGACGGAAAAGTGCATCATCCATTTCAAGTTCATGCTCAAGAAGAAGTGTATCAGAGAGTTTTGCAGTTATGAAATCATCTCAGAATCCACAGAGAGATTTTAGGGAATCAATGGTGGAGATGATTGTGGAGAACAACATCAGGGCTTCAAAAGATTTGGAGGAACTTCTTGCCTGCTATCTTTCACTCAATTCTGATGAATATCATGATCTGATCATCAATGTTTTCAAGAAGATTTGGTTTGATATTATAGATATTTGAATTCTTGTAAATTCTTTACTTTTATCCTTTAATAGATTATAGAGTACTCTAATTACATAATTAGTCTCTCTTTCGAGCTTTAACGGTTGTATGAGTAGGAAAAATAAGCTAAATTTTCGTTCATTATATTGTCTCGGGTATTTGCTACTATAATCTCACCTATTTATTCATGCTGTTTTTGCTCATAATTAATATATGCTAATAATTAGTATTGTCAGCAAATCTATTTCAAGATTTATTATAGACCAACATGCATCTACTTTAACAATGACATGTTGAGAAATTTTTTTATGTGAAAAATTTACAGACTGTATTTAGCAAATAAAAGGAAAAAAATAAAAAAATGTCACAAGTATTTTTTTCATCCTTTATTTAATTGATTTAACCCTCCTACAATAATAATATTGTCTTTAGTCTGTACGTGTGCACGAAAGTGGGTTTCCTTCCTTTTGTCACTGACTTTTCCAAATGCTTTGAGCTTTTGTCTTTCTCTGTCCAAAGTGAAAGAACAATTTGCTGTAAGGTTTAATATGTTAAACTCACAGAAACATAAAGCTCGAAAATCACGAGCATAAGCGAGTCAGAACCAACTGTTGTAGTGAGAAGTGGGACAAAAAAATATGATCGAAGTCTCGTTGATCTTATAAAAAGAACTGCGACATGATTGAGTTGTAGTTTCTATTGATTCTTAAGAATGCCAAAAAAATAGGAATCAAATACTTGTTCATTGATTCTGATTTTAAAGCGAAAAGGATTTTCTACTGGCTAAAAATTTCTTCTATAAATTTGAGGAAAAATTGTAGTAATTAATCTTTTTAATTTTTTCAGACTTTACCCTAATCGTCATTTTGGGCTAGTGAAGGTCTCTAACCTTTCATAAATATGCAGATGGGTCCATCTAGACGGAAAACCGTCCAAAACACCGTCAGTTGACCTGAAAAATTAAAAAATAAGGTATTTTGACCATTTTAAGAAGGGACAATTTCGTTCATACAGTATTTTTCCTCATTTATTGTTCAAAGTAATGTATATTTCCCTCAAAATAATTAAAATAAAGAATAAAAAAATAAAAGGAACATGAACGGTTCACCCCACCCCACTCCACTATACCAAAACCAAATATAACCGCCTCCCCCTTCTTCACGAAGACCATCGGCCATCGCCAAAACCAAAACCATCATCTGCAAATATGTTTCTTTTCTAGATTAATTCTACTCCATTGATTTTAGATATAAAGGAGAAAGAGTAGTAGAATATTACTATTACATATATTGAGGTTAGATCTCTACGGAAAAAAATCAATTACTCTAGTGTCAATCATTGTGGCCTTTTAGGTTTTTTCTTGAAATTTTTTTGGTTTGTTCTTATCTTTGTCAGGGAAAATTGATGATAATAAAGATCCTTTCTTATTTATGGGGGTGAAGGGATGGGTTAGGTTTTTTTTTTTTAGTTTTAATTATTGTAATGATTAATATAGGATTAACAAAATTGTCACCCCTTAAAATTGTCAAAATATATTTTTTTTCAAGTCAACTGGCAGTGTTTTAGACAGTTTCCGTCCAAATGGACCCTCAACTACATATTTATGAAAGGTTAGATACATTCACTTGCACAAAATGAAGATTAAGATAAAATTTGCAAAAAATGAAAATGTTAGGGGATTGCTGCTGCAATTTTCCCTAATGCATTAAAAGATAATATGAATAGTGAGGGAATGCCGTGCACAATTCAAATTGAATCAATCAAATGCAATTTTTTAAGAATATTTTTTGAAATATTTGTATTAGGCATGCACTTGAAGTCAAAGAACACAACTTTTCAAGAGTCTAAAGAAGCTTTTTTTAAACCTGGGCATATCTGGTCTAAAGTTGATTGTATAAAAGCGAAAGTGAGTACGTGTGTTTTTTCTTACTCAATAGATCATCACGTTCAATAGCAAGTGGGTCCAAATAAATAAATTCTCTATGTAATAATATATGGTTATAAAATAAGATTATCTACAAGGGCTTTAGCATGGGAAGGTCGTCTTTTCCGCTTTTTCGAAGATCATACCTTAGTAATAAAATATATCTTAATTTTTTTTCTTATTATCGAGATTTTAGATTAGGTTGATTGAATTTCAGGCACAATTTCGATTACGTCCTCATGATTCTAGTTCAAATCCAAAGATTGAAATGTCAATTTTAGATTCAGTAACCAGAACGAGATGGTTAAAAATTAAGTAGGAAGATCAATCTCAAGTTCAAATGCACTAACAAATTAAGCATAGAATATTTTATTTTATTTTATCTTTTCTAATTTTACATACATCATTACAAGATTAGGCCTATTGCCCCCACCAATTTGAGAGTGCTCTCCTTTTATGGGACAAGGAACTCCACGCATTATACACTTTAATACTACTTCCCAAGTTTAAATGTACAAATTAATCAAAAGCCTACAAGTTTGTGTTTAGTAATGTGGATATCGACTTTGTAATTAATATTATGTATTAGACATGCGTATTGCTTTTAACAACAATTGTCAATTAATTTGTTGATTTTTTCTCAACCCAAATACCAAATCATTGAAAAATGCACAAGATTTAGGTTAGGTGATAGACAAGATCATGTTACAGAATATTTTTATGTTATGTAACACTGTCAATTGAATCTAAGGTAAGTTGGCTAATTTTTCGAAAAGAAAGGGAGGATTGTCCGTTGACCATCTAGCAAATTGAAGTACGTCGTCAAATTTGACTTGACTATTGATTTGATTTGATTTGATTCAGTCGATAAATCCTTGTGCTAATGGTTGATCAATAATTAGACCGAAAAGCTTAGTAAGAATTATTTTTTGAACAAAAAATATTAAATACAAAAAAAAAAAAATACTAAAGATTAAAAGGCTAAAGTGGGTATCATAAGTAATTAGAAATGCTTGGTGCAATTAGTCTAATTTTACTTATAAGTAAATAATTAAACTTCACAATAAAATACTTTTTGTTTGTCAGAGTTAGAATAAGAATCTGACCTATTTTAAAACTAACCTCACTTTACAATCAAAATAATTAACATTATTTATTTATTTATTTATTATTAAATAAGTAACATATCCAATTCAAAAGTGAAAAAATCGAAGAGAAATGATATTCAAAAGAAGAATACATATTTCAGAGCATGAATGGACTGCCCCTTTGTCAATGCAATCTACTTATATCATATACTGAAGTGAACAGTATCGAACATAATGATGGATTCATTTGCAAAACAAAAGTATTTAATAATTAATAGGGTGCATATTTTATTTGGATGCAAATACGCATTATTGCAGAACAAAGTGCATGGAGAATACATGTCTACGTTCTCAAGTCTGCACCACATGTAGACGATTGAATTCAGACATTCTGTGGACATTACTATTTTCAGATGCAGAGGGACCATTTCACTCACTTTAAACACTGTTTTTTAATTAAATTTTCCAAGCCCAAAATGTGCACATTTTATAAATGTTTGGAAAATATCTAATATTGTACAATTATGCGACATGCATAACCTAGTTTTGTACAATTATGTGACATACATTAATTGCGTAGTTGAAAAGACTCGATTAGACAAAGGAAAAGAAATTTTGACAAACTTATGGTGGTCCCTTTTATTTGAATTGTTATGTACTTGAATTTTATTTTTCATACGGCGAAGGTTAGTATCTTACATTTCAATTTAATATATTGTTTTCTAGTTTAAATAGATTCTCCACTAAAGCCACGTTTATGGAAAAAGGAAATATGTGCTAAAAATAAATTATCTACTTGAGACTACAATAACAAATACGTAGATGTGCTAGTGTCTACTGTGACAGCAACAACAGTACAAGGTGATAGTGCTTGTTGTACAAGTAATAATATCTTGAGGAGATGGTTGACGGGTGGTAATAAAAGGCAATGAGTATAACTCGATATATTATGAGCGCAACACACTTTGTTGATGCGTGGTCCATGAGGTTATGCGTGTAGATGGGTGGTCCAACTCCAACTCCAACCCTAACCTCAACCCCAACGACCTACTCTAACCCCACCCAGCCACCAAACTTGTCCTTCACCCACACTAAATTGATGGGTGGTCCATGAGATTATGCGTGTAGATGGAGGAGGTCAGCAATGGAAAATGTTCAAGTGGTGTGGTGGTTTTTGGATTTGAGAATGGTGGTGCCGACGAAGTATAGATTTAAGAGTGGTGTTTGCTAGAGTGGTAGTGGTGATGTGGGCGGAAATGATGATGGTGGTGATGATGACCATGGTTCTATTGTGTCCTCGTCGATGAGGTGGTGATAGCAACCAACTACAGTGAGAAATCATCTAGTTTGTGGCAGCGCTTGTTTTTAGGTAGGGCTGAGGTTGGTTGTCGAGGTTGGGATTGGATGGAATGGAGAAGATGAATATTTTTCTTCTTCTTATTTATTTTTTTGTTTCTATTTTTTAATTAACTAAATATTAAAAATCACTTTACACAACATTAAATTGGTTAAATTAAGGTCATGCTTGACTTTTGGTCAAATGATAGATTTTCAATTGTATCAAAGATTTTCAATATTTGCTTCTTATTCTTCTCACCAATCTTCCATTGATCAGCACATATGGTCCTCTTGATGACATATGTCCATGTTTTTGCTAGAAAATTAGAGGAAAAACACTTGTAGCATTTTCTTATTCTTTGTTTTATCTCTCTTTCAGTTTTTCCCCTTATTTAAACATGAGAAACAAAAAAGTTTTTATGCCCTCCTAAAGAAAACCATCATCGTATACTAGATGTGTTAATTAGTAAAATGTTAAATATAAGAATGTAGAAAAGTTGGAGTATAATTAAAAAATAATGTAACAAATAAAAATTATCGTGTCAATATAATTACTCTTTTTTTTTTTTTTTTTTGAAGTTTTTGTACTTAAATTTTTTATATTTTGGAAAAGTTATACCATATATATCTATACTTATATTATACATTCTTATATGTTATAATTGTCGGTGAACCGCGAGGATGGACCATGTCTTTCGCTGAATTTTGGCCACAGGATAGATCTAGTCAAGAAAGACTTCTTCCACACGAGTTTCCTTTTCTTTTTTTTTTTTCTTTTTTTCTTTTTCAATAATTATAGGGTCCCATATCCCATCCAATCCAATAATTGCTAAAAGTAGCTTATCCTGTATTCATCGACTCATACGGCAAATATTTGTCCATTCGACCATTAAAAATTAATCAAGACTTATTAATACGAATTATAGAAAAAATTTATAGAGAAAATAATTCACGTAATTTATATCATGTTATTTATATTTTAACCTTTTCGTTTTCAATGTTTAAATTTATTTAGGGGCATTTTCAAAAATGTCTACTTTTTTGAGCGTCTATGTTTAAATTTATTTATTTTAAATATATTCTCAATTACACTAGTGCACGTCACTTGGCACTAGTGGTGGCAATGAGACGAGTCGAGGTACGAGCAGAAATTCTAAGTTCGGACTCAATTCGAGCAAAATGGGTTCAGTCTTTTTTTGGTTCGAACCGAACCGAGCAAAGACTTGGGGAAAAAAAAATTGAGGTTCGGACCTCAACGGGCCGGTCCGATTTATTTTTATTTTTTTATATATATAACATAAATGCAGCTACACGGTTGCCTCCATTTCAATTTTTTTCGAAATTTTATACGTTCCCAAAATGGGATTCAGCCCGAGTTTCAACTCGGTTCTACTGAGTGTCGGGCCAGGCCGTATCGGGCTTCACCATGTCACAATCAAATTATATTAATTTTCCTTATGATTAGTAGTAAAACTTTTCTATCCAAACCTTGTCGAGTACTCAATTTAGCTTAGTTTAAGTGGGGTGCAAATGCGTAATTTTGAAAAAATAACTTTTGAGTCCATCCAAAAATGGTTAATTGAATTGAATATTTGACTTGTTGAAAATAGTGCAAAGGGCAAAATTCTGGAAGGATAGACGCAATTGACACAGCACGCACACGAGTGCAGTACTAATACTAAAGACTAGTACAATTTTGTAATAAGAACATATTATTTCCCATCTTGTTGGTTTCCAAATTAGTTATTCTAAAGCTAGAGTGCATTGGTCGAGAAATTTGATCGGGGAAAAGTGTACAGTGGAATGTAGAAAGGGTTAGGACCGAGCCTGTCTTATTATTGAAGTCAGGTTGAGCTTCCCTATGTATTATCTTATCTTCTCGCGATGTCAGAGGTAATGTAATAGGGATGTTACTATTTAACACTTAGGTGTCAAGTTAAGCAAGAATGCAATTTTTGGCATGAGGAGAATTATAAATGCAAAATCAATTTTTTCCTATTTGAAAGAAATGATAGTGGTGTATTATATGAATGCAAAAGTTGAAGTTTTTAGAATAAAAAGTACTCAACGAAATTAGAATAGGATTGATTTGAAAATCCAATCTTTTAAGATCACAAAATACAAATATTTCCCAAAAAGACACAAGGTAAGTGGATTTGAAAAAATATTGTGTTTTGTCATTAGATTTGTGTATGATCTTGATTCTGACATTTCAACTAATTTAGCATTGTCAAGTGCAATCATGTCTCATGTCAAAATTAAGTCCTCTCTCAATCCGAATCAAGTTTTCTGTATATGACGAGATCGAGTATCACGAAAAGCTTCAAGTTAAAGTGACAATTTTTGTGATACATTTTCGACGTTTTCTTATGTAAGAAAAGTAGCAAAAGTTGCTTTTTGTTGTGAAATAAATCACTAGATTGAAATGTTGAAATTATATGAAAAATAATAATAAAATATATGATCAAGTAAAAGAATAATAAAGACAAGAATATGACAAATGAATTAATAGATTTTATTGATTCAAGAATAATGGAGAAATGAGAAAAATTACAATACATCCTATAATTCTAGTAATCTATTTTCTCACACTATAAAATTGTATAAAAGAGTCTAATATTCATAGAGAACATGTAGAGGGTGTCCAAATCCCCTAATAGAGTTGTTGATAAAGTAGAATACCAAAAAATTGAGTCCAAAACAAATTACAACTCCCAATAGGTTTCCAAAATAAAACTTCAACTTGACATATGACTCTAATAGCATTCCAAACTGAATTCTTCTTGATGTGTACTTCAATTAGAATATTTCAATTACTTAAACAAGAAATTTGAGTCACACCCAAATTCTAACAATCTCCACCTTAACACGAATTTCACCAAGGAATGAGCTGACTTTTTCAACAATAACCAAAAAATTAATTTCTCTAGCAAAGCACGATACTCTACCTCTTCCAATGAATCCAAACACTACTCTGCAGAATTACCTCACGTTCCCAAAAAATCATAATGATTTTAAATTAATCAAAATGGATTGTAACACACCCAAAGTAGAATCAAACTCAAATACTTTTAAAGAAAGTTCCTTGCTAGAATGTACACTTTCTACTCCACTTAAAGCATACTCAACAAAATCAGTATCCACATACCTTTTTCCGTTTGACCCGTCCCTAACAATTGAATACAATGGCATCGAGGTGATGGTGGCAAAGCGACATTATCCATATCTCCTGAACTCCACAGAACTGTATTCTTCAAATCCGACTATTTATGAGCTCCTAAAGGTATTGTACCAAATTGAATTTCCACCACGATCCTGAACTTATGTTGACTGACTCTTCTAAATTCTGCACGACCCTACAATATGTATAACAAGACATTTTCTGTCACTCCAATGCAATTTAGGCACCCTTACAAACCTTCAAAACTCCACATCCACCCAAAAACTCATAACCTTTTGAATCAAGGATAGACAACGAGATGAGATTTTTCTTCAAATCTGGAACATCTCGAATTGGCCAAGTGTTCTAATTGTTCCATATAAAAGCTTTAATCTGGCTGTACTAATTCGAGCAACCCGACAAGATGTGTTGTTTCTCATAACCACGACACCTTTGAAAACAGTTTCATATGTAGCAAACAAATCCTTATTAAGATACATATGAAACACACATGTTGAATCAAGAATCGAATCATCTTCCGGTTTAGACTCAATGTCAGAAATAACTAAGAAATCACCATCACTTACAAAGTTTTTCGCTAGGTCTACTTCGCCTGAAGTATCTGAATATCTACTTGCAACCATCTTTTCTTTATTCTGTAATTTGTAGCAATCCTTTTTTAAGTGCTCATTTTTCTCGCAGTGGTTACAAATTTGATTACTAAATTTAGATTTCGATCTGCCCCTTCTAGAACCACCATGAGCAACCAGACATTCTCCATCTCTGGCCTCAAAAACTAGATGCTTCATCTTCTTTTTTGAATACAAAGCATCATACACTTCCTCTATGGTGAGAATATCACGACTATACAAGATTATATCTCTAAATGAAGAAAACAAACCATAAAGCAGCTACTGAATTCTCCTTCAAAAGATCCTAAAGAATAGTATTTGATAGATGAATATGAATGTAAAAAACGGTCTTCTTATCCTTCCGTAATTTCTCCTACGCGGTCAAAGTTGCGAGCATCCTGTTAATTCCCAGGAACACATCATCCAAATCCTGTTATGCGAGTATTGCACGTATCTTAACCTGTCATAGCGAAAATCTAGTGTTGCGATCCAAAAGCGGAATGTCATAATTCATGGAAGCCATCACGAATAAAAAACATCAAACAAATCAAATAGTGCACTCTTGCAGAACTGCTTAACTTGACGCTCTGATACCAATTGTTGTGAAACAAACTAAAGGATTGAGATGATGAAGGGGACATTATTCTAATTGGCCTAGTTGACCAAGCCTTTTAAATTCTTCATGAAGATGTCTATTTTACCCTTAATGAGATATGTTTCTTTATTGCAAGCAACATCCTTCTTTTATGAATAGTTTTTAGATATTAGTATCTTATATTCTTAATTCTAACAAACAAATCCATTCTATGTGAATCTTAACAAATAAATCCATCGTTTTGTTTATTAAATTATTATATTCTATAATCTTTTGTTTATATTCTGTCATCGGTCTTTCATATTCTTCAAATGCTCTATCTTTATTTTCAAATTGAGATTTAATAATTTTTATTTTTTCTAATACTCTTTCTAACAAATTATCTAATCATTTAATTGTATATCCTGACATTTCTAGATAATAAAATGAAATAATAATAGTTCAAACATCATGAATAACCTTGAACTTAAACATTTAAGTATAAACATTGAAATGAATAATCCCACCAATTCTTTAAAATCTTAGAAAAATTCTTTTCAATTTTAACAAAAATAATAGTTTTACCTTTGTTTTGATCTCAAGGTTTTATCCTTAAAATCGAGTGACCTTCAGGCTTTAAATATACAAATTGTTCCCTCCAATGACCTCTTGCCTCAACGGGATCTTTACTATTTTAGCTTCTCGCCCTCACTGTATCGTTTCTTAGAATTAAAACTACAGATCCTAAATAAAGAAAACTCTCTTTTTTGTTAAAGTAAGAAAGAAATTTCTTCTTTAATCTTTCAAGATTATATGGGGAAAATAGTTTAGAAACTCATATCTATTCAAGAAGATTGAATGATAATATCAAAATAGGTAGTATTGATATATTTGAAATTTGGTACAAGATTTCAAACAGAAGATTTGGCTTTAACACAAGTTGAGTGCTCAATTTTTTCTCTTCAATTCGTTATGTCCTGCTCTTAGCCCAAATGCCTCTATTTATACATCTAATTGAAGCGAAATTATTTGCCTCTTACATCATTGCGTACATCATATAGTACTAAACTATTTGTGCTTTGACATTAAGAGCCTATCGGCCCCTCCACTATAGGCACACCTTCTTTAAGAGATTGTTTTTATATGCAGCTGTCATCCTTTGGTCACATATTCATTATCTCTTTGGAATCTCCTTCTTTATTTTGTAGGTAAGTGGGACAATCTCTTGCTTCACATGCACATTGTAAGGTCGAGATGCATCCTAGTATTTGATGGGTATCAAATTTGTTGATAAAGTCTCTGAGGACTTCAGACTTTTGATGTACATCATTGACAAGTAGGGTCCATCCTTTATATTAGCATAGACATCTAAATCTTTTTGCATAAAGATTTTTTGCCACGTTATAAAGAACTTTTTATCCAAGAACTATTCGGTTCTTAATCCATGCTCTAGTAAACTTTGGTAATAGTTTGTTAATTTCTCCCATGTCCATGGTGAAATTTCTTCTAACATATCCAATTGTTATAATGTGTTCTGCTGGATATAATATTCCTCCATCAACTTCTGGACTGATGGTATAAAATTTTAGATATATGGATCTCTCTTGGGCATATTTGGAAATTTCAGATTTAAATATATCATCGAACTTTTCAAATTCTTGAAGATTTTTATCTGGATAAATTAAATCTAAGTATCCATAATCAGCTACCATTTTTACCATCATTGGTTCAGATCATTTCATCATTATTATAATTGGGTAAATGTAATCTCCTGGTGAAACAAAATATGAATCACTCGTTTGCAATTCATACATAATTTTAGTAATCATTTTATATTCGTCTTCTTTTGGAGACAAAGAGATTTCATTATCTTCATCTAGTTGTATCCTAATAGATTTGATATGACCTTTATTAATAACAATCTTTTTGGGACTTTAAATAGTAATATCTTTTTTCGGTCCACTGCTGCTTCCGCTTGGTGGATCACTCCTGGTTTGTACCTGTTTGGTATCAACCTGTTCGTATCCAATAGTATTTTTGCTATCCAATGATCTTAATTGAGATTCAATAGCTTCAATTCGATCAATAATATCGTTGGTAACTTTCTTATGTGATGAACTTATTTCCATCATAATGTTTACATTATGCTGTAAAATTTCGTTCATCTTGTCCATCCCAAATCTGATATCTTTAACTTCTTCCCTGGCATAAATAGTCATGGATTTGAGCTCATCTAGTATTCTTTTGGTATTATTTATCTGCAAATTCAATATTTCTACTTAAAAAATCTGCAAGAAAATTCTTAATTCCTTTAATATGGATTATCTCAAAATTATAAAATGATAGGTATGCTTACCATTTGTGTAATCTACTATATTGGGGTTCCATTGGTAATTTATTTTTGACTAATCTTGTAACTTGAGAATTATGAGTTTCACAAATAAATTTTTTAAATAATAAGAACAATGAAAATTTTTTATTTCTCTAATAATTGCTAGTAATTCTTTTTCATGTGTAGTATAATTTATTTCTACTTGAATAAAGATTTCACTTGAGTATCTGCAAATCTCATTTAAATCTATTTTTAATATGGCTGCCCAATATTTATCTGAGGCATCTGTATTGACAACTAAATTATCTTTTTCATTTGATAGTCTAAGTTTTGGTAAATTCCTACATTCTTCTTTTAATGTTTTTACAATTTCTGTATGTTCATCATTCCATCCTTAATATTTATTGTTTTAAGTAAAATCTGTATTTTATGTCTTTTTTTGAAAGATTTTCAATAAATCTTTCTGCATAATTTAGACATCCTAAGAACTTTTATATTTGTTCTTTAGATTCTAATTTGTTTGAAAAATTATTTATCTTTTTAGATATATGAGTTTGTAATTTGATTCATTTATTATCTATTGTTAATCCAAGAAAATCAATTTCTTGTTTTTTTATAATTGCTTTCTTTTTTAAAAAATCAATTCATTCCTTTTTGCATTCATTTGTGAACTATATTAAATGATTTCTATATTTTTCTTTATTATTAGAACATATTAATATATCATCAACATATACTATTAAGAATTTGAGGTGCATTTTTTAATCCAAAATGTATTACTAACCATTCATATTTGCCTTGATGCTTGAGGTATACTAAATGTTGTATATTGTATGCTATCTTCTTCCATCTTTATTTGCCAAAATCCTAAATTACAATCAAATTTAGAGTAGTATTATTTTCCTTTTGTAAGGTTTATTAAGACTTCTTTGTTTGGTAAAAAGTATCCACTAAATCTAGTATATTTGTATAATTTTTTGTAGTTTATAACCATTCTGGATTTTCCTCTAACTTGCTCAGAATGTTTCACTATCATAAATGTTGAATTACTATGGAGTCCATTACTAGGTCTAATAAGTTTTTGTTCTAATAATTCTTTTATCTGAATTTTAAATTTTTGTGTATCTTGGATGATATACATCATTGGTCTAACTCTTATGATTATATGTTCTTTTAATTCTATTTTTTATTTAGGATGGTATGGCTTCCAAAATGTTAATGGATTTTCTCCATAGATTTTTTCTAACTGTTCTATAATTTTTTCTATATTTATTTATATTCCTGTTTTAAAAACTTTTTTATACATTAGTCTTTTATTTTTAATTTCATCATTTTTAATTTATTTTTTCTCTCATTTATCACCACGCTGAGTTGGCTAAACTCTATAGGGTTTAAATTCTCTTGATATTTTTAATAAATGTCCACAAGGGACTTGTAATATTATCATATAATTATTTTATTTATAATATTGAAACTGTTGTATAAAGTTATTTCCTAATAATATATCATATTCTAGTTTATCATAACTATATACCTTATTTATTATTATTTGTTTACTTGCAAGGATTATACTTATTTTTTCGACACTATTTATTATTTGAGTATCCTCTCCTGTTACTTCTGTTATTTTTATTTAACTTCTATTATCCCATGATTTTATTAAAAAATTCTTAAATATAGTTATATCACTTCCCGTATCTATTAAAGCATATGTTATATCTAATTCTATAATAGTAACTTGTATATATATAGCTAATGAAAAACTTATTAGGTTATTCATTTAATGCTTTGTTACATAATATATTTTGTACATTATAACATATATAACAATTCTCTTTTTATATTCATGCTTTCATCTATATGACATGGTACTATAAGATCCATTCCTCCTATTTTTATAGGTACCTTTACTTCTAATTCCGTAATATGCATTTGTTCATCAAAATTTACATATTTATATGGTTCAGTCTCATAAGGTACTAATCCATTATTTCTTATTGAAATTATATGACATTCACTAGCGCTCCTGTTTCTATTAATATGTTTGATTCTGATATTTTTTTCTTCCATTAAAATATTCTCCCATAATTTTCATATTTCCTGTATTTTTATGAAGTTTTAATTCTCTTATGTAACTAGTTCCTTCTAATGATTTTCTATTAGGTATTCTAAGACTTGTTAAATTTCTGATTAATTTTTTATCTTTAAATATTATATTTTTATCAGGATATTCTTCTTCTCTAAATTCTACTATCTCAGGCTTATCTAGCGGTGGCAAAACGGCTTGGTGGCCCTAGCCGCCCGGGCTTGGCTCGAGAAAAGCCCGAGCCGGGCCAGCTCGTGGCCCGGGACCACCGAGCCTAGGCTCTGGCCCGGGTGACGAGCCATTTCGTCTCGGCTCGCCAGCCATTAAAAAAATTGTTTTATACTTAAAAAAAAATAACATAAAAAATTAAAAAGCAGTCAGCTTTGTAATTACAAAACACTTTGTTGCAGGACGACTCATAGTCACACTTTGTAGTTCATAGTCGCTGTTGCAGGCAGCTATGAGATGTCTTAGTTTATAGCTGCCTAAAAAATTAAAACAATTTTCAGAAGGTTTTGAAATTCAAATTTTGATAAAAATGACATTTTTTGGCTATAAATACGTATAAAAATGGGAGAGTTTTAATTTTGCTTGTATATTTATAATACGTATAAACCAAATAAAAACAAAAAAGTACCGAGCCGGCTCGGACTCGGACTCGGCTCGGCCCGTTGTGGGCCGAGTCAAAAGCCCGGGTCGAGCCTCTTTTTTTGGAATCGAGCTTTAGCTCGGCTCGGGTAAAAAAAGGTCGGCCCATTTTTGCCCGAGTCGAGCCCGAGCCTACATTTTCGGCTCGCGAGCCGGCTCGGCCCGGCTCGCTGCCATCGCTAGGCTTATCTGTTGATATCCTAAATTCATATTTTTTCGGAATCAAGTTTACCTGTTTATTTGGTTCTATAATTTTGCTGACATCTTTACATTCCTTATGAACTTCTATATATGATTTTTTGGAATAAATGTTTCCATAATTAGAGTTGGTAAATATATATAAGGCTCTATATTCAATAGTCATGATTTGGTCTCCTGGTTACATTATATCATTCTTATGTAACTTAAAATGCAATCCTAAGATTTTATTAAAGTTTTTATCTTTTAAATCATATAAACTTGCAGTTCATGGTGAATCTATTCCTTCTCTGAATAAGGATTTAAACATTATTTGTATTCCAACTAAATAAACATATTTAATCTTTTCACTTTGTTTCTTATTAATTTTTGATAATAATTCTTCTACCGTATTTTTTGTTAAAATGTTTAATTTATGTGTACCTTGGGTTGTTATAACATCTATAATTTTTTCAATTTTATGATATTCATTAATAGCTATCCTATCTCTTTTCCATATTTTATCAAAGATTTCTCATTTTCCTATTTTTAAATCTAAAAATAATTTTTATAATTTCTTGAATTTATTATTATCAAAAGTTACTTTTAATCAATAACCTTCTATCCCTTCATATTCTTGTATTTCTATATTATCGTTTTCTATTTCCTCAATTTCTCTATTTGGATTCTTATCCACTATTTTCTCAATCTGTCTCACTTATATATACTTCTTGATCACAGTATTCTTCAATATCAGATATCTCACTTAATTCATCTTCTATCTCTAAATATTCTACTTGTGATATCTTAACTTTCTTTTTATTACAATCTGAACTTATACGACTTATTTTTTCACAATTTCAATATTTACATTGGCTTTTATCTTTTTTATAGGATTTATTCTCTTGTTGTTTATTTAGATTATACCTTCTTTTATAGTATTTTCTCCTTGGCTTTAAATGTTTTTTCTTAAAATTTCTGAACTTTTTAAATCTTCTATTATTATATTTTCTTTTAGTATTTTTTTCTTCAAAATAACATCCCCGTTGTGTGGATTTCTCCATATCTTCACAACATATTCTTGTTAATTTTTTCGATCTTTTTAATAATTGTCTTTGTTGACATATATATGCAAGTCTATCAAATAGAAATTTTATTTTTGATCCTAAAGATCTTGATACTCCTATATTATCTCTAAGATATTTTTTAAATTCTATTTTAAAATATATTCCACATGTTCCTGGTAATTTAGTATAATACATATCTAGGTATACTTCCTGATTTTCATTGTTATAGACTTGTACATATTAATAATTTCTAAATTCACAAGTATATTCCTTTAATTTGCACATATCACAGATTATTAAATTTAGTAGCATATATTGCAAATGAATTCTTAGTAAAAGAATGTATTAGAAATGCTGAAAAAGAATCAAAAAGAGAAAAAGACGATGCTAGGATAAAATTAATTGATTGATCAACATTTTCGATCAACAAATCTAATTTTTCATTCATCTTTATTATCTTCTTTTATTTGTTCTTCTTCAATTCTTCCATTTCCTAGTAACTTTTTGAGATGTTCTTCTTCTTCTAATATTTTTGGTAAAATATTTCTTCTAAAATTATCATTCATACTTCCTGCTCCTATTACTATGTTTTCTTGTTCTATATGTTTCTTTCTAATTCTTAACATTTTTTTCTATCAATTTTTTTCTAATTTTTTAACTTTACATTTATTGTTTTCTTTTAATTCCCTAATTTTAATTTTTAATATATTTATTTCCTCTTTCATTTCATTTCATTTCTTAGATTTTGTACATCAGTTATTAATATTTTTGTTAATGCTTTTAATTTCTTCCATATGATTGTTCATTATCTTTTTTTTTTTATTGGCTAGGATAATAAACCGTACATCCAACATTTTTACAATTTTTTATAATTCTATCATATTTCTATTTTCTAAATTTGTTATCTGTTAATTCTTTTAATTCTTCATAATAATTTGCTCTTTCATTATGTTTTTCTTGTTTTAGTTTTAATATACGATTTTCTTGGTATTTTGTTAATTTTTTAGGAGCTAATTCATCATCAGGAATTAATAATTCATTTAGTATTTAGTATTTGGTGATTTATTATTTTTATTCTTTCTTGTTTTTAGCCAGATTATTTTTTATTTTTTACATATTTAGTTAAGAATCAATTAATGATAATTCTTGTATCTTTTCCTTATAGTGTAACATAATTTTTTCTTTTTCAAATTCTATTCCAATTTTTTCGTATACGTAGTCATCCATTATAGATCATATTATTAGTTTATATAATATTTGTTCTCTTATCTCTCTAGGTAATTCTTTAGTTATAATTAATGTTATTCTTTTTAACTTTTTTAGGAAAGGGTTCTATTATATAATTTTCTTGATTATCTTCTAAGTTATAATACCAGTCAGTTTTAGTGATTGTAACTTTTATAATTTTTTTTTATTTTTATTCATACTTATTTATCTCTTCTTTAATTAGATTATACATATTTTCTTCAAATGTTTCTAATATCATTTTATAAGTATACATATCTTTAACAATTTCTAATTTTATTTTCTCAATTATAAATTGTTTTATTTCTATAGGTAATTTTTCAAGTGCTTTTAGTGTAAATTTTATTCTTTCATTACATAATATTGGTTTTATAATTATTATGTTAAAATTTTCTTTTATTATTTTATATTTATTACCTAAATCTTCAATTTCCATTATCTTATTTAATTTTTATTCATTTTAGTGATTATAATTTTCATAGTTTTTATAGATCCTATGTCTCTGATACTAATTAAGAAGTGCTACTATGAGCGAACAAAAATCTAATAATCTTTAAAATCTAATAATTTTTAAAATCTTAAAATTGTTCTTTTGTAATTCTTTAATATTCTAAGTATTCTTTTAATTTCTTTAAACTTAATCTATTATTTATTATGACTATATAAAATCTTAATGTTTCTTCGAATTTTATGTCTTTATATGCTTGGGGTAATCTAATTGTTATAGGTCTTCTCATTTATAATGTTTTAAGTAAATCTTCAAAATCTAGTAATATTTGGGAATTTATAATATCAAGATCTGTTATTATATCTATATTTGAGTTAAAAGGTATATCATATTTAAAAATATTGTTTTTCCTTTTTTCCAATTTATTTATAATATTATGTATATCATTTATTATTAGATCTTACTGTTCCTTTAACAAAATTTTCCATCATGTTTTCTTTAAAGCATTTTAATATTTTTTGATATGCATTTAATTGTTCTTGATATCCAATCTTATCAAATTCATTTTCAGATTCAATTTCTTTTTTATCTTTTACTATTTTCTTAATCTTGTATGGTTCTTTTAGTTCTAGGTTTTTTTATAATTTTTATTAGTCATTTGATGATAATCTAGGACTTGATTGTATTCTTTTCTTATTTTAGTAACTTAAATGTAATTATTATATTTGGGGTATTTTGGGTAGTTTCAATTTTTTAGAAAAGTCAAAGGTCATTTTTGAATTATGGCATGATACTTAGGCTAAATAATAATAAATTATATGATCAAACAAAAGAATAATAAAGACTCTTGTCTTTATGACAGATGAATTAAAAAATTTTATTGATTCAATAATAATGGAGAAGAAAGAAAAATTAAAATAGATCATATAATTTTAGTAATCTATTTTCTCACACCATAATATTGCATAGAAGAGCCTAGTATTTATAGGGAACATGTAGGTGATGTCCAAACCCTTTTAATAGAGTTGTTGATAAAGAAAGATACCAAAAAATGAGTCCAAAACAAATTACAATTCTCAATGGACTTCTACAATAAAATTTCAACTCGACATAGGACTCCAATAACATTCCAAATTGAATTTTTCTTAATGTGCACTTCAATTAGAATTATTCAATTACTTCAACAAAGAATTCTAGTCACACCCAAACTCTAACACCTTTTATGGCACACAAAAATTTAGTCATTGCGGAATGCTTAACAGTTACAAGTATTTACAACTTCTTTACGAGCCCAAATTCATTTATCCCAAACTTGATGTTTCCTTGGTTTTTTTCCAAGTACATTTTGGACCCTTCGGCACATCATCTCTTCTTAACAAATGAAAGATGCCAACACTTTTTCCAACACTTCGAAAAATTATATAATGGCGTTTGTGTAAGTGTCAAAAATGTAGCTGGGCACAACAAAAAGGGATATGTTTATTCACATTTCCTACAACCAACACAGCCTTCTATTGTATTTATAGTACTCTCTTAATTTACTCACAAAAAAAAACTTCAAAACCAAGCAAAATACACACAAGTCTAATCTCTCTATGTAATTAAAGCTAAAATTTACATTTAACAACATACTGGTTCATGATTAAACCACACCATAATGTTGAAGACAACTTAATGGGAAGGGAATCTTAGCATCCTCGAAAAAGACGGCAGAATGAGAATCTCTATTGTAAAATATGTAGAATGTATAGATAAACAATCCTTCAAACCTCATCACAATGGAAAAAGTACATAAACTTTTAGTGTCTTTCACGAGGCGGGAAGGAGCCACAGAGGCAGAAAGCTTGGGCTTGCATTGGCACGTTCATGCTTATAGCGACTACAAAAACTGAGCATCTCTTCAGGAAATTCAGACAGAGAGCGGTGGGAAATCTTCTTGATCTTTGAGATGGTACGATGATTTAAATGAACCCCTACATGTTCAGAGCACGAAACAAGCTCAAAAGAAGATTAGCAAAATAACAGTTTTTCCCAAGATGGTTATCTAAATAATCTATCCGGAGGCTCTTTTACCTATCCGGGTCCCTGCTCAATGCAGGTTTCAGCCTTTGCATTCCTGGGGAATCTGGACTAGAAATTTTAGGGGAAGAAGGGGCCGGTCTTTGTTGCTTGTTTTGTTCTGAGAAAAAATTTCCAGATGGTACATGCCTACTTCCACGAGGGGAAAATGACTGGTGGATCCCAGATGACCCGAGATTGACGCTTTGGTCAATAGCAACTAGGTATTGAGGTTGTGACTGCTCATGGCTGTTTCTGTCCAGCATATTTGTCTCCATAAATAACACGTTCTGCCCATTGTCACGTGGGGAACTCAATGGTGACTGATTCTTTCCTTTAACAGCTGAAGGCCTATACCCTTGTGGGGATAGATTCTGCAAAATACGAAGAATGAAAGGAAAGATAAAGATGTAAATTTATATCATACAAGTAACATAATTATTACCAAGTAAGAAACATAAATTTCAAACGACCACTTGTATCGGGATAATATTAGTAGCATACCATTTTGGGGAAATATGTTCCCGTTCCTCGGTGTTTAGGCATTTCTTCCCTGCCAACGGGCGCACCAGTCACTAGTACGTGGCTCATGGGATACATTGGTATGAAGCCATGGGGATGCCCAAGGGAAAACCCATTGTGCCTAAACTGTGAAGGATATGGGACACCATCCCATGGGTTCTGGTTCTCATACTGAGGGGGCCGAATAGGAGTCATTGGCAAAGAAGGCACACCGAAGGTGTATTCATAAAACCACCGACCATACTGCAAACTACGGAATTGACTGTCATAATCTCCACTGAGATCTGAAAAGGAGTTCGAAAATTCTGGATTCCCACTCCTGTTTCTTGAGCCCTGATCCCAATTCACATGATCTGAATCTTGGGGCATACCGGTTGCATTGACACTCCCTTTGAAAACTTGGTTACGAAACTTAGGTGAATCACTAGAAATATTAAGGCCTTCAATGCTTGGGATAGTGAGGTCATTTGCATCTCCATTGAAACGATGGCCAGCAGCATTGGCAGAATTTTCAACTTTATATGACTCTGTCCCTAAACTAGATGATGCAGGAATGAAACCATTGTAAGTTAATTGTGGGTAGGGATCTTGAACAAGAGGCTTCTGTCCACATCCATGTCTCTGCATGGTGCTCGAAAAAAATATTTGAAGTTCATTAGCGATACGATCTTCTGGCTGCATGAGAATTCGCCCGAGGTTTTTAGCACCATAAGAGAAAGCGCTGCGTATACGGTAAAAATTTCCTGTACAGAACGAGCAACAGTTGAGCTGATTTCTTGACAAAAATGAATAGTAGTCATCTGGCAATACCTACTGGTTATTACGTTTGAGGAAGATGCCACACAACAAACGTCGTAATGCAAAGAAAAGAAGCATGCAAGATCTAGTGAACATTTACTTTTTAAACCATGGACTCCATTCAAGTGAGTGATCTACCTTTGCTGATACTCCTTCCAAGATTATTGACCTCTTTTAGAGGATCAACAATGTTGAGATGTTTTTGCTGAAATCCACGAGATTTTTGTTCCGCATATCTCAACGGAACTGAGAATATTTCAACACAAGATCTTAAGTAATCATCAGTAAGTAGTAAATCACCACTACCATCTTCAGGTGTCTCAGCTGCAGAAGAGACGAGAAGAGTAAAGTTAAAAGAATTTAGCTCGTTATGAATTAAACAATGTGGACCCTATTCTAGTAGATGGTACTCACCCACAATGGCCGGCAATGAGGAAATGTGAACTGGTCCATACAGACTAATGCAATATGTGTCCCAGTCAAATTTGCTGAAGTAGTCCAAAAACTTGTATAGGACCTAAAATCAGAAATTACAATTACTAGGTTAATTTATTAAATGGATATCAATGGGAAAAAAAAAATTATACTTGTAAGCACTCACTGCTAAAGGACCATCTAATGTTGTGTGGAAAAGATGGAAGATGTACAAGACCAATGTCTCCAAAGCATACGTAGAAATCAAACCATGATGAGCACCAAGAATCCGACTCTCATAATAGCACCATGCCTTGATCAGTATGATACTACGCTTGAACAGATGATTTTTTCCAATGAGGCAATTGACCTGAAATATAAGTGGAATTCAAATGTGACATAAAAAAATGTATGGTTTCCAACTTCATTATATAATTAGTGACAGGTGTAAAAAGTCTATGTTAACATAACCTGCAAGATAATTCTTGATCCTTCATGGAATCCAAGGATCATGACAAAAGATGCATATACCAACATAAGTACTAAGAAATTTTCATAGAAAATAAGTTCATGCATTAGAGAATGGACAAACAATAACATGAACAAATGAGAAAATACATTTTAGTAATTTACAAATTTCAAGAATCAAGATATAGAAGTCCAAGTCTTTCTTTCATCACATAAAAGTCGCAATCTATACCAAATTGTTGTGCGTCACAGAAAATCAACCTCAATACATAGTAACAGTATCACATCATAACACAGTTGTTTCATGTTTTACTACAATAGAATAAAAATAAAAGCATGTTTGGAAAGTGTTTACAAACGGTTCAAATTATAAACAGATAGAAATCACCGGTAAATAAGTGGGTAGTACTTATGAAACTCTTAAATGTGTGGATAAATCACAGTCCATAAACATGAGCTAAACATAGGCTAAATAAATCAACTTATAAGAGATTAAAAAATATCAGACTTGATACAGATGCACATCTCATAATTGTTTTTCAACGTCCAAAATTACTTTAGGGTCGGATTTACCTGCTCAAGAAAGCACAAAGTACATAGGCCACCAATTTGATTAAAGGAAATATCGACAACAATATTCTGCACGATGCATTTTACAAGCTTAACCTGCCACAAAATTACCATAGATCAAGAAGGTCGAAAGAGAGAGAGAGACATTTGGAGTGTAAAGTGATTATGTATAGATGCATATGAGTTCAAGCAAAAATAAAATGTCAATTCTAATTGTACAAAAATGTTGAAAAAGAAAAGAAACAATATGGTATAATTTCAAGAACCACGAAACAACTACTCTGGAAGTTGCAAATCACATTTGTTGTAATTGGAACAAAATAAGCAGCATCTAAACAACAAAATGAAATGAAACTGAACAATAAACAATTTTCTATGACAATACTAGAACAATCATTCTAGAAAGTCTTTCAAGCCAAACACTTGAAATTACTCATTCATGCTAAGTAAACCATGCTGGATTGGGCAATTATAAGCAATCTAGACCAACCTAATTTAGTTTAGCAAATCTTTTAAACCTCAGGTATAATCTTCCAAAAGACATACAAAGAAATTTGGTCATGTTAGAAGTATGAAGATAGACAATGAAAATATGAATTAAGACATATCCAGCAACTCGTATGAAGTGATCAGCTGCAGTACCTATCACTTTCAACAAAGACATCCAATGATGAGATGTTAAAAGAAATTGACCAATGAATAAAAGTTGTCACACTTTTAGAGTGAGGAAATCTCCAAGTCTGAGGCTGGCTCGTGGCCGACACAATTATTTTCTTAATCTGTTTGTCCTTAGCTGCAACGGTCAATTCATTAAAGTTTCAAAATTCAAATCAACGACACTCATTTCATTATAATGATAGAACCGTACCTCAAAAAGAAACTATAAATTGCTTCTCAACTTAAAATGAATTATTATCACATTTTTATCTAGGTTGACCAAATGAATCATCTTTAATTTTGCTCCATCACGACCATCTTCACACTTACCAAGATTCAAACCCTACTTAATTACCTCTACTCCACGTGATTTCAGATCGATCTCTTCCTTTATATTTGGATTAGTAGTAGTTCTATCACATTCCCTAATAGGTCAACTAACAACCTTCTCTGAAATTGTCAAACCATTTTAATCTGTTCCACTAAAATTGATCTCTATGGCTGCTTCTTTACTTAAATCATGGATGTAATCCTTTCTTACTTCATTCCTTCTCCTTTCTTACAAAAAATTATTTTTAACATTCCAAGCCTATATGCAATGGAAAGACTCCCATAACCACGACACATTTATGCTTATTTGAACATAATTTCTTTCCAAAAGAGAAACTCATTTATTCACAATTATGTAAACGCCATATAAAATTTTGTGTTTTACTCTTAATGGGAATTTGTGGATCACAAGAAGAATTAACTTATCTGTACAATTGTTGTTGACAATTGTGGTTGATAACATTGATTTTATCAAAATTTGGACCATTGATTTAAAAAATAATTTTTAAAATGGATGGATGTGATGTTGTCGGTGTGTGTTGTCAATCAAAATTGGAAAAAAAGATTGTAAAGCTGGCATGCTTGTCACACGAAACCCAAATATACTTCTCATCTAATCCTTCCGTCCTTAATCCTATGAGAAGCATCTTGTATTTAGCCTTCCCTACAAAACATTGAGCACGAGCGTTGAAAAATTAAAACTTATAGGACTATCATCACCTTGAACCTTCATTGCATCTTTACAATTAGTCAATTACTAGAGCATTTCCAAAAGATTCTCTATTTTTAAAAAAACATATTCTATAATTTAGAGAACATTTATGAATTGAGAGTAAAAATTTTTAAGTACTCCAACAATCTCTCTATATTTAACACTTAATTTTACTATTCCTAAATAATATTTATTGTTTTTCCCCATCTTTTATTTTCGTTAGTTTTTCTCTAAATTATTCTATTATTTTCCTCCATTGAAAATTGAACTACTCTGAATGCATTTAATTATAGAAAGTGGGATTTAACTCTCCAAATTTAGAGAACCAAACTTACTCTCTAAATTAAAATGTTAATTTTAAGAGTATCTTAGGGTTGACTCTTTAAAACCTTTTCTTTCAAATATTTTCCTTTATAACTCCAATTTAAAAATGATTACATTTTCAATCTCATCCATCAACATAAAGAATACTTATTGAACTCCATTCTTTATGTCTTTAGAACATCTTCAACAGTCTCTATTTTTAAAGAACATATTTAGCAATTTACAAAGTATCTATAAATTTATAGTATCTTTTATTTTCACTAGCTTCCCTAGAAATTATTTTATTATTTTTCTTCATTGAAAATTGAAATGTTTTGAATACATTTAATTTTAAAATGTTAATTAAAAGAGTCTCTTAAAACATAATTTTACGGGTTGACTGTTTAAAATAGATAGAATCTTAAGTTTAAAGAGTCTCTTAAAGATTCTCTTAATATATTCATCCATAGTTAAAACAATTATATTTAGAAATAAAGCTGACCCTTAAGAGAATGTACAGTAATTGGAAACCCTAAACTCAAAACAGACTCCCTCCATAAACATAGTCTTCTTGTCCATATCCTTGATAAAATCAATGCACATACTTTTGACCCTTCCCAAAATCCAACATAATACATCTTTGGAAACTCTCAAATATTTTTGTTTTCCTAGATCAATAATAATCATGCGAGATCTTTCTTTTCCTTCCATATCAATCCAAAATACAACGAAGGAATGCAACCAACTTCAAAATTTGTTCTCCTTTCTTGTTTAACCCTAGACACATTCTGTTTGCTTGTTTAAAGAAAATAAGTCATCGCTAGACACCTTATAGTAGATAAGTTGTATAAGTAGAGAACCTCGTCTAGTTTACGATGGAACAAGAATCATAGCATACTCAATTAAACACAATTTCAAATGCCAGTATCATTGCAACCTCACACCGTTTGCTCAAGGAGAGGCATAAGGGATAAGCATCAAGAACCCATTCTATATCATCTTCAGAAAGGGAGTATGTAAATACGAAGTAAGCAAGTTGTAATCTTTAGAAGAAAAAGAAATACTCTCAAGTTGTAATACGACTACTTAGAATTTTTATTCGGGGTAACGGAATTTAACACAACACTCACAAGTACATGCACACATGTGAATACAAAAAGCAATATTCCCTCAAGCCATGATGGATTTAGATTAACAGAAAAAACACAAAAGAAAAATAAAAGAGCATATAAATAAGAAAGAGACTTGAGACCGAATATCAAGTCTGAACTGTATTTAATACTTCTTATACTTAAGGGCTAGATAGTAAGACCAGAATTGCAAATGGGCTGACTTACCAGATCTGGTAAAGCCAAATTGATTGGTGTAAAATCAAGATAAAGGATTTCAAAGTCAAGCACGGAGTACCTTATAAGTGAACTAATAGTAAGCATGCAGACTACAGCCTGAGACCTTCACACCAACATAAAAATATATGTGAAGAAGCAGATAAGAGATACAAACCTCAGCAGAAATGAGCTGGACATCCTTTACTACAAATTCTGCAGACCTGTTGTTCTCTTCTCCCTCGAGTACAAATTTCATATCCTCCGCAAACTTATCTTCAAAATTAGCACCACCAAAGGCAGTCAAATCAATATCTCCATCGGGGAGATATGTTTTTAATGGTACGGAACCATAAGGGAATACCTGCAAGTATATAAAACCTCCCATAAATATAACTCGTAGAAGGTTCGAAAAGACAACAAATGTGGATATAATTTGTTAATGAGCCCTAAAAAGTAATAAAGAAAAGGTCAGATTTGGAATTAATACTAACATGCACATGAATGGGAGACATACTTTCTCTAATTTGCCCCACGAGTCCAAGAGAGAAACTCAAAAGAGTAAGGGATAAATGGGGTAAATATATATATAAAACAGGACAGAAACATGACAGATAAGAGAAATTAAAGATCACTATGTAAAATAAAGTGCCCAGTGCAAGTCCAAATTTTTTCATCATTCAATATTTTTGAAGACAGAAACTTATCGCCTAGTAATGAACTGTTTACTATTGATTGTTAATCTTGTAATGATAATTGTTCAATGTCCTATGCGATAATCTGTGCCAACTTATAATAACACAATGAAATTTCAAAATTCTTTAAAGATGAAGCAGGAAGAAAAGGAGAAGTAGATTATTTAGAGAATGCTTTTAAATGTATATAATAATGAACTCAACACAGCGGCAAAAAGGAATCATGTAGCTAACTTCAAATTTATTTTGGAAAAGTCTTAGTTTTATGTTCCTGTTGGGGCAATTTTCAGAATTTCTGTCAAGATGGAGCCAGGAAGAAAGAGAGAAGTAACACAATCCAGTAGACAGGTATACATGTACTTTCCTGTCTTTTGTGTACATATTACATACTAGAATTGGCATATATTTGACTACAATAATGTTCTCATCAACGGATCAGATGCAGCTGAATGTGGATCAGAATACAAGGAACTTCAACATTACAACGCCATAACTCCCGCATTCTTATTTATTTAGTATAGGGTGGTAATAATAAAGCCTACATAATTGAGCAGATCCAACAAGAAGCATGATTACATAATAACTCCTAAACTTACTATGACCCTTATTCAAACTTATAGTTGACAAAGGTACTCTACTTTCGCCAACTTCTCTAACAATATGTCACAGGCATGTTATCTTTAAGACAAACCGAAAGAAAGTTATTTAAGTTCAACCAACCAAACTAAATTATGTACCGTCCTTGTTAATAGAACATTCCCCAGCAGGTATCAACTGTCATAAATCGACATAATCTCATGATGATTTTGCCCTGATTTACACAATCACATATTCTCATTTCCGAGGGAAAGAAGACACGTGTAAAATGAACGGGCACATTAAATACTACTATATCACTAGACATAATGTGTCTCTTCACATCTTTGCCACTAGTTACCGGCAACATTTTAACCCTCCATGATATATTACATTCTTTAGAAAGTTTTCTCTCAACATTTATGGAATGAACCAACAGAAAATCTACCATAAATGCGAACCAAAGGTCATGAGAAAACTAAATACTAGATTCACTCAACATAACACTGACCCTTTGCATCGTGCCACTAGTCAACCAGCAACTTTTAAGCCTCCACGTGTCAGAGAATATTCTTGAGCAGGTATTGTCGGTCGTAAATCTACATATACCAAATGAACCAACAGAAAATCCATTTCTAAAGCTACCATAAATGTGAACCAAATGCCACGAGAAAACTAAATACTAGATTCAATCAACATAACCTTGTCACTTTGCATCTTTGCTACTAGATACCAAACAACTTTTTAACCCTCCACTTGGTAGAACATTCTTGAGCAGGTATCGTCTGTCGTAAATCAACATATTCTGAATGAGCCAACAGAAAATCTACCTCGTAAGCTACCCATATGCAACGAGCTCAAACAAAGCAGAATATAAGCTCTACACCTAGCTAGAAAACTACGAAAAATTCACAATGCAATGCATATAAAACACAGCAAAAGGTAAATAAGCAGTGCCACTAACCATATATGATAAATTTCTCAATAAACATGCACGCATAAACATATACATACAAATCAAACTTGCATTTGTATCAATATCTGTAAAATTTCTCACAAAAAAACACATATAAGCATATATATATGTATACAAGATCTTTACCTCAACGCCAAGATTGTTCCTGATTAATCTTTGGACATATTCAATTACATCTCTTCTTCTTTCTTCAGAAATAGCAGTCGGCTGTACCTTGCAGATTATCATATGGGCAGCGTTCTCCGCTGTCTCCCACCGCTCCGTCCCAATTTCCGATGGACTCGAGTTCGCCGGAGACATCAAAGGAGACGATAAAGGCCTCTCCCCAGCCGCTGCTCCGCCTCCGTCGGCCGCTTCCGGAAGATCAAACATCAGCAAAAATTATAAAAAAAAAACCAAAAGAAATGTGTCCCTTTCAAGCTTCAAACTTGGAAAATTCCAAAAGTAATACAAATCCCTATGATCGATCAGCAGCTTGAAACGCGATCGCTTGGTTAAATTAAAAAAAAAAAAAAAAAATGCTTCCTTTTTCTATCTCTCTGTGTAAAATGGAGAAGGAGAAAAAGATTCCAAAAGATTGAATATGAACGAGGTTTTGAGAGCTCTAGAGAAGAAAATAGTTCGATTTTTCTGGGTTTTTACTTTCGAACAAAACAAGCAAATCTGTAAATTTATAAAACTATTCTTGTATCTAATATGGACAGAGTATTACAGTAATCTCTGATTTTCAACCGCTGAATGAATTACTTTATTTATGTTTGGGAATTTTGTTGATTGGAAAAAACCAATATTCATCAATCAATAAAATAGTTGTCCTTTTATCTTTTATTTCAACATCAGAAAATTCAAAGAGTTATGCTACAAAGTCAGTTGACAAAATTACATTTACATCAATCATTTTAAAAATAGATTTTTGAATCTTTTGAAATTAACGTTCTGAATTTTACCAATACACTTTGTAACCCAACTTTATACAAATAGCTTTATTGAAATCCAAATAGCAATATTCGCGTTGTCACTAAAGTGGAATTTATTAATAAGCCTATGTTTGGTATCCATTCTTTTTTTCATTCTCATTCTTCTACTAATTTTCAACCACACATTCATCAATAAAATAATATTTTCCATCACATCAATAACTTTTCCTTCATTTTCAACCACAAAAAAGGTGTGATTTGACACAAAGAATGCATTTTTTTCTAGAATAATGGTTACCAAACGGTGCCTAAGTAAGATTTAAATTTAATTTAATTTTTGCTACAAAATTATTTTCAAACACATATTTATCAATAAAATATTCACGCGTAAACACATAATTTTTCTTTCATTTTCAATCATACATTCATCAAAAAATACTATCCAAAATTATGTTTTTATATTTTTAAGGGCATCAAACAGGGGCTGAATTTTTGGTCAAATATGCATAGAATTTGATTTTATTATGAGATGCTTCTAATAATTTGTTACAAAGTATGTCATTTGATTATAATAAATTTGAAATAATAAACTAACCGATTAATTTTCAGAAAATAATGTTTAAAATAGAATATAAAAACTTAAAGGCTATTTTTGATTGGCCAATTTTTTTCACAGAAAATGGAATCTAAATTCCATTTATCACTTTTAGCTTGTTCGATGGCTCTTTTTTTTCCATAGAATTCATTTTCTTGCTTTGCCATCACGTGACTAATTTTTTTGGTTTTTGGTGAATTAGTTTTCCCACTTTTTAGGTGATTTTTTGTTTTCCATCTTTTTTCCTAGCAATTGGAAAAAATTCTAGACGCAACGGTAAAAAAATTTATTACTTTTATTAATAATTTTCATGTAAAACAAAGTTAAAAGAATAATATTCGGTATGGTAAATTTTTTTAATTTTTTGCAATGGGAACAAATTTTAGACCTAATGGGAAAAAAAATTATTACTTTAATGGACAATTTTCATGACAAACGAAACCAAACGGATACCAAACTTTCAACATTTTTTAGGTAGAAAATTATATCAATCAAACACAATTAATTACAATTTCCAGTAAAACAAATTTTAGACAATTCAATTCTCTGTAATTCATTTTCTTTCCACCCAAATTTCACTTTTACAATCAAATAGATCCAAAGAGTAAAAAATTGAAAGTGTTCTAACAGTTCACTATTTAAATGGAAAAACGAAAAAAAAAGACCTTGAAAATGAGAGCTGTATCTTTAAAAATTCAACTGTATAATCAGGTAAACATCTTAAAAACAAAATTGAATTATATATCAATGATATAAAAAGATTATGGGTAATTATATTCACACCCAGATTTTTGTTAACTACACCAAATTTTAATTATAATGAATATTCCTAAACTTTTCTTATTTTTACACTTATGTTCTCAACATTTTTTTTTTTGAAAATAATTATTATTATCCCTATATTAATTTTTACATGTTGTCTATGGAGACAACTTTCGTCCAAAATATTTATTATGAGGGTCAAAAAATATATTTATTTATCTTATTTTCAAATAATCAAAATAAAAAACTAATATAAAAGTTAAGCAATATATTTGCGCACCTTTTCAATACAAGTTAGTAGATTATTTGGATGGAAATCGTTATTAGAGACAAAATATATTAATTAATTCAAAGTTAAGAATAACAACGCAAAGAGAAAAAAATTGAAGACATAAAAGTAAAAGTCATCAAATATTGGAAACCTTTCTTGTAATTAAAGTGTGTGTAAATATTTAAAAAAAAAATCGTTGTGTGAATATAATTACCCAAAGATTATTTAAATAAATTTGGACTAAATAGTATTTTACTGGATAGGCTAAGTATTATAAAATTATAAATAGACAAAATATTGCATAAATAAGGTTTTAAACAGATAAAAACATAGTTTTCTACGTATTAATTGACAAAAATTTCTCTCAATAGTCAATATAGTTTTCCATTGTTTACTAAATAATTTAAATGTCACATATTTCAAAAATGTTATTAAATGACACTTTGTTTATTAATTCGGTAGGATTTCAAAATTTCGGCACAAGTTTGGTTGTTATTGTGTGTCATAGTCTCCGAGTACGAATGCTACAGCGACCATGGTCTAGTGTATATAATGCTATTTAGCAAGCTAGAGCAGATGTGAGCATGTCATAGACCATATTAAATGTGTCATAATTTCTTGTATTTAATTGAATCTGTAATTTAATGTCATTAGTCATGCCATCTATAGCATCCTTGACGGCCCCCACCTGCCCTGCCCTGTCCTGCCCTGCCCTGCCCTGAACTATGGTGAAGTAGGTAAATCGCAGATTATGCCTCCAAGGGTGCAAAATGAAAGGCTGCTTGTACACTTACACTTACCCAAATGCCAAATCCATGTTTCAAGATTCGAACCCTTGACGTGCAGTCTCAAGTAAAGTTGGAGTTTTTCCAAACCCATGTTTCAAGTTGTAATACTCAATTTGGGTGGAGCAGCTTGGTGATGTAATATTCATGGAGGAAGACTCCCTTGAGGCCAGGAGTATAAAGGGTGCACAGACCCTGGTCAATTTGGGCATATCCCGCGATTAACCTCCACCCATCACTGAGGGGCCGGGGATGGGTGGTCCAGGATATAGTCTAGTGTAAGTTAGGATACCTGGATATCAAAAAAAAAAAAAAAAAAGTTGGAGTTTTTCCACCTTCTCCCTTTACCACTTGAAGATGTGCCCTGGGGGCTATTTTGTCTCTAATAGATCCTTCATTATAGGGATTGCAATAGGCCAATGATAGTGTTTTTGTTTCCGCCCATTGAGAATTTCACCCACCTACCCGCTTGAATCTTTGTGTTTTTTTTTAATCAATTTTTTTCTTTCAAAAACGAACATGCAACCTGCTCATTCGAGCAAGATTTTCAAAAATACAATAGTAATAGAAATCAACTAAAAAGAACGTGATCAATAAAAATTGAAATTTACTAGTGAACACCACAACTTGGTCAATCAAAAATTGAAATTTCCTAGCAAACATAGCACCCCACATTTAAATCAAACTCTCGAACTCCAACACAACCCACAAAACATTTGTACTAAAGGTTGTTCTAAGAACGCAAGTTCAATAATCAACAGAAATTACAATTATCAATGCTGCCTAATAGAAATTGTTTTAAGAACAGCAGCTACAATTCCTCATTTTATATCATCCTTTGTCTTCATTCTATAAGTCTCTTCACATTCCTTCAACGGTCATATTGATGGTCCAACACTCATAGGGTAGCTTCAACATTTATGGAATTCAATTTCACCATCAATTGGTTGGTAACTTAAGTCATAACTTGATGGGATTTTTGGCTATAAAAATGAGAGATTTTGCAACATCATCAAAGGCCGAAGGTATGAATCGATCCCTATGGTATTTTGATTTTTCGATCCAATTCATTTCCGCATAATTGATCTAGATCAATTTTTGTCTATCATTTGGTATCAGAGTCATTATATTACCTTTGTCTTGGTGTTTTACATCAATTTGCAACATTTGTCTTCTCTGGCGGAAAATAAATTCAAATTTCTCCATAAAGTTGTTTCTCTAGCTCTTGAGTTTTGATGGAGAATAGTTAAATTTGAGGCGGGTCTAAACCGGATTGATTTCAACCCGCTAGAGGATGAAGACGACTGGTTTTGAGGAATGTGTTGTTTTCTAAATGAGTGAATTAATTGGGTTTTGATGTTAATAATTTGGTTTGCTTGTAGTTTGCTTATTTGGCTGAATTTATATATAGGAAAAATTTCATAATTAAGAGGTTTAGTTTTACTAATTTCAAATTTAAGACATTAAGTTTAAAAATTTAAATTTTAGAGTTTTTTTAATTTTATAAATAATTAAATAAATATATATTTTATTAATTAAATACATTAAGGTCACAATTCCATATAATTTGATCACAAATTTCATATAATTGGTCAAAAATCACAAATTTTATATGTCACAAATTATTTTATGATCACAATTCAAAAAATTTATAGATTATAATTTGATAATCGATCACAATTCAAAAATTTTACGTGTCACGATTTGTTCATTGATCACAAATCAGAAATTTTATAAATCACAAATTATTTTATGGTCACAAATCAGAAATTTTATAGGTTACAAATTATTTTACGGCCACAATTTAGAAATGTTATAAGTCATAATTTGTTTATCGATCGCAAATCACAAATATTATAAGTCACAACTTAATAAACAATCACAAATTGTCAAATTATCGGTCATAAATTAAAAATATTTTAGGTAACACATTATTTATTGGTCACGAATAATCTTTTTTATTGATCACATTATTGTTTATTGGTCACAGATTAATCAATTTAATAGTCACAAACAACCAAATAATATGTGACAACTTTCAATACTTGTGATCACCACCTCACCATTGTCTCAACAGCACCGTTGCCATCGTCGCTGTCAGAACCACCACCACCTCCCGATAGCAACACCACCACCCCAAATAAATTAACAATTGTAGAAAACACCACCACATTGTCGTGCCAGATTTACCACCAGTTTGATAGACCCATCCAATATTTCACCATCACCGTACTGCACCCAATACGCACAACCAAAGTCTCATCACCACCACTGCATATCGCTAGAGCCACCACCACTCCGACATCACCAACAGACACAACACATCATACCCACAGCACCACTACACACAACACACCGTACCCAAAGTACCGTACTACAGGGCGCCGCACAACACACAACACCACAAACGCACACCACTACTGTACCTCTAATGCCATCAGCGCTACAACGCATCTTCACCAGTTCCAATACCACCGCCACAACATAACCAAAATCACTGCTGCTAGAACCATCTCCACAACCACACATCACCAGATCTAATCGACTGAGAGCACTGCGACATTTTCCAAAACCAGATCCCATCATCTCGACGACTGTGAACCACCAACGCCATTAGTGTTGCTGCAAACCACCATGCCATTGACATTACCACTCACACACGATAGCAACTGCGGACGGGTATCGAAAGATGTAAGGTTTTGGGGTGGTTGGGTTAGGAAGATCGAAGGTGCGATGCAGAGGTGAAATCGAAGTTTCGTGGTTTAGAGTCGCCAAAGCGACCTGTGAGGGAGGTGGTGGTGTCGCCGGAAAGGTGGTGCCAGCGGTGTGGGACTGTGTGGTGGCGACGGGGGTCATGACAATCAAATGTGCATGAATTCTACTTTGGTATAAAAATGTTTAAAATGGTTGTACCTTGAAAATTGAACTCTATTTCCACTTTCGTATCAAACAGCCGAAGTAGAAATTGAATTCTTCAAATGTGATATTTTTCATGAAATCTAAACCAATCAGACGGACTCTAAAGTTGGTGGATACAATAATCAGTAGGTGCAATGGACATCTCAGCCATGCTGGCACTGCGTAGTAACCTCTTCAATTACATATCCCAACATTTTTATTAATAATTATAGAAAAAGAGGACATTAAGCATAATCAAAATACAAATAAAAAAATAAATTGCAATAGATATCTTCAAAACAAATGTGGGATAAAATCAGAGGCTATCCAACACCACCTAGGAGAAATGATGTTGGGAATTCTAGGCGCCAATGTTTACCACCCGATTACCTTCACAGTAGATATGAGTAACCACATTGTCCATCTGATGGAGCTTGATAAAACATCTTTCTCAAGCTGAACACCACCTCCAAGGAACTTTACGAGATGGAGAACGAAGTATAGCTACCAAATAAGCTGAATCACTCTCCAGCGATAGGTTAAGCTCAATCAATGCAAATATAGTAGCAGCAAGCTCAACCTTAAAGCCATTGCAAGCACCTAGAAGAACAGAGAAATACCCTTTGGCGAAGCCCTTTGAAGTACGGAAAATCCCACCACTACCAGCATGTCTTGGACTTTCCTTCCCAATCCATCCATATGTTGATCTATGATTGATGTCTCATTTTGATTATCACAAACAAATTGCATTTATCTCTAACAAATTGATTTCGAGTTTTTATATAATTATTACAAATCAATATAATTTAAGACACAAAGTTCAAGGACAAGAAACTTGCATTCAACAATTGACATGGAAACAAAATTAATCAAATGAGGCTATGAAGAATGATATTGCAAACTCGCAAAAAGATTCCTCCACAAGAATTGAGACAAAAGTCGAAATACCGCCAAGCATTGCAGTTAAATTGTTCGAGACAAAAAGCTTAGACTTTGTGCAATCATATGTAAAGGTAAAACGTTTCAATACTTGACAATGATTCGTGACGAGTTCAAATTTTGATTTCACAATTGAAAAATCACGACAAACATTTTACTCGTAAATATGTTTTTCAAAATTAAAAAATCGTAATACATATTTTTAAATATGACAAATACTTTGAAAAACATTTTTAAACGTCCACCCAACTCTTACATTTGAGAAATATTTAAACAAGGACGTTCCGGGCCAAAGTTTATTTTATCAGACGTCCGATATAATCAAATTTGGCCCAATGGTCATTTTTCAAACGGTCTGATTTTCTGACTAAAAAAATAACAGCTAGTTGACAATCTGGTATTTACCGAACGTCTGGTAAGAGTCGCCTGATACGGCAGAATTTTGACATATTTTCATCTATAAATACCAACTCTCTTTGCATTAAAAAAAAAAAGACAACTTTTGAGATAAAATTAAGAGAGCAAATTATTGAAAATCTTTGAGGTTAATTGATTTTATATTCTATCTCATTTACAAAGAATTTCTTAATTAATATAAACTAATTTTATCTATTTCATCAAGAATTCTATTTTGCAAGAAACTTCTCAATCTCATCTATTTTCAAATTCTTGATAAAGATTTTCTCTGCCAACACTTATATTGAAGTGTAAATTTCTCTTCATACTAAACTTGTTTTATTTGTTAAGAGAGATCATTGATTGAAAACTTTGATACGACAATACAAACTATTTCATCATCTATCATTTATCAAAATTTACAACATCAACACTTGCTGTATCATTTGCTATCTATTGAAGTACTTGCCTTTTTCTCTTCTTGTTCTCAACTTTGAATTCATCATTCATTAAGAAGAGAAGATTTCAATCGTAAAATTCATTTGAATTGTGGGTCGTGTTGCCTTGTTTGATGGCACTAATTATAACTATTGGAAAACTAGGATGACAATATTTATTCAATCAATAGATTATAATATTTGAAAAATTATTGAATTTGGTCCCTATGTGCCTGAAAAGATTATTAAGATTGATGAAAAACTCGATCAAAGTATTCCGAAACCTAGAGAGGAATACGATGAAGAAGATAGAAGAAAATTGTCATTAAATGCTAATGCGAAAAATTTGCTTTATTGTGCTTTGGATAGAAATGAATTCAATAGAATTAGTTACTGTGATTCGGTTCATAAAATTTGGCATGCTTTAGAAACTACTCATGTTGGAACTAACAAAGTGAAAGAAACTAAAATAAACATCTTAGTTAAAGATTTTGAAAAAAAATTCATTAAAGAAAATGAACATATTGTTGACATGATTACTCGCTTCACTGATATTGTTAATGGCTTCAAAGGTTTTGATCGAAAATATACTAATGGTGAACTTGTGAGCAAAATGATTAGGTCACTTTCGGAAGAATGGAGCTCCATACGGATGCTTATAGAAAATACATAGAATGTAAATACATATCATTTGGAAGAATTGTATGGAACTTTAATAACCTATGAACTCAACAAGAGCGATGTCAAGGAAAAGACAAGAAAGAGCAAAGAAGAATTAAAAGAGGAAAGGCGCCAAATTGCTCTAAAAAGGGCAATTGATGAAGGCACAACAAGCAACGATGAGAGTGATGAAAAGCTTGACGATTTGGTCTCCTTATGAAGAAATTGAGAAATTTTCGAAACAATCGAAGATCTCAAAAGAAGGAAAAAATGGGCAAGAAAATCGTTTGTTACAATTGTGACAAATCGGGTCACAAGAGCACCGAATGCTCAAATAAAAAGAAATTTTTCAAGAAGAAGGCTTTTCAAGCCACTTGGGATGAAAGCGATAAAGATGATGATGACGGAAACAAAAGCCAAAAAAAAATTGCCAACATATGTTTCATGGCTATTGATGGTAAGGTAAATTCAAATGAAAACTTCTATGAGCTCATCAATCAAGTGGACAAAGGATGATAAAGGTACTTCTATAAGCATAACAAAATATCTAAGTACGTTCGCTTCTCTACTTAATTACAAGTAAACTCAATATTATAGTTAGTATGTGATTATGTGCTTAATTTCAATTCAATATTCATGAATCATACACATGTGCCTCTAAATAAATCTTAGATATTTTAATGTCATTTAAACATTATGTTTAAAATATTCTGAAAGCACCCAAAAGTTAGATATTGCATTAGAAATTGATTTGTGTGACTTGAATTTGATCTTTATGAAAAGGGGGAATGTTAAAAAGGGGAAACACAAACTCTATTCAAATAAGTTTACTTTCAACATTTCATCACTCAAAATTTGATTAACATTTTACCATCAAGTGATGATTATTCTTAAATTGGTATATAGTTGGCATCTTGTGATCAATTGAGGGGGAGTATATTACTATGGTTGATTTAAAATTTTGATCTTATCCTCCTCTCATATGTGCTATCATTTTGATTATAAAAGAATTTGAGTAAGATGAATTTGAAAAGCATTGAAAATGAAATGTTTTTTGTTTCCTATAATTTTCTTTTGATCTTAAATGTCATATCTTTTTACTTATGTCAAAAAGAGAAAATGAAGTGAGATGATTATGCATGCTTTTACATGATAAGTTTTGAATATATGATTATGCATGCCTTGATATAGTATGCTTTTGAATATATGATCGTTGATTTGTAAAAGATGGGGGGAATATAAATTGCATGAAAAATTTATTCATTTATCAATATGATATCATTATATTCTTATGCTATAAATAAATTCATTCTCGTATATCTTTTTACTTATGCCAAAAGGGGGAAGATGGATAAGATAATTATGCACGATAGGGGGAATATAAGTGAAAACGATAGGGTGAATATATGTATACAACTTTATTCCTTATCAATTTGCTTTAATTTGTACATTTCAAATCATCGTGTTTGTCATAATCAAAAAGGGGAAAATTGTTGACCTATGGTTGATGTCTCGTTTTGATTATCACAAACAAATTGCGTTTTTCTCTAACAAATTGATTTCGAGCATCAAACAAAATTGCAAATCATTATAATTGAAGACACAAAGTTCAAGGACAAGAAATTTGCATGCAACAATCGACATGGAAACAAAATTGATCAAACGAGGTTATGAAGAATGATGTAGCGACCGAGAACTTTTAAATAATATAAAATTAGTTTTCTCGCGTGTCGCTAAACTTTAACCCTAATTTTAAAGAGAAAGCGCGTTCGTCTAGCCGTTATAAAAACAAATTCAAATCTATTCGATTGAATCCAATCTCGAATAATTATTTTAGTATCAATTTCGAATTATTTTATTTAAATCCAATTTTTATTAAATTCAAGCCCAATTATTTAAAATCCAACATTTTAAGGTCCAATTTCATAAGCCCGATTTAGTTTTAATTCTTTTAGCCCAATTCTTTTAAGTCCATTCAATTGAGTCCAAAACCGGAATCTATTTAGTCTAGCCCAATTAGAAAAACCCTAAAGCCCAAACAAATTGGCCCAATTACCCGTCTAGGGTTTTGTGCCCAAATTTACCACTATTCATACCCCACTCCACTCCACTCCACTCACATTCTCGCAAGCTAAACAGCCCCTGGGTAAGGATATTTCATCTCCTTCATTTTCCTCTCGGTTTCAGTTTCAATGGAGACTTGTGTGGATGCTAAAATCAATTTTTAGCATCAACATCAATCCCTCTAAATCTGGAAACTCTTGATGATGCTAGAATGACAATTTCTAGCATCAACAACTTGTGATTCCACAAATTCTACAGCACAAACACCACAACATTTCACTCACGAGGCCAACCTCCACTGTCTAGAACCGTAGCCACGACCACCATTTCCACCAACAGGCCACCTCCAGTAACACCACATCCAAGCAAGCAGTCACACAAACCAAACCACCATTTCAGAGCCTAACCAACCCGTCACCCACGCTCTTCAAACCCGAAATCAAACACAACAGCCAAGTTCAAAATCGAGCCCCAAACCGAGAGCACAACCCCAAACCCGAAAGCAAAGCCATAGCCACCAACCACCACTCGACCGATACCCAAAACAACCTCAAACCGAGCTCCACTATCGCGAAACCAAAACCCAAAATCATTGCCACAAATCAACCCAAACCAAGAAAAGCAAACAAAAACCCACACCTTACCTCATGTTTGGCCGAACCCGAACCTCCATAGAGTCCAAAACCTCCATTTTCGAGCAAAAGGTCCAAGACCAAACCCTCCCCTACCCTCGAGCTGACGCCACCACGTGGAAGAAAAAAAGGGGAAACCCTTTCCCTGCCCTTTGACTTCTCTCTCGAACGAGAAAGAGATTTCTCTCTTTCTGATTTTGATTTCAATTTAGTTTTTGTTTTATTTTAGTTTAAGTTAGTATATAATTTATGTTTTGAAATTTTGATTGTTTGCCTTCTAAGTCCCCACATTAGTTAATTTATTTATTTAAGTTCCAAAGTTTATTTATTTTAGTCCCTAGTTTAAATAAGTTATTTAATTCAGCTTTTAAGTTTTATTTCAGCTTTAATATATTTATAGCTTAGTCCTTAAACTATTAAAAGTTATTATTTCAGTTTTAAGCTTTTATTTTCAGTTTTAATATATTTACAGCTTAGTCCTTAAATTATTAAAAGTTATTATTTCAGTTTTCAGCTTTTATTTTCAGCTTTATTATAATTTCAGTTTAGTCCCTAAACTTATGAAAGTTATTATTTTAGCCCTTAAAGTTGTATTTTCAGATTTAATAAATCTCCATTTTAGCCCTAAACTTTACTTTATCATTTAAAGTCATTTATTACAATTTCAATAATTTTCAATTAAACCCTTAAACTTAATTTTCAACACTTTAAAACTTTAAAATTTCGAAATACTGATTCAAACTTATTTTCTATTGGCTAGACGAAACGTACGGACAATTAGGAGATTGAAGTTACTTCTCGCACCATTTTCACGAAACTCGAGATTTCGAGGTAGACTCGCCACCATTAATTAGTTTAAATTATAATTGCATGCTTTATGTGAATTTACGTAATTTATATGCTTTATGCATAGGATGAGAATGTGTCATATGAGATATATGATATTGTTATGCTTGCCATAACTTATATGCTTAATTGCATGAGAAAGAAAGAAAGAATCTCTTATGAGATAAGAAGAGAATGTTATGCATAACTTATGTGCTTCATCCGCACAAGAAAGAAAGACTACCCACACCCTATGATTTTACAGAGCCTATGATTTTCAAGAAAATGAGCCCAATATGATATCACATTGTATATTGCATAAGTGTGTATTCAATTATTCTGTAAATTAATTATCGGCGATGAGTCTACTGAGTATTTTTTCGAAATACTCATTCTGCTATTTTAACAATATTTGCAGACTTCGGAGGCGATCGAGATTGATCCGGCAGTGGTGGCATAAAATTTGATTATCGAAATTATTAAATTTTGGAATTTATGTATTGAAACATTGTTAACGTATTTTTGTTTCCGCTATTCCAAAACATGATATTTAAATTTTGAAACAATTATCCTATGTATTTTTCTTGTCGACGAAGTTTTCAATTGCAAATGTGATTTTAAAAATTAGGTTATTTCCGCAAAATTGATTGACAAAATTAGGGCAAAATACGATTACGTGGCAATCCGGGTTTAACGGAACTCAGGGCGCTACAAATGATATTGCAAACTCGCAAAAAGATGCCTCGACAAGAATTGAGAAAAAAGTCGAAGTCAAGCATTGCAGTAAGATGTTCAAGACAAAAAGCTTGGATTTTGTGCAATCATATGTAAAGGTAAAACGTTTCAATACTTGGCAATGATTCGTGACGAGCTCAAGTTTTGATTTCACAATCGAAAAATCACAACAAACGTTTTACTTGCAAAATATGTTTTTCAAGAGTAAAAAATCGTAACACATATTTTTAAATATGACAAATATTCTGAAAAACATTTTTAAACGTTCCTCCAACTCTTACATTTGAGAAATATTTAAAAGAGGACGTTCTGGGCCAAAGTTGGTTTTACCGGACATCCGGCACAATCAAATTTATCCCAACGGTCATTTTTCAAACGGTCTGATTTTCTGACAAAAAAAAAAAAAAAGCAGCTAGTTGACCATTCGGTATTTAGAAGTCCGGTAAGAGTTGTCCAGTACGACAGAGTTTTGACAGATTTTCATCTATAAATACCAACTTTCTTTGCATTCAAAAAAGACAACTTTTGAGAGAAAATTAAGAGAGCAAATTATTGAAAATCTTTGAGCTTAATTGATTTCATATTCTATCTCCAAACTAGTTTTATCTATTTCATCAAAAATTCTATTTTGTAAAGAAACTTCTCAATCTCATCTATTTTCAAATTTTTGATAAAAGTTTTCTTTGTCAACACTTATGTTGAAGTGTAAATCTCTCTTCATACTAAACTTGTTTTATTTTTTAAGAAATATCATTGGTTGAAAACTTTGATACAACAATATTTATCAAAGTTTACAATATCAACACTTGAGCTTTATCATTTGCTATCTATTGAAGTGTTTGCCTTCTTCTCTTCTTGTTCTCAACTTTGAATTCATCATTCATTAAGAAGAGAAGATTTTAATTGTAAAATTCATTTGAATTGTGGGTCATGTTGAAGTCCCTTAAAAATCAACATTGTATAAGGATTAGTGCGCTTTGTTGTAAGTCACCGATTGGATCATATTGAGGTTCCGTAAAGCTCAAGAGTGTGGGTCGTATTGAGGTCCCGGAAAGCTCAACATTGTAAAAAATAGGTATTCTTTATTGTAAGTTACCATTATAATAAAATTGGCATTGCTCATGATGGAGAGTTTGGTAATGGGGGACGTAAATCATTGCATTGGATCGAACTTCCATAACATATCGTTTGCACTCTCTATCCCTTTTACTTAACGCATTTACTTCGCGCAAATTTACATTGTTACATTTACGTGTTTACTTGTGTTTAGATTATTCTCTATCATTTGCGTGCTCACTATATTTAAATTTTGAGTGATCAACGAAAAAGTTTTAAAAACCAATTCATCCCCCTCTTGGTTAATTATTCTTAGACTAACACCACATTGACCCTGACCAAACTAAGTGAGGAGGAACCCATATGACCTTCAAAAAACGAAGGGCCTTGGGAAACCGACTAAAAAGATAGAATATACGTAGGATCAATCACTCATCCATCGAGTGCCTCAAAGTACCACTGCTTAAAGTATCTACCCCCCTATTAGGTCACCAAAAAAGAGCTAGTCCTACCGCCAAAAGTTGATACGTTTCCATCATAGATAATATTGTTGATCTCATTTTTTGCTGAGATAACTAACGTGGCAAACTCATCTCACATCCATATAACCTCATCATGTACTTAGACAAACCATTAGATGCATGTGGCCTTCTCCAGTGGTGGAAGAAGTTACCACGAGCAATTATACGATCAAATCAATCAACGAGAAGTAGGTAATATTTAGGTGTGTAACGTGATAAAGATGTAAGCCACTAAGTGAAAGAGGGTCGATCTAAGAGTATGTAATGCATAATCTGAGAGTAATATTATAGTTGATTGTATAATATTGTATTACCTTCAAATGACATTAAGTAACAGCTTTTATATCAAAATAAGTTAAATATTGACCATGGATGGGAAGACATGTGGTCTCATCTTGTTGGTCGAGGTATTCATCCTAGGTCAATCATAAGCCGATTGACATTTAATATTCTTTTGAAAAGTGATCACCCTAGAGTCTAGATATGACCCCTGAAACATAAACCGACAATTTGACATTTATGCACCTGCAATAGAGATATCAAATCAATCAATAGTAAGAAAATCTTGTACAAAAGATCTATTGGAAGAAGTAAGATGAGAAATGCCTTTTGTTAATGAGGATGCTGGTTACCTTAAACTCCTTCCTTGCAACATGTGAAACACCTTGTCTAGACTATGAAAGTCGACATCTACATGACACTTCGACGAAAGTGATGCATCACCTCAACTACGTTATACATGGCCTCACCTCGACCAAGTGGAGGATAATGTGAAGTGTGAGCTTGATTAGCTTGCTAGCTAACTACCGTGCGGTGGTGATATGGAGCCTCATTAGAAGAGTCATAACAAATGTTATTTGGTATCATCCCCATAACCCAAAAGACTAAAACAATGAAACACTCTCCAAATGACCCGAACTTAGGTGGTAACTCCTTATTTTCTCTTACGATTGAAAGTTGAGAAAAACTCTTTCAAAATTGAATTAAAAAATTTCCTTTCAATTTAATAAAATTATGGATTAAAGACTTTAGAGTGCTGGATGGGTTTACAAGGCCCGTTAACTGCTAGTGAATTTTGAAGAGGAAATTACATGGGTCTATACATTTCAAGTTTTCTTTGCAAAAATGAGGAATGAATTATATTTAATCAAAAATCAGGTAACTCCCAAACCCTAATTCATTTTTATACCTATTCTCTCTCTCTCTCTCTCTCTCTCTCTCTCTCTCTCTCTCTCTTCATTTCCCTCTTTTCTCGACCTCTCCCTTCTCTCTTACTTCCAGTTCCTCCACTTTCTCTCTGTCTCTTCGAACGCCGCTATCCATTCAAATGTCGGCGATGGAGCTGCTCCGGCCGACACTAAGCCACAAGCGCCCGTCGTCTCCGGTTTTGCAGATCGAGTAGGAGAAGGCGGAGCAAATCAATTTTTTTCTTAATTTGATTTCTTCGTACAGATCTGTGGAGTTGTGTGTGATTTGTGATGGTCGATGGCAAAGATTTGGTGTGTTCGCTGGTTGAGTAGTGGGGCACTGTACCGTGCAATCGGGTGGTGATTTTAATGTTTCGACGAGGCACTCATTCCGACAAGTTGCACGGTGAATGGTACGATGGAGGTGTGCAGTGCGGTGGTACCGATGTTGTGGTGCGATGGTGGTGCTGTATTTTGGTTGTGTTGGGGATTTTAGTGGTTCTTGTTTGTAGTGGGTGGTGCTGAGACTGGGATCGATGCTATGAGAGGGTGGGGTAGATGGGTTCGGTGGTGGTAGGTGTATATATTGTGGGTGCGATGGTGATGGTGGCGCCACCACTGTAATGAAGAGGAGATCGGAGCGTTCGGTTTGTGGTGGGTTCGGTGATCTATACCACGGTTCGTTGCTGGTCAAATTTGCTTGTGGTGGTTTTCATGTCGTCGGTAGTGGTGATTAGGTGCTGCGGTGGTGAGATGCCTGTGATGGTAGTGAATCTGCTTGGGATGTGGTAGTGGCGATCGACTGTGATAGTAGCAGTGGAGGTTGACTGTGGTATGGTGACATGGTGGTGGTTGTGTTGTGGTGCTAGCGACGGTCGCAGAGTGAGGGTGCTCGCAAGTGGCGGTGGCGGTAGTATGTGACCCAATATTTGGTGTATGCGATAAATTATTTATTTATCTGCGACCAAGTATTAATCCGTGACCTTAAAATTCGGTAATATGTGACTAAAAAAATCTGTGACCAACCATTTTGTTATATGTGACCTAAAAATTATATAATATGTGACCGCGAAAAAATCTATGACCAACTAATTTCGAAATCTGTGACTGTGACCTATAATTTTTGATTTGTGACCAACTAATTTTGAAATATGTGACCAATGAATTAATTGTGACATACAAATTTTTTGAGCTATGACCGTAAGTTATAAATCTATGACTGGAATGGTCGTCGAAATAATTGCCGAAATCGGAGAAGTCGCCGGATCAGTCGTCAGAATAGTCGCCGGAGAAGAGTGGTGATCGGAATGGTTGTCGGAATAGTCCCGGGAGTGGTATGGGTGGTGTATGTGGGGTGGGTTAATTATATTATATAATATTAGGATTTATGATCAAATATTTAATAATAAATTGATTTAATAATTTATTATTTTATAAATAAAAATTTAAAAAAAAATCTGATTTTTGAATTTTCAAACTATATACCTGATTTTTGAATTGGTGTAAAGTATACACCTTAATTATGATTTTTACCCAATTCTGAATTAGTGCAGTTTGGGCTTATAGGGCCCGTTAATTCCAAGTAAACTAAAGGATTAGCGTGGTAGATGGGCTTGCAAGGCCATTAACTCCAATTCAACGCTGGATTAGACTGTAGCAAATTTGCAACTAACATGGGAAACTCGTATCCCATTGGGCTATTGATGTCGTACGATTAATCCACTTGATAATTGATAATTAGAAAATGGGAACAATACACAAAACCTACATATAATAATTACTTTTCAAAACTAACAAATTTGTTTAATTATTTCTAAAATCAGGTGGTAAATAGATTAATTAAATATTAAATTATAATATAATATATATATTAATTATTTACACCCCATCACACCTTACCCACCCCATCTCCTCACTACATCACCTCCCTCCATCTTCGGCATCGGTCTTGCGAAGGCTCCGGCACTGCTCCGGCGACTTCTCTGGCGACCGCTCCGATGATTTCAAAATTTTCAAAAAATTGAAAATCACACCCCCAACCCATGGATTGGTCACAATTGATCTCAACGAGTCACAATTAATCAGTCACAAATGGTCACAATCGGCCACAAACGGTCACAATCGATCACAAACAGTCACAATGAACTAACTGGTAGTCAAATCGCGATCTGGATCAGAAAAGTTCACCGACACCAACAACTTCGGTTGCAGCCTTCAATCTGACCAACTGTGACCAAATTTACATTCAGTGTGACCGTTTGTGACCAATTTTGTGTTAATTGTGACCGATTGTGACTTGATCATATTCAAGTTACAAACGGTCACAATTAGCACAAAATTGGTCACAGCCAGTCACAGTACACACATATTTGGTCACAAATGGTCACCACAAAAATATCTGAGTGAAAAAGTGGAGAAACAAAAATTACTGCCATTGAAGAACACAAATAAAAACCTGAGTGAAAAAGTGGAGAAACAAAAATTAATGCCATTGTGTTCTTCATTGCTAAGCAATCAACTCAAGTTACATTAAAACCTCAAAAGTACCCAATATCTGCAAACTTATGAGATATTTTGTCATTAAAAACAAAATTATAGAAAGAAAAATACATCAAAATCAATCATTCCCATAAGCAATTAAACAATATTTTTTAGTGAAACTGTATAATTTTTAGAAAAATGGCAAAAGGAATGTTACCAAAAAAACAAAACCCACATTTTCAACCCTTCAAAATGATAGATAAAAATAAAAGAAAAAATCTTCAGTTCGCTGTCTTGTGTGTTGACAGAAGTACATAATAGAATAGTCGCGTGAGAAGATGGTCGGAGGTTGAAGACGTTCCTTCAGGGCTGCTTGGAAGTTTTTTTTCACCGGTGTTGGATGACGCTGCTGTTTGAGTGATCGTCAGAGGGAGAGGAGAGTCTCCTTCCACTTGCTGATATCAAAGCCGTTAGAGCAAGAGGGGAGGGAAAGTAGTGGCAACGTCGCCGCGCGAGGCGCCGTTGCTCCAACCACCAGATTGCACCAAGGGATCACCGCCACACCACCATTACCACCATAGCTTACACCATCACCACTATTATAATCACCACCATCACAGCCTAATAGAACCTCCACTACCAAAAATAACTGTCGAAAAAAACCACCTACAAACACCACTACACCACCAATTGGGGATTTCTTCACAGGAGAAGGTGATAAGCCAAATGAAAACAAACCTACATGAGAATTCCTAGTCTTGATGCCAGAATCACCTGGGGATCTTGGCGAATCAATTGGGGAAAAAACAGAGGGAGGCAGGGGAAGGACTTGAATCTTCAACTATGAACCAAAAGGAACCATTCCGCTTGGACGAAAAGGAAGATACCACCACGCAAAACTAGCGATGCCGCTGCGCACAGCAACATAGTCCAATTTCGCGTCAGCGTTGCGCCTCCCACGACGGCAGACAACACTCTCAAGACGTTCCGTGTTTGCATTGAATCGCCTGAAGACCACAAATAGCACTCTCAGTGCCGTCGACAGGCAACCGCGGAGCTCTCAGTCCGATTTCGCATCTACGTTGCACCTCCGACAACGAGATATAGGTGGGTGGTGGTTTGGTGGTGAAAACAGATGAGAGAATGATGAGGGAGAGAAATTTGAATTGGGTGGGTGGGTGGGTGGGGGTGAATAGGTAAATTAGGTTTAATTAAATTAATTATTAAAACCTAATTAATACCTGATTTGTGAAATAAAAATTAAACCACCTGATTTTTGAAAATTAGTCTTCAAATGTAGGTTTCTAGGTAATTATCTCTTAGAAAATTGGCACAAGTAACTACTAACCGATGTTGCTTTACCCAACTTAACTTTTCACTTACATAAGCGATGCATTAGTGCCGGGTTAGTAATTGAATGGATATCAAATTACTTGAGAACTGAAAGAAATATCTTACACAGAATTTTCGCCTAAGAAAAAAAAAATTAAAAGATGTATTTCAGATTTTGTTTTAAGTTAGTGAATTTTTTTGAAAATTGATAGCGTGAATTATAAAATAGAATAATAAGATTTTTGTGAAAACCACATCGGTTAAATGAAAGTCTTCAGACAATTCAAAGGAGTTGAGATAGCCATACGGGTTTCGGAGAGTTATGATGTTTAGTAACTATACCTATTCTTTTATTATAATGTTATAACAAGATGGGATGATGACTTTGTTTTTGGGTGAAGTATTCCTTTTGATTGTGGCTCACTAGATTTTTGCCGATGAAACGATGAGGGTCATTTAAGAGATTAGCTATTCAAGACGACGAATTAGTCGGTAAAACCCTAGTGATCACTTTTTTTTTTTTTATTAGAGTTTTATTGGTAGACTCTTACTTGTGGCTGAAGAAAACCATGGTTACAACTATGAAAAGCGAAAAGAAGGAAAATTACATTTATCTAAACGAATGCAACCAAGTGTAAAACCCTAGCGATCACTTACCAATTTTGTTTCCTTCAGTGACTTCCACGATTTCACCCACTTTTAAAATTGCTTTTGATTTGTCCTTATGACCATTGTTATCAATAGATTTTGTGGCAGTGTTAATTTGATTAATCGAAAACTGGTAATTGAAGAGTAAGGGAAAGCCTGGAAGTTATTTTCTTGCTAGTAATGTTAAGTACTTTAGTTTTAACATCAAAATGCTTCAAAGTTTGTTCATGTTTGACAATCATTATTAGAAAACTCTTTTTTCTACATATTCATTTTCAACCATTTATTCATACAATAAAATATTTTGAAAGTAAATTCAATTTTTTTTTTCTCTCTATTTTTAACCATACATCTATAATCAAATATCAAATTTAGCGAGAATCATTTTTTTGACGATTATATCCTTACTATAATTCAATTATTTCAACCATACATTACTTTTCATTGTTAATATGTATTTAATTTATTAATCATTTAAACCATTTGAAACTATTTTATCAACTATTTAGTTATGATGAATGTACATTTGGCACATTCATTATCTTAATTTATGTTTTCCAATATGTATTTAATTTATTTTAACCATATTTGACAAATTTACTATCGTTTCATTTTTCAATATGTATTTGATTTATTTAATCATTTAAACAATATTATCCTGAATTACTTTGTCAATTATTTAGTTAGGATCAATTTACATTTGACATATTCATCACACTTGATTGGATAGTAAATTGAATTCATTCAAAAAACATTTGGAACAAAAGATGAATATTTTTTAAAGTTTTCTTCCAATTAATTTATTCAATGAATGTTACGATACAGAGAAGGTAAATGGGGGACATAATGTATATTTATAATAAATAATTTAAATTGATATATTCAATTCATATGAAATGAATATGAAAAAATAATGGTATTCGTTGGATGTTCAATTAAGTCAAAAGGGTAAATGGAGGGATATATTATTTTAATTAACTTCCTCAACTATTTAAATTGTTTTCACAAAATGATTTTTATTTCATTTGAATCAAAATTTCATTCCATATAAACAATTTGTATTAATTATTTTTTATATTTTTACATCTTACAGTGTTATTTTTATAGCACATATAAAATATTTCATAATAACGTGCAACGTACGTTCAACTATGCCCCTGTTTGACATCCTCAAAAATTAAAAAAAATATTGTTTTGCATAGTATTTTTTGGAGAATGTATAATTAAAAAATTTGAAATTATGTATAGAATATATTATTGTGTGAATGTATGATTGAAAAGTGAGTATGAAAAATAAATTAAATTAAAATAAAGGATGTCAAGGCTCTGGCTAGTTTTCCTAAAAATCACTATTCAAAACTTTATTTTTCTCAAATAATGGTTGTCAATAGGATTTAGTGTTTCTACTAGGTTTGAAGTTTTTTCTCCTTTATTATTTAAAAAATAATAATTTTAACGAAAATACATTAAAAAAAATATTCACAACTTGATACAATTAATTAAAGACAACGCATTCTTTGAAATTTTAATAAGAATAAAGATAAATATGATGCTAAAGAGTAAATATTCACAACTTTCGACAGATTCTAATGCGTCAGCTTCTTCATACTTTAAATATTGAGAATTAGTTGTGAAAGAAAAGTTGTTCACTTGTATGTTAAGTTTAATATGTCTATATATTTACACATGCATTAGTATATAACTGTGTATGCATGTATAATAATGGAAGCATGATACCATATTTAAAAAAAAAAAAAAAAAAAGGATTGTCATTGTAGCATTGGTTGGTCTCCACTAGAAAAAAAGTATATTTATATAATATACTACAAAGTACAATGAACTGAAAATAAAATGTGAAAATATAAATTTGACTTAATTGTTCTTTGATATATATGTGATCACTTAATTATGTTTTCCTTAAAACTTAATCATATATATATATATATATTTTTATATATATATATATATATATATATATATACATATATATATATATACATATATGTATGTATGTCTGAGGTTAAGGATTCTTTAGGGCAGAAGGGTATTTAGTAGGGTGTGGGGGAGACAAGAAACATATAAGCAGGCATTAATTTGTTGACAAAGTTACGATTCCTCACAAAATAAACTATATCCAAGGAATGTCATTTAAGGTTTATTGTCTGCTGATCATATTATTCAGAGAGTTGGATAGAAAACATTATCGATTGTTTCAATCCTGACCCTATTTGACAACCATCATTTGAATTTATGTTTTTTTGTATATCCATTTTCAACCCATTCACACAATAAAATATTATGTACGTAAATCCAATTTTTTTTTTTTTTTCTAATTTTACAAATGAGTTGAATATACAAAATTTATCGACTCTATCCTTATATCCAAAGTCTAAAAACTTGAAATATTAAATAATACAATATTATATTTTTACTTGTATCATATCTTCAGTATGTAATTACATGCAGAGTAGATTCATTTTCACAATAATAGACTCGTGAAAGTTAACATAAGGGGTCTTGTCAAAAGTATAAATTCAAATATAAACAATTATATGTCTGAGTGACCTAGACATCTGGGAGAATAAGGACAAAATATGTACTTATTTATATTTTATCTTCGATGAAGTATAAGATGATATTGGAATTGAAGAAAAGAACTTTTGGACCTCCAACTTGTGTGTTTTTTTTAAAACTGATTATAAACTGCAGATTAGATTATGTTCAAGCCTACCAATGAGCAGAAAAAACAGTACAAATCAGAAGAAATTATTTAGTTTGCCCATAAAAAGTGTCATCTGGAAACGTGCTGTCGTTTACATAAAATTATTACAACTTCATGTTGTTAAACAAAGGTAGTTGGGTTGAGCAAAATTAAAAGAATATGAAGTACAATTCTTTGAAGCTTTTCATGTGAGTTCATTCCTTATTGGTTTACTTAAGCATCTTTACACGACATGAAAAGGAAGTTGTGATATGATGCTGTAGATGTTAATTAGGTTTATGGAGAATGCTAAGAATCGTGATTAGCCGAAAATTGTTTAAGTTATAGAGTCTAATTATTGCGCTATGCAGATAGATTTTCATGATAAGGTCTCCATGGAAGTTGGAAGAATAATGCTAATTGTACACAATCATTTACACAATTTTTTACACACATCTCACATGGAGGAGAGCCCACACATAATAAAATAATTGTGGACCCCCCTACATATGAGAGAAGTGTAAAAAATTGTGTAAAAGTGTGTGTGTACATGTAGCATTACCCAAGTTGGAAGGGGGGCAGGAAGCCCCTTTCCAAGGGTGCGAAGGCGGAACCTCAAACCGAAATTTCATTAATGATAATTTAAGAATTTTACACTTATAATTTTGATTTTTCCCTATTTTTTATTTTATTTTTATAAATAGGTAACCGTTCCTGTTACATCATCTAAAAGGAGAGAAACATGTTAGAGAAAATAAGATGTGCAATTTTTCTTTTATGAACTTCTTTTCATTTTCATGTATTAGTGCATCATCGAACGATGATATAGTCTCACGTTGATGCGAACTTTTATAAATTTTGTGTGTTCTTTTGTATCTTCATTTCTTTACTAATTAGGATTTCTATTTTTCAACAAGTATCTCTCACGACACATGATATTGTAGTCCCTGTTTGAGCCATATTAAAATTTTCATTTTCATTCTTCTACTAATTTTCAACCACACATTATTCAATAAAATAATATTTTTATCATATTAATAACTTTTCCTTCTTTTTCAACTACACATTCTCCATCAATCTATTATTCCAAAGTACATTCTTCCAAAATAATGTGGTTCAAACACACCATAAATATATATATATAATATGGCGTGGGCACGGAATATATAGTATTTTGTATCCAAAAGAACTAACTGGGAATCGAGTGTGCATGTGTTCACCGGTAATGTAGACATGTGAAATGTACCAAACGTTTATGCTCTTTGGCTTGCTTTCATTTCCAAGTTTTCATCGATCGACTTTTTGGTCATTACCTTTATGTTTCTTGCTTTTTAATAAAATATACCATATTGAATCATATGAATAATAATGAAGGTTGCATTTCAAAATTTATTATTTATATCTCTATATGACACTTCATTTCTAGTGTGTATATATTTTTTTATTTTTACTTATATCGTCAACATGTACGGTGGACAACATTTTCAACAAACTTACCGTATGTGAATTCTACAACTGAACGTACTTTAATTTCGTTATCGATTTTTTTATAAATAATTATTTTAACTTTTAGAAGAAGTAATTTAACGTTTAATCTGAGCAAATAAAAGACTTTAGTTCAACTTAAAGAAAAATATATATCTTATTACATGAAAGATTATGTTTAAGTCTGAATTTATTAAAAAAATACTCGTATTATATATTTGTCCAAGTGCAACTTGGTGAATGCCCAGTTGTATTAGTACATCGCAATATTTTAAACCTAAACGGAAAATCATTTAAATATATAAAAGATTTTATGCTTCTTTCCAGTGTCTTACTTTCTTACGTGGCAACCTGATCTTTTATTGTCTTGCTTTTGGTATGCCCTATTCTTTCATAGCTTTCCCCATTTTCTGCCTACTGCGGGGATCAATAATTTACTGGGTCAGATCTATAAGGTGGGATTAAAATCGAATTTTTGATAGTAGCTGACGAAATATGTGGTTGAAAAATTGTAGATTAAAATTAACTGTTTATTTTGACTCAAATTAAAATTTTAATTTCTACCCAACGTGAGTATAAATAACTAATTTAACTATAAAAAATATCAAATATACTTACTTTTTAACTTTCTAAACGAAGTGTTTCAAGATAACAATAAAATATTTAACGATTTTTTCATTTGATGATCAAAATTTCTACGCTTTTGGCCTATATATATATATTTATAGTATCATAGCATATAAAGATCTTGAATTCATATTTCGTTATTGAGTGTTTGTAGAATGTTGGCATATTAAACAATAAATGATTTCGTTCAACACATGTGAGGCCTCTAGAAGATTAAAATAAATAATAAATACTTTTAAACCATAAAAATTTCGTTTGTAATGCATTTATAATTGTGCTTAGATCAAATAATTGTGCCATTGATATATAATACTAACAAATCTTTTGTCAATTAACTAAACAGTTGAATCAATTTTAAATTATAGCTATTCAAAAGTTTATATAAAACAAAAAAAAATCAACTCTAACTTTTTTTTTATAATATTAAATTGAATATATTAAATCTAAGTTACACAGAGACATGAATAATCCTAGTCTTCAGAGGAAGCAGCAATGTCCATGTCATGTTGTTTATTCCTTGTATTATTGCAGGCTAATATAATTGACTGTTTCAACCATTTCACGAGGTATATTTTGAAATATTTCAAAATTTAGTTAAATACTAGGACCAAAAAGCTTCATACCAGCACGCGAAGCTAATGTACGACAAACAAACATATATAAAGTTTTGACAATACTTTATTTTCTCTCTACCTTTTTATGTTAATTAATTAGGTTGCACCAATAATTCAAGAACATGTTTAAGGATGATCTCATCTATCACCTCTCAAAATTGAGTTTGTATTTTGTAATTTCTCGTCCACGTCCATACTGAGTTAAAGAACTACCTGAAAAAAACATGAGTAACTAATATCGCACAAGCATTTCCAACATCCCCCTCTACGTACCTTAGGTGTCTGATAAATATTTCTGTAACTTACTTTAAATATAAAGAGAACTTAATCTATTTTTTTGTAAGAACTTGCTAAATGTAAAATTGCAGGTTATAACCATGCTTTCAATTGCCTCAAGTACTACAAATTACAGTGGACATTTTTTTTTCTTTTTCCTTCTATCTTTTTATATTACAATTTTGCTTATGAGCGAATTGAAAATTAAATCTACATTGATCTCACCGAATGGCCCCATCCGTTCTCCTGAGGAGAGGTGATGAATAGGAAAGTACGGGGTTCATTTTAAGTCAAATCATATTCACATTCTGATGTGTCCAAAGTCTCATTCAATAAAGTTTTTTCAAGATCCTTTCTAAAAAAAAAAAAATATATATATATATATATATATATACAGAAATGATCTAATGAGTACCGGTGCTCATCTTATCCTAAGCACCAATGAATTGGCACATTAATTCATTGGTGGATAAAGATTTTGTGAGTTCCAATCCACCAATGAATTAATGTGCCAACTCATTGGTGTTTAGGATAAGATGAGCACCGGTGCTCATTAGATCATTTCTGTATATATATATTCTCACTTTTTAGATGTTGGTTAAGAGGTTCTGTAAATTTTAGATATCTTTAATTGTAAAATTACCAAGTTTAATGTTTTTTATTTATTACTATATACTTATTTCCTAAATAGATGAGAGAAACGATTACTGTTTTATACACTTAGAAATAGATTGAAAACTGCTCCTATTTCTTAATTACTACCACAAGTCTCAACAGAGTAAAATAGATTCTAATTAATTATGTGAAGAGAAAATCACCATCACACTTGATTAAAAAAAAAAAGGTTATTCATCATAAAAAGAAAAGGGAAAAGTACGTGAGTGGTAATATAAATTTGCTTCCAATTAACAAGGATTGAACAACTCCCAACTATCTCATCTAAAAGTATGAGTTACTAAAAGATATATAAAGTTATTTATCTATATTTACACCTTAAATGCGTTCGCACAATGTACATGAAATTTTTTCATAGAATATTGAACTAATTTATCTGAAAGTTTAAAATATTAGGTAGGAAAGGAGTGTATATAATTGAAGTTGTAGGGATGATGCATAAATACTGCATAAGAGTCCCACATCCCAATGCATTCATTTTGTGGTCTTCCTTGTTCCTAGCAATTTTTTCAAATTCCATGGCCGAGTGAAGACTGGATTTCCTCAGTATCAGTGGATGGCACAGAATTGAATATATTTATAAGGTTCCAAGTTTTTAATTTGATTGATTCTGTCTGTTAGACACATAGTTTGTGAAGGTGTAAGTGTGTGTTCTTTATGAGAATAAATACAAACGTAAAGACCCTGTAAAAATTATCATAGCATGAGTTTGTCTTCCCAGTTGACTCTCATCCTCTGGTTCTGTTTTCTTTTCTTCTTAGCTCTCTCCATTTTCTCTTTGTCTCAGTGCAACAGCCATGAAAAATGAGTGAATCTCGAGAACTCGAACTCCATACCGTTGATGGTGGAGGTGACGATATAATTAAGACTGAAGTTGATAATGGAAGCATCAATGAAACAAGAAATAAATCAGCAGAAGATAAACCCTTTCAACGATTTTTCCGAAGGGTGCCCGCAAATCTGGTATGCACTCCAGCCCTCTCTCTCTCTCTCTCTCTCTCTCTCTCTCTCTCTCTCTCTCTCTCTCTCTCTCTCTCTCTCTCTCTCTCAAATGTCTGCACGCACATGCAAGCATGATTATTGTCTCTACGGGTTACTACTTTTTCTACATCTCATTCCCAGTGTCCAAGGTTCATGAACCCCTAATATTCAATAGTCGATACATACAATATTGTACAATCTTTCTTACCAAAATTCATTAGTATAATGAATTTTTGAAGGCATTCGGAAGAAGTTAAATAATGCTTTAATATAGTCGTATAGTTTGATAGTGTATTTGTTAAAAATAGGGTGACCCGAATTCTAATTTCAAAATAATTGAGAATTATAATTAATGACGATTTAAGAAGAAATTCTTTTGACATGCTAGTTTGGAATCCTATTCGAAGTCTTTTTAGCAAATCTTAATTGAATTTCTGTTTGAAAGCCTAATTGAGTGTTAGGAATTTGTGCTAGACTTGAATAGATTAAGATATGAACAAGGAGGTTTTTGGGAAGCAAAGAGTCAAATGAATCGAATTCAACCGGAGACACAGTGCCCAATGCCAACAGGTAGTGTCCCAAAGCCGCCCGTCTACAGCTCCAGCAGCGCCGTCGCAAGATGGCCGCTCGTCATTGCACGAGCAACTGGCTTATTCGGGTCTAGTTTGGTTTCAAACTTCATTCCTCCATATTTTAGTAAAAACTTCATTCCTCTACCAATTATTTGGTTCTTGATCCATATTTTAGTAAAAACTTCATTTCTCTACCGATTATTTTGTTCGAGTTTGTGATCAATTACTTCATATTATGTCATATTATTTTCTCACCTATGATCACAACAAATCGGTATCGAAGTTATTCGATATTTTTTTCGTTGTTCATAACAAATTGGTATCAGAGCTAATACTTAATTCATATGGAGAGTTTTTGATTTTGGGATGACAATCATGAAGTAAGATATTTCGCATTTGGATCGCAACACGAGATTTTCATTGTGACGGTAAAGATGCCAGCAATACTTGCTCAAATGAATTTAGACGATGTGTTATTGAGATTTGTCAATATGTCCACAACTTAGAATTAGGAGGAGAAACGACGTAGGAATTGGAAGGCCATATCACAAATTTATTTTCATCTTTCGAATAACATTCTTCGGGACGTTTTGAAGGAAAATTATGTCGCTAGGTTATGATTAAGATTGAAATAATTGTGCATGACTAAGAGTCTTACTAGCAAATTGCACTTAAAGCAACGTGTTTATTCTCATCGTATGACAGAAGGTACGTCTCTTGCCGATCACCTAGTTGTGTTTAAGGAAATCATAACTGATCTTGAAACTTTGGAGGTTAAATATAATGAAGAAAATTTGGGTTTGATTTTGCTGTAATTGTTGTTTGCTTCATATATGTCGTTTAGAGATACGATCCTATATAATCGTAATACTTTTATCATTGAAGATGTTTATGAAGCTCTATATTCAAAGAAGAAGATGAAGTATCTCGTTCGAACTAAGGCTCATGGAGACGGCTTTATTGTTGATGGTGGTTGTACAAGGGGTAAATTAAGGCTTAACTTCAGAAATAAATTTTATAATTATTGTAAAAAGAAATGTCACTTGGTTATGGGTTACTATAAGTTGTAGAATAAATAAAAATTGGCTTGGAATTTTTATACTGCTTGTACTTTTCATATGTGTCCTAGTCGGGTTTCGTTTACAATATATGAAGTTTTCAAAGGTTTGTAACCAGTAATAATATACTTTGTCGGATAGATGTTATAAAAATGGTCAAAATTAAGTTGATCAATGGAAGTGTCAGAATACTTGATACAGTGTTGCATGTTCTTCGTTTGAAGAAAATCTTATCCTTGAGTATTCTTGACTTGAAATGGTACAAATTCATTGGTAAAAGTAGATCCTCAAGGTTTGTGAAAGTGCTCATATTGTGTTGTAGGAATAGAAAAAGTCTCAATTATATGTCTGTAAGGTTCTATAGAATCTTTGAAGATCAATCAACATAAATTTGGACCTCAGGTGGATTGTGAGTTTAGTTCAATACTATCAGAGTTTTGTTTGGGGTCTACTTTGATGAATACGTTTAAGTCAAGTTTGAAAGTTATGGATAATTTTGTTTTGCCACCATTACCAGTTGTGCTATTGTATTCAGTTGTTAGAAATATACTTGTTTGTGAGAATATGCCTCCACATATAGGTATAAAGATCCTGATTTAGTTAATTCTGCTTCGTTCGTGGTTGAAGGTGAAGATTTTAGCAAAGATCTTTCAGTTGAAGTAGTTCGTGGTGATTCTGTTAAAGAGCATGTTTCGGCTTTGTTTGGTGATTATTAATTACGTTTGATTTTCTTATTCGTGATTCGAACAACTTTGGTGTCCAAGGGTGTTCTTGAAATTTTGATTACTTGGATTTTTGAGTTTGAGCCCATTTAGGTTTTGTGGTAGAGGTGGAGAATATTTTTCAAGTTGAAAATTTTGATGGAGAAGTTTGTTTGTATTTTTATTTGAGAGTTGAAAATTATTTATCGCAATGGAATTTGTCCCCATTGAAGAATCTTTGAAATTTACTCATTGCAGTAGAGTTTGTTAGAATTAAGGTATCACCCGAATTCTACTTTGAAGATAATTGAGAATTTTAATTAAAGTCGACTAAAGAAGAAATCCTTTTGGAATCATATTTGAAGTCTCTTTGGCAATCCTAATTGAAGTTCTATTTGAAAACCTAATTGAAAGTTAAGAATTTGTGTTGGATTTAAAGAGATCAAGATATGGATAGTGAAGTTTTTGGAGAGATCAATTATTTTGTTTTTGAATTGTGATCAATTACTTCAAATTGTGTTACATTATTTTCTCGCATGTTATCAAAATAAATTGGTATATAAGTTATCCGGTATTTTCTTCATGTATTATTATAATCAAAACCCCATTTCAAGAAATTTGAATCCTAGATTTAATCGTTCAACTTCCTTCTAAGAAAAAAAAACCCTTGGGTTTTACTCAAATTCTCTTTTCTCTTTTCATTTCCATATTTTAGCCTTCAACAAGCTTCCATGTTTCCGTACAGCTTTAAAAAAAACTAATATATACATTAAATTAACCTTTCCAAAAAGCTATTGGGGTGATATCAATGTAAATTACGATGCATCTTACAATCCTGTCAAGCATGATCATAAACAATATTTAAACAAATCTGTGATTTAATTTTACACGTGAAGAATCAGACCAAACATTCAGACAAAGTGCACACATGGTAGCCAGATCATAGAGAGGTACAATTTTTGTCTTAACTTTTTCTTTGAATTTTTCTGCTGATATAAGAGAAAATTTATGCATGCCGATCAATGGAACACGAACATTTTCATCAATTTTGATCAATTTTCTTTTTCATATTCTTCTCTTGTTTCTCGTAAATTCGTGCACGAATCTTGAACACTCGACCTAGAAATTGTAACTGGCGTATGGACTCCACGCAAGACCATCTCCTGCCGTCATTCTATAAGCACGCACATGCACGTGCATGCATTATTAATTTAAGATCAAAATGATTACTTATTTAAATTTCTTTAATTATCCCAATGTTTGTGGAAATTTTTTTATGGCGGAACGAATATCAATGTTACAGGTAGTTGAAGAGCTATTCAAATTGGGGAAAATAGCATTTCCTGTGGCACTAACAACAATGCTTTATTATTCAAAAACTATAACTTCAATGCTTTTCTTGGGCCATATGGAGAAACCTGAATTGGCTGGTGGCTCTTTAGCGGTAGGGTTTGCCAACATTACAGGATTTTCAGTAATGAAAGGCCTTTGCACTGGAATGGATCCCATTTGTTGCCAAGCATTTGGTGCTAGAAGATGGTCTATTCTTGGCCAAACTTATATAAAAACTGTCCTCCTCCTTCTCCTCGCTTCTGTCCCCGTGGCAGTCCTCTGGTTAAACGCGGAAGTAGTTTTCCATCGCCTCGGTCAGGATCGAGTCATAAGCAAAATAGCCAAAAATTACTTGATTTTTAACCTTCCTGAGCTATTAGCACATGCTGTTCTTGTTCCTCTTAGGACATTTTTAAGGACTCAGGGGTTGAATTCGCCGAATACCATGGTGGCTACTTGTGTTTCAATCTTGCACCTGCCTATTACATATTTTCTTGTAACGTATTTGAGTTTAAGGGTTAAAGGGCTTGCAATGGCATCTGTAATATATTCCATTAACATGAGCATTGGCTTATACATTTACCTCTTTTTCTCGAAAGTGGCTATAAAACCTTGGGTTGGTGCAACGATGACCTCGATTTTCTGCGGATGGGGGCCATTGTTGGGACTAGCACTGCCAAGTGTAGTTCAAGTATGTCTCGAATGGTGGTGGTACGAAATTGTTCTGTTTCTTAGTGGATTACTAAGCAATCCAGAATCCTGTGTAGCAGCCATGGGAGTCTTGATTCAGACCACAGGAACAGTTTATGTGTTCCCATTTTCACTCAGTTTGAGCATATCACAACGCGTTGGTCATGCCTTGGGTGCTGGAGAGCCTGCTCGTGCACAATTAGCTACCATTATTGGAATCTTTTTAGGACTGTGTTATGGAATTTCAGCCTTTGGTATTAGTATGGCCCTTAAGAATTGGTGGGGAAAATTGTACACAAGTGATCCACAAGTTCTTTCTCTAATCTCAGCAGCCCTTCCAATTCTGGGATTGGCTGAAATTGGAAATGCTTCCCAGACGGCTGCGTGCGGTGCCATTACAGGTATCTAACAACATCATTTAAAATCTAAGTTTTCGTACCAAGTGTTGAAACTTGTACCACATATCATATTGAGCAAAAACTTTATTTAAAGGCTTAAGTTAGAAAAGAGATAAGACTATTTATTTAAATTATATCTTCGACAACAGGTTCTGCACGGCCTAAAGTCGGGGTACGGATAAACATTGCAGCATTTTACCTGGTGGGATTGCCATCTTCTGCTCTATTTGCATTCAAACTGAAAATTGGATTTCAGGGACTATGGTTGGGATTAGTGGCAGCTCAAGTTTCATGCTTAATCATGATGCTGTTTACTTTAGCTCAAACTGATTGGAAACACCAGGCTAAGAGGGCTGAGGAGCTGACAATGGTCTCTGGGGAAAAGGAGGAAGATGCAGGAACCAATCTTGTCCCTTGATCTTTCTTGTTGAGAGAATATATAAAAGAAAGTGTAAATCATAAGAGAATTGAAGATCTGTTAATTTTTTGTAGCAGCTGGTAAAAAAAGGAGATAGGAAAAAAGGGTGGGTTAAAGTTCATTGATTATTTGATTAACTTGAATTCATGGGTTAGGATTAGAATTTTTCTCTCTTTTTTCTTATGTTATATGTAATGTCGCTAAAATTTCAGATTTTTATTATGGATTTTGAGTGGGATTGATATTATAGCTGGTAATTATTTATGCATTAGCATGTTTGGTATTGGATTAACGTTTGATTCTCGTATAAAAACCGTGCTAAATTCGAGATATGAGAATTTATGTCTTAGTAAAGCTATAATATGGTGAATAATTCCATTCACCAATATGTATTCGGTAAATTGCACGTTTGATTCTTGTATAAAAACCTAGCTAAATTCGAGATATCAGAGTTCTTGTTTTAGTAAAACTACAATATGGTTAATAATTCCGTTCACCAATACGTATTTGATAAATTGCACCATGAGTTCCAAACTTTTCAAAAAAGTGCGGGTAAAATTCCAAATCTTTCTTTTTTATTCAACAAGTTTTTTTTTTTTTTTTTTCCAACAAATCATTTGTTCGATTTTCTCTTCATTTTTATAATCTTAAACATGCTTTCCTACATATTTTTAGTACACTGAATAAGATAAAATGACAAAATTTGACCTTTATCAACAAGAGAATGTTTTATCTTCTCAACTGAATAAGATAATATAATTTTTTTGTTAATTAATTTTGGCTAATTACATTAATGACAAGCAACAACAACTAAAAAAGAAAAAGAAAAAAAAATCAGTTTCGTAATTAGTTACACTTACTTGGCCCTTGTTTCAAGGGGTGGATGCAGAACTTAAAAATTAGGGGGCACAATCGAACTTACAAAGAAGTTGGGAGAAATTTTACAATAAAAAATTTACGTCCAAAAAAATCATACCCCATGTAATTTTACATCCGAAAATTTACATGAAATATGATTTTTTTGGATGTAAAATTTCGAAAATTTTTGACATCATATTCCATATAAAATGAAGAAATTATATTGAGAAATTTGTATCTCAAAAATAATAAATATTAATGAAATAATTGAATTTTTTAAAAAAATGCGAGTTAGAAGTCTTTTTTTTTAAATTCGATTAACGTACAATTGTCGGAGATTTTTTAAAATTAGCATGTTATCGAAATTCAAATTTATTTTGATTTTGCCTATATTTGGTGGAGATTAAAATTAAATTTTTAGTAAATTTTGATGAAAGTTAAACAGTTATAAATTCCATGAAATATGTTATTAAAATTAATTGTTAACTTTGATTTAAATTAAAATTTAGATTTCAATCGATACCAAACATGATTTAAAAAAAAAAAATCTCAAAAGTTGATGGGGCATTAGCCCCTTTGGACCCCCCTAGGTCTGCCCCTGCTTGTTTGACGATCATTATTTCTCATTTTTTTCAATCACACGTTTTCATAATAAAATATTTTCATGTAAATCGAAAATTTTTCTTTACTTTTTAATCACACATCTCTCCAAAATTTACGAGGAAATACATGAAAATAACATTTACACTGTAATGTATTTCCAAAGTGACATTTGACTAGGAAATAGAATTAAAAAAAAAAAGTTCAAAGTATAGGTTAACTTCAAAAAAAGCCAAAAATACCCTCACTTTGTCAAAATGAACATTCCTCACAGGCGAATCTCTCCTTCACCGACCCATCTCACCGACCGGAACTCTCCTTCACCGACCAATCTCACCTCGACTTGAAAGGTTGGTATTTGTCATTAAAAGTGAGGGTTTTCATAGATTTACTTCGAATTTATGTACTTTTATTTTCTTTATTTAGTTTTGTGTGATAGTGGAGTTGGTTTTAGGGTTTAGGGAAGATGATCTTTGAGTTGTGAGAGCTTGAAGTCGTCGAAAATGGCCAAAAATGGCCATTTTCGGCGATTCAACACAGCCGGCATCGCTGCCGGCTGTGTTGAAGATCGGCTGTCAACAGCCGGGTCTATAAACCGGCTGTGGCTTGTTGGGCCAGTTGTGGCTTGGGCTTCTAGGCCTACTTCAGTCGACCCATATATATATATTTTTTAATTTTTTTATAATTTAATATAATAAATGGTATAATAATTAAATATTATAATTAAATACTTAATTTAAGAAATATAATATGAAATAAATAATTATAGAATTAAATATTTTACGTAATCGAAAAAAAAAATTATATAATTAATTTTAATTTGATAATTACTAATATCGTTAAATAAATCATTTTAATTATTAAATATTATATTTTTAACATATATATTAGCTACTTCTTATTTTGGTTGAAAAAATATTTTACGTAATCGAAAAAAAAAATTTATATAATTAATTTTAATTTGATAATTACTAATATCGTCAAATAAATCATTTTAATTATTAAATATTATATTTTTAACATATTAGCTACTTCTTATTTTGGTTGAAAAAATATTTTACGTAATCGAAAAAAAATTTATATAATTAATTTTAATTTGATAATTACTAATATCGTTAAATAAATCATTTTAATTATTAAATATTATATTTTTAACATATTAGCTACTTCTTATTTTGGTTGAAAAAATATTTTACGTAATCGAAAAAAAAATTATATAATTAATTTTAATTTGATAATTACTAATATCGTTAAATAAATCATTTTAATTATTAAATATTATATTTCAACATATTAGCAACTTCTTATTTTTTCCGCTAAATATTATTAATAATTGAATAAATAGAATATGAAATAAATATTTATAGAATTAAATATTTTACGTAATCGAAGAAAATTTATATAATTAATTTTAATTTGATAATTACTAATAGAATTAGCAAATTCTTGTTTCCTTTTACTTGTTTTTGCAGCATGGACTATCACTTAGACCTGACATTGAGACAGATGCCTGGCAAGGCTACCTAGAACGGTAACCTTGGCAGTTACACAACTGTGTTGGAGTTGTTGGATGAGCAGCATGCAGATATGCTTCGACGTTCGTTTCTTTGGCCCCTGTACGAGTTGAGAGATGTACTGTTCTCGAGGCAGATCTTCGATCCCCTACTGTGTCGGTTGTGTAGTTTAGTCAACGACGATGCACTCCACTTCGACCTCGGGGGTAAGGTCGTCAGTTTCTCCATGTTCGAGTTTACTCTCATCACTGGACTGGAGATTACGGGTGATGATGCAGCGCGTGCCGATACTCAGAGAGGCAGACTGCACGATACTTACTTTGGGGGACAGGAGACAGTGCTGCTATCGGATATGATGGACGCGATCACGAGGTGTGGCCATATGTTGGACAGACTGAAGCTCGGCTTGGTCTACATCCTTGAGAGCGTGTTGCAATGTCACCATTGGAGGACTGGAATCGACCTATTCCATCTGCAGATCGTCGACGATCTTGAGGTCTTCAACACATATCCGTGGGGCCGAAGATGTTTTGAGGACACGGTGCACGTCTTCACCAGATCACACTCGAGGCCGAAAGGGACCATGCGTAAATACGATGCGTACGGATTGCCCCTTGCCGTACAGATAAATGTTTAACATAATTTATTATAAACATATTGTTTACAATAAATATGAATTAATAATTGTATGTATTGCAGATTTGGGCGTACGAGACGGTCCCCCTCCTAGGTACCCAGTTTGCGAGGCGAGGTGAGACACGCTGCCCTCGGATGCATCATTTGCGAGTATCTTGAGTAGAGGGATGTCCGACTAGCAAGAAGCTATCAGCTCTCCTCGACGACCCTCAGGTTAGATAATATGATGATGTGATCATTAACTGGCTAGATACATTGTTTCAAAATATGATGACGTGATCATTAACTAGTCGAAATGTCAGTATGCCGCTTGAAGTCATAACGGAGTTGATGCCATCGATGGAGGAGGAGGGTCGTGGATATGTGCGTGAATTGGCCGCTCCGCACGATGAAGAAGACCGGGATGAGGTACGTGAATTGAATATAATTTTTTGATTACAGTTTTGTATACGTTAGCCGATTTTTATTAAATATAACTATTTTTCATGTTCCAATTTGTGTAGGAGTGTGGTCCAATAGATCGATGATCACCTCCACCGAGGGTATCTCCGCCTCGGAGGGCATCACTGTCGCCTCCTAGGGCATCACCGCCTCGATCGAGGGCATCACCGCCGCCGAGAGCATCACCTCCACCATGGGCATCACCGCCGCCGAGGGCCTCACCGCCACCATGGGCATCACCGCCATCGAGGGCATCACTACCTCTGATCAGGTCACCGTCTCTACCGTCCACTGATATGTATGATCGCCTAACAGTATTTATAGCCCGCCAGATGGACGAGATGCGCCGAGAGTTGGCGGAGCATATGGGAGAGATGGCACATGATTTTAGGGGACGGGTCGATTATTTATCTAATGACGTTGGAGTTCTCCGTCGCCAGGTGGGAGATCTTCAGGATGAGATTGCAACCCTCCGAGGCGATATAATAGGTATGGGACGGGCTGACGGAGGGGACGGAGGGACTGATGGAGGGGGTGACGGAAGGGGGGACGGAGGGGGTGATTTCTGGGCGGATGATGCTACGTTGGCTTCATTTCTTTTGTCCCTGGAGGAGGGTACGACAGAGCCAATGGCCCCGGAGGGGGTGGCCGCATGGGGGGTAGGACGGAGGGGGTGGCCCCGGAGGAGGTGGTGGAGGACGAGCATACGCCTGACGTGGCAAAGGGGAAAAGGCGTGTTGTTGACGCCCCGGAGTAGGTGGTCGGCAAGAGGGTCAGGTTGCCTTCGCAGTACGTCGTTTCTCCCTTCACAGCTGAGGCAAAGAGGAAGACGTTCGTCGACGAGACGTACCCCAATCTGTTTCGGGAGGTAGACGCAGCCAAATGGAAAGCGTTCGAGATGGAGTGGAGGACAATGAGGCTGGGGTAAGTATTTTAAAATTTCAATAAATAATGCTACGCTAACTCATCTATATCTTTTTTAACATTTGTCTTATTTTTTTCAGACATAGCCGCATCGTTGGGGGGAGGACGATCTCAGATGCCTATACATGGTTTCACGACATCACCATGGAGGGAACGTGGTTCGCCGACGATGTAAGTGAAATAGTCATATTATTGTTTATTATGTATACATTATTTTTTTGTTTCATGAAGTACATTTTTTTATTGGTGTTTTCTGATACAGCACCTCGTTCTGGCCATGGAGTTATTGCGAGATCGAGCTCGACGATATCAGCGATCATTCGACATGCCTGATCGACTCATACTGAGCACTGAGTTTTTTGGTGCTGTTACCATTAAGCATCAGTCGCTGCAACGTATGGGTAGTGAGTACGTGCTGCCTGAATATATGGACGAATGGATCGTAGGGATGTTGCCGACACTCGGAGGAAAGGCATGGGAGGCTTGTACACATATATTTTTTCCAGCGATCGTGAATCATCATACTATAGCCATGGAGATTGGTTTGTCCGACTCAACGATGTATGTGTACGACTCCGACCATTCATGTCTGACACAAGGCCAGCTCGAGCAGCAGTTGGAGCCGATTGCAGTGATCGATCCGTTGATGGCTGCCCTGAGCGGGTATTATTGTTAATAACAGGCTAGCCATCGTGCGGGATCAGACGACGGCGAGACAATCTCGATCGTTAGTATTTATATTTTGTTCAGCAGTTGGAAACTTAGTTTTTATCTAAGTCGTTTTTGAACTAACACTTTTATTATTCAATTTTAGGGGCGATTGCGGCATTTTTGCAATTAAGTACATTAAATTTTTGAGTATAGGACATAAGGTTGATGGAATCAACCAGGAATGGATACAAATTTGGAGGAATGAATTAGCGGCTGATTTGTACGAATTTGAGTGTGATCCGTAAACATTGTACATTTAATTGTTGATTCATTTATTTAATACTTGTAAATATTGTGCGTGAATTGTATAATTAATTTTGTAATATTGTACATTTAATTTTATTCATTTATTTGTGTATGATTTATATAATTTATATAAAAATTATATAATTTATCAAATTAGGAAATAAAGTTGCGCTAAATTAATTATCCAAATGTTCATTTAACAGCAATACCAGTACATACTATACTAATCGTCATGCAGGGGAATCTGACTCGTACAATTTTGACGAGTATGGCCGACTGCTTTACATCTGCCGCAACGACGCCGTCGAGGAAACTCTCCAGTAGAGGGTATTCTAGAAGTTCGTGGACGCCCAGGGCCACGCGGTTCAACTACTGGTGGCGACAAACTATTAAGCAGGAGAATACGGTCAGGAACTTCCCACTCAGATTCATTCGGTAGGGGAAATATAATCTCAGCATACGCAACTCTCCAATATTCAGCCTGTAATAAGGAGAGCATAATGTTCTCGCTGCAAAGCCTCTGTTTAAAGCTATCGCAACTGCATGCTCGCATGGAAAACTCTTCAGCTGAAATCGAGCATAGGTGCATGTGTTGTCGGTCAAGTCCACAATGTATGTCACATGATGTGCACATTGTACAGAGAAGCGGGACTCGTCTAGCGGTTCCACGATCAACCTCCTCGCAACCTCTGCCCCCTTGAACAGCTTATCCTCTTGAGTCGGGGCTAGCCAGCTCGAACAGTTCTGCGATTCATGACGTCGTTCATGAAACCACTGTTGGAGCTTGGTACGGATGTTCTCAATCATTGCGAGAATTGACAACTCTCGATCTTTCTTGAACAATGCATTCAGAGATTCCACATTGTTCGACGTCATCAAGTTGTACCGACGTCCTGAAAAATGTGATCGCGCCTAATATTCTATCCCCATTTTTGTAAGATAATCACATGCCAGGAACGACCTATTTCCTATCTCGACCATAAACTTATTACATTCCTCGACACTGTAAGCTTCGGCCGCCCTCCTGAACAATGAAACGATGCCTTGGCCCCGGTATCTAGTCTTCAGATTACCCTGTATATGGTACATGCAGTACCCATGATGTGCCTCTGGGAAAACTTCGGCGATAGCATTTATTAGAGACTGACCCCGATCAGTTACGAAGGCAAGATCCTCGACTTCCCTGATCACTTCCATGAGCTTCGTAAAGAACAAGTGGGTAAATCTAGATGTTGGGATCTTGACATGTAGCAATAATCAGCTTTCCCCCGTATCTCGATTTCAAAGTTGTACCGTCGACTAAAATTACGGGTCGCATCGCATTTTGAAATCCTCTAGTGCATTATCCAAGAGCCATGAAAAAATATTTAAAGCAATTCTCGCCATTTGTCTCAATGGAAAAAGTGGAACCGTGATTAGTTGTCGACAAATTATGGCAGTATCTGGCCAATTTAGCATAACTCTCTTCGGGCGAGTCCATTAAATCCTCAAACGCGCATTCTTTGGCCTTCCAGGCCTTCGGTAGCTCATGACCACTCCGTACTCTCGTCACACGTCGTTAATGATATCCGAATGTCTGTAGATCGTTCGTGGGTCCTGATACTTGTGCATTATCTGTCGACCAATAAACCATGCCCGAGCTTGTCGTGATTGTTTTGACGAATCCCCAATTCGCAAGTATGTTCTCGTGTATACTTGCGAACTACAAATGACTCGTTCGTATCCATCTTAGTCGCTCGCAACGACCAACAGCAACTGTCGTCGATGCAAGCAAGTATCAACAAGGATTTGCTTGATTTCTTTACCTTGAACTCAAAATTGAATTTCAATACTAGCTTGTGCAATGCTGCCTACAAATCTTTCTTCGTTGCAAACAGTTGCTGAACGTGCAAATCTTCATCATCGGGAACCACGCATGAAGAATTAGATGAATGTTCGCTCATTCCGGCCACTAAGCTCCCACCCAACTCATGTCTTTGATTAGATAAAGCAATTAAATCCTCATTTGTAAATTCATTTACATTATCGCTGTCCTGAACTACCGATTGAATTATGTGCGTTGGGTGATGTCACGATGAGGAACAATTGTCTCGGGAATATTAGCGTCATCCTCCCGAGTTATCTCCACTGTATTCCAAAAATCATTTGCATAATCATCGGCTCCATCCGAATGTTCATTTCTACCTTCTGAATCGTCCTTCATCACTAAAGTCATGTAAATCGGTGTCACTTGCGTTTTGTTCAACTCAAACAGATAATTCACTTCAATATCAGATGTAACCTTTAAAGGTGAAATTGAATATGGCAAATTCTCTCTGAATTGATATCTCAATACCATATTGTATCGAGATGAATCGACGTTCAGCGTGTTCTGTATATCATGGTATAATTTCTCGTACGATGTAGTCTCTGTTATATGTGTTGCCATACTGCCTTTTATATTATTCGTCCATTTCTATTCACATCGATTATTTTCATCCCATTCAAAATCACCAAAATGACAATTCAGGAGTATAATCATATTTGTCAAGTATAGTAACAAATAATTAATAAACGGAAATATTCAAAAATTCGACTTACAGTGGGAACAAAAATTATTAAACATAAAACAGCCGAAAAATTCGTCTGTTAACTGACGAATTTTTCTTCTGTTAATTCTTTTTTCTTCTGTTAACAGACGAAAAATTCGTCTGTTAACAGACGAAACTTTCGTCTGTTACAGCCCGTATCCACAGCCGAAATTTGTAAATGTAATTGAAAAACTAATGCAAATGAATTTTTTTTCTTTCATACTTAAAAAAATTATACATCTGTTAAAATAGTTAGATCTGGCCTAACCTATGTCGATCTTAATTAATCGAGTAAAAACATACCATTTAACGAAAATGAAGTTAAAATATACGTAAATATATTTATCAAATCGAAGTAATTGATCGAAAACAATTTTTTCCTTCATCTATCAATCTTTTTTCAGATTTTCAGAGTGAAAAAGATGAGAGAGTTTTTATCTGTATTTGCGCAGATTTTGTAATTTTAAGTAGGGACCGTTTGATTTTTATTTGTTAACTAAAATGGTAGTATTGTTTTTTTAACACAAACATGTTTTATAATTGTTTTAGTAATTTAAGGGCGTTTTTGTCTTTTTACAGCAAATGGGTCATTTTGAAAATATGGTTAAGTGCAAAAGTCAAAAGGGAAATAAGCTCCTTTGACTAAGTTATTTTTAAAAGAACCCCAAAATTTACTTTTGGGTAATTGGCGCAAATCGTCCCTACCTATGACGAGTTGTGTGGAAAACGTCCATACGTTTGATTTTTTGGTGCTGAAAGTCCCTACCTTTGCATTTTCTTGCGCAAAAAGTCCTTTTCACCCATTTTTAACATAAAATGACTATTATACCCTCGTATATAAATTAAAAAAAAATAAATAAAGAATAAATTGTAATATGCTCCTAAACTTTTTTTTTTAAAATGCAAACCAGTCCAAAACAATTGCAAGAAAAATAGCTCATTTCATCATAATTGCACCCAAGCCCCCGTCTCCACCCAAAAATTGAAAACCCGATCTTTCTCCGACCACCCTTCTTAGGGCGACTCTCGTCAAGAAGTTTGGCAGTTGGAGATGGAGATGCAACACTTAGAGCCTCTCTCTCAGATGCATTTGATGGAGGCAGGTCATTCTCCATCTCTTTTACTTTATCCAAAAACTTTGCTGTCTTGAGAGATGCCCCACCAGGGGGAGCATGGAAATCCTTGTCCTCACTGTCTCGCTAATCCAGCACTTGCTTCGCTTCTTTTTCACCATCAACAATATCAGAAGTTTCTATTAAATTTTTGAACAGTTAGGTTCTCTTCCTCTTTCCTTAAAAGCTTGCTCAGGCTTAGGCTATGAACTAATTGGTTTTCCAGCAGCCAAATCATCAGATTCAGTCTTGGATGTCAATCTATCATCAAGGGCTTCTTCCTTCTTAAAATCTGCACTGGTCAGAATTCCTTCATTTCCAAGCTCACCAACACCATTACTCACAATTGCCTTGTGTGAACTCTTCACATTGGGATTTTGTTCTTTGGAACTTGTCTCTTCTGTAACATCTTTAGCCACCTGTTCGAACAAAGGGCAGTTTTCTGGAGGTGTTGGGGGAAAAGATAGGGTTTTCAATTTTTGGGTGGAGACGGGAGCTTTGGTGCAATTATGATGAAGTGAGCTCTTTTTCTTGCAATTATTTTGGACTGATTTGCATTTTAAAAAAAGGTTTAGGAGAATATTGTAATTTATTCTTTATTTATTTATTTTTTAATTTATATACGAGGGTATAATAGTCATTTTATGTTAAAAATTGGTGAAAAGGACGTTTTGCGCAAGAAAATGCAAAGTTAGGGACGTTCAGCACCAAAAAATCAAACGTAGGAACGTTTTCCACACAACTCGTCATAGATAGGGACGTTTTGCGCTAATTACCCTTTACTTTTCTAAAACTCATTCTTCCAAAAAAGAGAAAAAAAGAAAATCTCGCGAACAGGAGCCTAGTCAAGTCAACCCGAACATTCATTTCCTGCCGTTAGATTTCATGATTATCTTAGACGAAGCAAACCAACGGTTTAAAATCGGAACTGGATTAACAAATGATGAAACACGCGTACATTTCGCAGATGAGGAAAATTTTACGCAGGGACTTAATGAATGACTAAAGAGTCAATGGCTACCATAGTCAGGGAAAGTACACACGGTAAACAGAAATATTTTAAGGGTTGTTGGAGATAGATGTATCTATTTACAGAGAGAGAAAGAGGGAAGAGGAAAACCTAAAAAAATCTTGGATGAATAGAAGATTCAAGATCTGGGAAAAATATACAGTGTAGCTGGACAGTTTCATCAATTCTGGGCTCAAGCCCAAATCTTTCTTGGTAATCTCTCCTTAGTCAACTTTAAAAGACTAGTATTTTTCAAAGTTATGCAGATTTGATCGTGATGATGACTGATCTTCGAATTTGAAGCTTCATCAATTGTTGACTTATATGGTTATTTCTGGTGTATTAAAGATGGGTTTTTGGTGGGCTTCTTTCAGTGTATTTTATCCTGATTGAAAAATAGGGTCTTGGATTACTTGGAGTGGTATTTTGGTTTCGGAATTGGCAATTTTGGTTTATATAGGATTGTACTAAAGTTTGAAGATTATAAGAATTGACGGTTGGAGTTTTGTTCATTTGTTAGTTTTGTTTTTGGGAGGTGGTGGTGATGAAATGGAGAAAAATGCAGTAGCTTTGCATACAGCTATGAATGCAGTGCAGGCACTGGGAAGGGGCTTTGATGTTAACTATGATACGAGGTTGCTTTATTGTAAAGGAGTGGCAGGGTCAAGAATTGTGGAAATTGATGAAGAGCACCAGAGGGATTTATATCTGACGGATAATTTGGTTGTCCCTAATGTCTCGAGGGACATTAAGAATTACCAGCAGGCCTGGGGCCGAGATGGCTTTGGTGTTTGCAGTTATAATGAGGTATGTTTCCAAGTTTACCTAATATTTTCTGAGTTTTTGGCAGTCAATTGACAAAATAAGTCTTTTGTTTACTGGTATAAGAATGAGCATGTGAAACTTCTTTTATTCTTTATTTTGGAAAATACGAATTTCATTACACAATGTGTTTGGAAACTTATTTACTATATTACTTGATATGGCTTTGAATATTGATGTTTTGACTTTTAAGTTTAAGGTGAATATTGCGACTGAATTAGTTAATGCAACATCAAGCGAACTTCCTGGCTTAGTAATTAGTGATGCTACATTTGAAAGAAAGCTTGTGAAGTAAAGAAAAAGGGACATTAACGGCATGATAGAGTAAAAGAAAAAAAAGATAGACAGTGTTCTTTCTCAATGTCTAAGAGCTTAGACTGAGAAATAAATTCACTTTCTGATGTCGTATGAGAAGAGAAGCAATATGCCAAGAAATATGGAGACACATTTATCCCTGGAGAGACAAGCTATTGGTGTCTGACAATGATGTAAAATTTTTCCTGAAAAGTTAAGTTTGCATAATATTTCACTGGAAGTACCGTGGGCTGGATGTTATTCTGCTTGAAAATTATTTTTGAAGTTCGGGAATAAATATATGATCTTGCCTGTGTACATACCCTTTTTTTGAATGAAGAAAATCATACCCTTTTTTTGAATGAAGAAAATCAATGGTGATTGGCTGATTGCAAGCCAAAACAATTCATGGGGATTCTATTGAGACCAATCTATTTGAAGTAGCATTTCTATATGTAAGGCTCCTTTTGATTTGCAATGTTTTAAGCCATACTTCCATAGTTGATGCCTCTCTCTTCCTTCGGAAACTAAATCGTCACATGGTTTATGGAGAACTTACGCTCCTGTCACAAGAGAAAATGGCTTCTATGTATTTCCAATTACAAAATGCTTAGTTCTTTATAAAATTTATCGATCTTATCTTATATCATCCAGTACGTCGAACCCTGAGGGTTGCTCAATTGGTCAAGCCTTGGGTTTGCTCCCCAATGGTCACCAGTTCGAGTCCCCTCAGGGCCACTGAGGTGAGTACCTGGCCGTAAACTTCAGGGCCCCGTGGAATTAGTCGAGGTGGGCGCAAGCTGGCCCGGATATCCACGATTATCAAAAAAATAAATATCATCCAGTACGTCTGTGCTGTGAAGGAAATAGTAAGTGCAAAGTCAACGTCATCCATCTGTGTCATGTAGTAGTAGATCAGTGTGTGACCATTGTTATTATGTCTATATCTCCTTGGTTTCAATCTGTAGGATTTTGTAAAGTAACTACAGTTAATGCATCGAATGTGATAGCAAATGGCAGGCCTAGTAACCCACTGCCATTTGGTCCAATGAATCTTCAAAGATCAATATTATACTAGATCTGTCTGCATCATGCCAGAGGGGCTGTGCCTAAAGAGGGTAAAGAAGAAATCGAGGGATTCTTTTGTTCCTTTTTTGTCAATATCCAAATTTATCTCTTACTTTCTTTTTTCGTGTTTTAATTCCTTGTTTCTTGTGGGTTTTTTGGTAGCTCTTTTTGTTTGTTAACATCGAGCATTTTTCACCTTGCTTGCTTTAATTTGACTTCAATATGGTAGTTTATATATATAGTATGAATCCGAGTAACATAATTTTTTCCTGAGTACATACATAATAATTTTAGTAGTGAACCTGGTGCAATATCGATAAGGGTGTTTGGTGGAAATTAAAATTAGATTTTTAGTAGATTTTGATAGAAGTTTTTGAAATATGTGGTTGAAAAGTTGTGGGACCATAAAAGATATGATTAATATTGATTGTTTGACTTTGAATTGGATTAAAATCAGATTTTAATCCGAACCAAACATGGGCTATATAAGTCTGATGATGGTAGGTAATGTGCCATCGAACAACCTTTTTCTGCAATGCGTATCTATAACATTCTTAGGGTGTGTTTGAGACACAATATTTTGGAAGAGTATATTTTGGAATAGTGGATTGATGGAGAATGTGTGGCTGAAAAATGAGGAAAATTTATTGATGTAATGAAAAATATTATTTTATTGAAGAATGTGTGGTTGAAAATGAGTAGAACAATGAGAATGAAAATTTTAATGTGGTTCAAACAAAGGCTTATAGTGGGTCATGAATTAGCACAATATTTAGTCATAAAAAAAGGAAAAAGAAAGTATCACTAATTTAAAATATTAATTTCTCCAAATTTGATTGTGCTTCATAAACATCATAATTTCGAAAGCATCTAGGTCATATATTTTGCCATGTGGCATGCACTACCAATAATTAGCGAAACCAACAGTTTCTAGCTTGGTTGGCTTACCCATTAATTCATTGGCCGGTGTCATAATGGCTTGCCGAGCCAGTTGTCATTTATGTGGGGCCCGCATATGGTAGAAATTTATTCAGTAATAATGGGAAGCATTTACAACTCATGTTCCCTGGACAACAGGATGCCTCCTGGCACTTTAGAGCTAGCAGTGCTAATAACATTGCTCATACTAATTAGATAACCTGAAATACTACGACCTTGCATAAGTTCCGTTTCTTCTCAAATTGGGAACGAGGGCATGTATTATTTGTATTGAGAGAATGAGGGTTGGAATTACCAATCCTTTCTTGTTGAGTCTTCTAAGAAAAGATACAGATATTATTTGATACATATTCTTTGGTGACACTGACTGCTCTCAAGGAAAAGTTTATTTCTGTCTATAATGAAGAGTAATTTCTTTGAAGTGCGTCTATGAAACTACATGTTAGACTAGTCTTTCACCAAAAAATGCTTATTGTTGGGAAACTGAAACAAGAAGAAATGGCTTCTTCTTGGCATACTGACTTCTCGGAACCTGACTGAACATCAGGAAAAGTGCCTTTTAATTACATCTTAGACTCTTAGTCTTAAACATGGGGTACTATGCTTGAAGTTTTGTACCTCAGTCTAATCTGTGTTTCCAAACCAACCAGTGAACCATTTGGTTCTAGTCCATGGGGATATTTATTTATGTAATTTAGGTTGCATCTGAATGATGCCGTCATGGTATCTTATTCTACATAACAAAGATATCTTATTCTACATAACGAAGAATACAATAAATGTGAATAAATAAAAAATCTAGAAGGATGATAGGTATTAGTTCAATGAATAATGCTTGAAATATCTGAAGGAAAAGCTAGCAACTTTGTTCTTTATAAATCATGGTTTTTTCCAGATGTATGATGCGTTAAGCCTTTATATGGGGGGCTGTCAATGTAGGGATTATGGTATTCTGTAGAAGAGTGCTGAAGATCAAAGAGTATGAATGTGAGTTTGTGCATTGAGAAAAAGTGTATAAAAATTTGAGTATGGCTTTTTGAATTTCGTCACTGTTAATTGCAAATGCTAGAGTATTCATACGGGTTGGTATATGTAGGTAAAAACTCATTTAGTTTGATTTTGATTGCTAATCCCATCTTCTCACCAATGAAATGGAATGGAGGAGATGAAGGGAAAGACATGTAGGGATTTAGGTTAGAATAGGTGATATATACCTTCTCCGGGCGCCATTGTTAGGAGTAGAATTCATTTTCCTATCAAATCATGTGGCCTACTATTTCTGTAAGGGACTTAATTTCCGTATTTTGTTGTCTTTGTGAGTTACTTTTATACCCTCAATTTTGGCAAGTACTATGAGCATTTCTTTTGGAGAGAAGGTGCAGAATAGGTAAAGTGAAATGAAAAGAATAAATTGGACTTCTAGTACACATTGTACGTGACATGATTTGGGCGTTCGTTCTCATCCACACGAAAAATTGGAATGTCCATCAAAATAACCGACAGAGATGTATCGCCGAAGAGGTCGTCGATCGGAGTACCCTTCCTCTGTTAGACATTCCTTGGGATTAGACATTGGTACCCCATCTTAATCCCAAATCGTCTGGTAGATGACATGAATAAAGAAGTAGCTTTTTGAAGATTAACGGTCTGATTTCTTCTACTTGGGACAAAAAAATGGGAAACAAACAAGCGCATAAACTGGGCACACGGTGTGGGCTGAGTTGCTATGATTTTCCTCTTTTTTTAGTTTTTATTTACATTAAGGGTCCGTTTAATTGTAAATGTGGAAAATGGGCGGAAAGAAAATATTTTACAGGGAATTAAATTGTCTAGAAATTGTTTTACTGGGAGTTGTAATTAATTGTGTTCGATTGGTATAATTTTTCACCTAGAAAATGTTGAAAGTTTGGTGTCCGTTTGGTTTCTTTTTTATGAAAATTGTCCATTAAAGTGATCATTTTTTCTACCATTGGGTCTAGAACTTGTTTCAATTGCCCAAAAAAAAAAAAAAGAAATTGAAAAATTGAAAAAAAAATTACCATACCGAATACCATTCGTTTGACTTTGTTTTACATGGAAATTATCAATAAAATTGAATTTTTTTTTTACCATTGTGTCTAGAATTTTTTTCAATTATAAAAAAAATATATAAAAAAAGCTAGAAAAGCAATTCCCACCAAAATGGTGGGAATTGGTTTTCCCATAAAAGGAGGAAAATGGCACGTGGGAGTGAAAAGAGGGAAATCAAATTACCTAGAAAATAAATGCTATCAAACACTCAAAAAGTGGAAGTTGGAATACTTTTTCCATTTTCCATGGAAAATAATATGAATCAAACGGACCCTAAGTTCTGGCGTTTAAGAAGGGTTTCTGGTTGAGGGACTGATCAGGCTAACATGCAAGTTAGACATGATAGAAGGGTTTGCATGTTTTTCCATCTCTCGATAAATTTATAGGTTGACACTTATGTGGACATGGGTTAGCACATTAAATACGCACACTACTTAATGCAAAGTTATTCGATGATCTCATTATCTTGCATAATAAGCTAATTTTTATTCTTTCGATCGCAAATGACTGCAGATGGTGGAATACTTCAATAAAAAGGCTAATATCTCTGGAAACATTCCTCTTGGTAGTTTCAATGCTGTGTTCAGCTTTACTGGTTCTAAGCATGTAGATGCTGCTGCCACAAAGTCGCTTTGCATGGATGGAATTTTCATTCCACTAGCTAAGATTCAAATTATCAAATCTCCCATGGTTTTGCATGAAAATGTTAGAAGAGCAGTCCCAACATCATGGGACCCACCAGCCCTGGCCAGGTAGAAATTATAAGTTGTGTATTTCAACATCTGTTTAATTGGTTTAATGCTCACTGATTTTTTTATATTCTGTACTCTTGACAGTTTCATTGAAAATTTTGGGACGCATGTTATTATGTCTGTAACTATTGGCGGTAAAGATGTAATCTACGTCAAGCAGCACCTATCTTCACCTTTGTCCACCATGGAAATAAAAAATTATGTTCAAGATATTGGGAACCAAAGGTTCTCTTCTGCAGAAGGCCTTACAAATTCAGGTTTATTGAAGTCCAAAGATAAGGCTAGTTCCGTTACATTTCTTTCTTCTCACTCCTTCAGCAATTATTTCCCTAATTCATTTGGTGTAATCTTTTTGTTCTGGATAAAAAAGCCAGACTTGTAATTATCCGCTAACTAAATTTTTCTTTAGCTTCCTAACCTTTTTATTTCTCCCGTTTGAATTTTCAGGGCAGTGACCCATCTTTGTTTAATAGCCAAGGGATATACCCACAACCTGCCAATGCACCTTATCTCTCTGGGAACGGCAAAGAAGTATGTAGAACCTTTTTCTTTTTTATTTCCTTCTTCTACCTCCTCCTAATGAAGTGCAATCTGATTTTTCGGATGATAACTTGGTGGAATTCGCATCAGATATGGAGAAATTATCAAAACAAGAAGAAGAATATAGCCAATAAATTTAGGATCCACACATTAATCTTTTTCACGTTGTCGTTTCATCAAGTGAAGAATTATCTCAAAAAAGCACTAAACAAATTGCATAAGACTATATGAATGGATTTGCTCCCGGAATTTTATAAGATTATATCTGATGCAGGATGTTACAATCATTTTCAGAAGAAGGGGAGGGGATGATCTTGAACAGAGCCACACTCAATGGGTTAGAACTGTCCGATCTTCTCCAGATGTCATTGAGATGTCATTTGTTCCAATAACAGAACTTCTTGAAGGATTTAGAGGGAAGGAGTATCTGGCACGTGCTATAGGTCTATACCTTGAATGTAGGACTTCTCATTCCTTCAAGTTTTCATTCACTTTTATATAATTTCAGCAATACAATAGTGATAGATAGGGGGTGGGGGGTGGGGGGGTTTCCTTCTGTTAGCCACACTGAAATTATTTTAAACTATTGATGTGCAGACAAGCCTCAAATTGAAGAATTGAGATATTTCCTAGAATTTCAGGTCCCTCGGATATGGGCCCCTGTACAGGATAGATTTCCTGGACAACCAAGAAAGGAGCCTGTTTGCCCATCATTGCAGTTCAGCATGATGGGGCAAAAGCTATATGTCAGCCAAGAGCAAGTAGGTGTATTTATTTACAATTGCGGTGATACTTCTCCCTTCACTCGAACTTTACATACTTTGATTTAAAAGATTGATATGTTTCACTTAAATTGCTCATGGAGATGAATTATCGAATTTGAGAGCTGTGACAAAAGGTCAGCAGTGTGTGTGGTTCACACAGTAGAGCATCAAGGAACACCAGTTGTAATTTATAGAATGATGTAATTAATACAAGTTGTGAAATCAATTTACATTATTTTGTAAGAAAATCTGAATAAGGTGAGGTTGGGAATTTAGCCCCCTGTTTGAGCCCATTCTTTAAAAATTCATTTTTTTTTTCTCGAACTCATTTTCAACCATACATTCTCCAATAAAATAAATTTACACGTAACCTCAAAACTTTTTCATACTTTTTAACGTCACATTCTCCTAAAAATCACTATCACAAAACTCATTTTCCCAAAAAAATGGGGCGCAAACAGACCTTAATATAGTTAATGATGATATTAGTCCATTAGTGTTCATTGCATAGTCGAATCTAAGCCAATGCATGTTTCCAAAAACATTTTTTTTCCTGTATTGTACTTTGATTAGTGTATTATTTTAACTCTGCTTAATTTGGGCGCAGGTATCAGTTGGTCGCAAGCCTGTGACTGGTATGCAATTATGTCTTGAAGGAATCAAACAAAATCGACTTAGTATTCATCTTCAGCATTTGTCATCTCTTCCTAAGATTCTCCAGCCCTACTGGGATACGCATGTTGCAATAGGTGCTCCAAAATGGCAGGGTCCCGAAGAACAAGACAGCAGATGGTTTGAGCCAGTGAAATGGAAGAAATTTTCCCATGTCAGCACTGCACCCATTGAAAACTCTGAGACCTTCATAGGAGGTGATCTCTCGGGCGTGTACATAGTCACTGGAGCTCAACTCGGAGTTTGGGATTTTGGGTCGAGAAATGTCTTGCATATGAAGCTTTTGTATTCAAGGCTTCCAGGATGCACAATACGTAGATCATTATGGGATCATGTTTCGAGCGATAAGTCAAGAAAACAGTTTTCCATTGGAAGCAACTCCGACGACTCGAGCTCAAGCTCTGGGGAAAATAGTGTGGGTAACAAGTTGGCGAAATTTGTTGACATGTCAGAAATGAGCAAGGGCCCACAAGATCCTCCAGGACACTGGTTAGTTACCGGAGGAAAACTCAGTGTAGAGAAAGGGAAAATTGTAGTTAGAGTGAAGTATTCATTGCTCAATTACTGAGTTCATCTGTGAGTTTTTATGAGGTGCAGCCCTTATCATATATGGTAGAGGTGTTGGTTTTGGTGTACATTCTAACTTGTTCATCGTGCAGTTAGTGGATTATCCGTGTTTACTGTATTTACTAATCGTTTGGTGGCTTTGGATGTATAATTTGTTTTTTTTCTCCTGATGTTTTTGGAAATCAATCTCCGGGATAAAATTTGAAATGTTGGTTTCATGTATTATGATGGAATCTGAACCTGTTTGGTAAAATAAGTAACTTAAAAGATAAATTCAACTTGCTCTTATGCATCACTAAATTGTTGAAAGTCGAGATGGAGAGTGATCATAATAGTTCGACTCGGGTCTCAATAAACTTGCAATGATATATATGAAGATAGATAAGAAACAAAGTTATTTGCGTATCGTATTATTATTCTCCTATAATAACCTACTTATAGATGAGAAAAAACACAGATCGATCTCATATTTCGTAAAATAAGAATTAGGAGCACTCTTATTTTATGAAAACGAGCTTTACTTGCTCGTTTAACAAAAAGATGAAAGTTAAACTGATCTAAATTATACTCGTTTGTTTAGTAAGGCAGATAGAAAAGAAGTTGAAATTTTATTTATTATATTGTTAAGCACATTTTAGTACTTCGTAGAAGACATTATACACATGTATACATTTATCTATAGGAATTTAGAAACTTCTTGAATGTAAAAGCCTTGCGGCTACATCACCTTTTGCCAATATATAGAAACATGGATAATGAGAGAGATAAATATTGTTCAAAATTGGCCTCCTTCAAAAGTTTGTCCAAATTGCCAGCCTGCTGGTACAACGTTGTAGCTGGTAACTGTGTGGGCATCACTGGCTGTTATTCTAAAAGAAAGACTTTGGCCATTTAGGTATGAATTGCTCTGCCAATTCTGGCCCCAATTTCTTGACATTTTTTGCCAACCAGTGTGTGACCCTTTGATCCATACTGCATGCACATCTCCCACTCCACCAACGTTTGTTATCAACACCAAGTTGAAGTAAGAATGGCCATTGATTGTGAACCTCATTCCTCCTTTCTTCATACATGGAACCCTGTCGATATGATGTCGTTAATGAATTTGTTAACGAGTGTCACAAAATGATTACTAAAAGGAAGAACAATCAAAATGACGCTATGCAATCTCTAATTTTCGTGCCATACTTCTTAGACGCATATAGCTGGGTGATAGGGACCTTTTAACATGTGTGATAAAGTCAATTGGATGGAAGAAAAAAAATAAAATTGAATCTTGATGTTAATATTATGTACCAAACCCGCCCTTTATGAGTTCGATCCAATTATGCATTTCCATCATTTAAAGCTCATTTTGGAAGTTTAAATGAGGGTTTGGTGATAGTGAAATTTAACAACTCCAATTATAAAAAAAAAATGAAAAAATTTACTTAATTTCAGAATTTGAAGTTGATTAATTGTAACTCAAAATTATACCTTCTATAGACCATAGGAACTGTTGGGCCGGATCCTGGCCCATCTATTGTTCTCTCAATTTTTGGGATGGAAGTCGTGTTTACAATTCGCGCCTTTCTTATTTTGGTTGACAACTTCAATGGATGGATGACACTTGGCTCACTTGTGACCGTCTGATGCTTGGACGGTTGATATACTTGGGCTTGAGATATTTCTGGTTTCTTTCATTCGATTATTATTCGAGAGTCTTCTAGGGTTTTCCTGCTCTCTAAGAGAAAAACGGAGGAAAGGATAGGGTTTGATTCTTGATGCCTGTATTCACTCTAAATCTTTGATTTAGAGTATTGTAATAGTTAGATCTATCTTCAATTGTAATATTCTGTGTGAATATTGAGAGGCTGTGGTCGAAGTCCTCTGGTGTAATACTGTGTGTATGTTCGAAGGTGTTCTTGGTGTTTCTGAGTGATTCGTGGGCTATCTGTTGATGTACCTTGAGAGATAAGTCTCATATCTTTTTCTCAAACTCTCTGTAACCTTTGTTTCTATTTTTGTGGCTGATTTAGTGTATATGAGCATATTCTTGTTTATGGATGCTCAATGGGGGATGTAGGTGTTTGAAGAGGTCACCGAACCTCCGGGGCTACTGCCAAAACAATTCTTTGTGTTCATTCTTTAATTTCTGCAGTTTACTTTACTGTTTGAGATTATTGTTTGTTTCGAATACTCACATCGTATTGTGTTCTGGGCCTTACAGTGGTATCAGAGCTTAGACTGGTAAAACAAGTTACCTGGATCTTTTGAGGAAGAGGCAGTCTACTTCAGATTCTAAAGGGTTTGAGTCTGCTCTTGAGTAAAATCAAAAGAAAAACGAGTTTTTAAACCCGCTTGGTGAGATCCTTTGAAGTCTTTAAAAGTTTACTTTTAAATTTGTGTTTCTTGATCATACCCCTGATTTTCCAAACACCGTTGAAACCCCTTTGAGACTAATCTTTGTCCAGGAGCTCCTGCGAGGCTCCGGAAATCTGAGATAAATCAAGTTTGGGTGTGTTCTTGGAAAATCTTGCTGGAGTGATTTGAGAAACAGTGTTTGTGATCTCTGTTATTGTGATTTGTTAAAAATCTTGATATGCTTGCTTTTCACTGATACCTGCTGTCTAATAATCTTGTTATACTTTGTGTATTACTGTGATTATTCTGTGACACCTGCTAATTCTTTGCATACTGTGTAAATTGCCTTCAGCCCGTGTGTCTGAATTATTTTAACATGGCCTCTGCAAAATTTGAAGTTAGTTAATTTGATGGTAAAATTGATTTTAACATGTGATGTCAGAAAATGAAAGCTATTTTAATGCAAATGAAATGTGTTAAAGCTGATTTACTTTCTGCCAAAAGGGTTGAACTTGATGAAATTGCTTGGAGTACTATCTTCTTATACTTATCTGAAAATGTGATAAGATGTATTGGTGAAACTAAAATTACTGCAGAATTGTGGGCCAAACTTCATGTCAAATATGTGACCAAATCTACTCCAAACAAATGTTTTCTTTTAAAACAATTTTTCTCTTTCAAAATGGATCCTGCAGTCGATTTGGATGAAAACCTGAACAGATTTACTAAACTTACCCAAGACTTGGCCAATTGTGATGAAAAACTTTCAAAAGATCAATTGACTGTAGTCTTGTTAAACTCCATAAGTGACAGGTATAAGGACATTAAGGTTGCCTTAGAATATGGTAGAGATGATCTGAGTACTGATATTATAATCAATAATTTGAAAAATAAGGCACAAGAAATTAAGGCTGAGTCAAGTACTAGTCACACTGGGATAAATCTGTTAACAAAAGGAAAAGGTTTTATAAAATCTGATTATCATCGAAAATTTTCTAAAGATAATAAAAAACGGACTGAAAGGAACAAGACCAAGTATAACTCCAAAGGAAAAAAATGTTACTACTGTGGTAAGCTTGGTTATTTTGCTAAAGATTGTTTTAAAAAGAAAAATGAATCTAGAGAGAGAGTTTTGGAAGAGGGAAATACTGTACTTGCTCTAAATAAAGCCAAAACTGAAAATGGTCTTGTTCTTTCAAGTTTGGGAAAGAAACTGAGTGATGAATGGATACTTGACTCAGACTGTTCTTTCCACATGTGCCCTAACAAAAACTGTTTTATTGACTTCACTAAAACCAAAAGAGGGAAAGTTATAATGGGAAATAACTATGCCTGCAAGATAAGTGGTATTGGCACTGTTAAACTACTTTTAGAAAATGGGAATACTTTGATTCTAAAGGAAACCAGATTTGTTCCAGATTTGAAAAGGAACTTAGTGTCCTTAGGCATGTTAGATGACATAGAGTTTAACATTAATATGGGGAAAGGATACATTAAAATTCTTAGGGAAGTGACTTAGTCATATCATCTCCTAAGAGACATGAGTTGTACTATTTGAAAGCTGTACCCTTGTTGGGATTGACTGCTTCTGCTATTTCTGAAAATTTTACATTGGCAAAACTTTGGCATGAGAGACTTGGTCACATTGGTAAAAAGGGTTTAAATTCTCTAAAAACAAAAGGTTTTTTTGGAGAATTAAACATATGTGATTTTGGTTCTTGTGAACAATGTATAATAGGTAAACAGGTGAAACTTTCTTTTCCCACTGGCACGCACAAATCAAAACAAAAACTTGAGTACTTACATGCTGATTTGTGGGGTCCTGCTTCTGTGTCTACTCTATCTGGTTTTAGATATTACTTGCTGATTATTGATGATTTCTCAAGAACCACAACAAAATGGCATGACTGAAAGGATGAACAGAAGCTTGCTTAACAAAGTTAGATGTATGCTTTTAAGTTCTGGTCTACCAAAAATGTTTTGGGGTGAAGCTGTTAGAACTGCTGCTTATTTGATAAACAGAAGTCCCACTAGTGCTTTAAACTTTGCTATTCCTGAAATTGTTTGGTCTGACGATTCTGTGAATTACTCTTATTTGAAACTTTTTGGTTTTGCTGCTTATGCTCATCAAAATGTCAGTAAACTTGAACCTAGATCTCTTGAATGTGTTTTCTTGGGTTATGATGATCATGTGAAAGGCTATAGGCTATAGGTTAAATCTGACAGGGGCTACAAAGTTATTATTAGAAAAGATGTTATCTTCAATGAGTCTTTGATGCCCTGCCTTGAGGGAAAAGATAATGTTTTAACTGAAAATGATGTTCAAATTGAGGTGGAGTCATCTAGTACTGATCAAAGTACTTCTAAAAATGTTATTGTAAATTCAGAACTAGATGATGTCCCTGTACCTGAAAGTGACACTGATCAAGCAGGTGTTACTGGCCAATCTGGTTCTTCAACTCTGCCTCTAGATGAGTACCAACTTACAAGGGATAGAGAGAGAAGACAGATTAGGCCTTCCACCAGATTTGATAGTGAAAATTTCGTCTCCTTGTTTACTTTCCAAGAACAATTTGAAAACGAACCAAACTCTTATGATGATGCCATATCTTGTAAAGATAAAATGCATTGGAAAGTTGCCATGGAAGAAGAAATGAGTTCTTTGTTTAAAAATAAAACTTGAGATCTGGTTCAAAAGCCCAAAGGACAGAAAATTATAAATTGTAAATGGATCTATAAGATCAAACATGGAGAATGTGGGAGTAATAATATGAGGTATAAAGCTAGATTAGTTGTTAAGGGCTTTACTCAGAAAGAGGGCATTGACTATATTGAAATTTTTTCTCCTGTAGCCAAATATACTACTATTAGATGCCTGCTTGCCCTTGTTGCTCAATTTAAATGGGAACTGGATCAACTTGATGTTAAAATTCATTTTCTGTATGGTGAACTTGATGAAACTATTTACATGCGCCAACCTGTTGGTTTTGAAAAAGGAAACTCTGAAAATACTGTATGTCCGTTAAAGAAATCTTGGTATGGTTTAAAATAGGCTCCTAGACAATGGTACAAAAGATTTGATTCTTTTGTGCTGAAACTTGGCTTCAAAAGAAGTCAATATGACACATGCATGTACTGCAAAGGTAATGGAGGTAAAAATTCCTTGTATCTGGTTTTGTATGTAGATGATATGCTTCTTGCTAGCTGTGATAAAAGTGAAATTGAGTTTATTAAATTGAAGCTTAAATCAGAGTTTGACATGAAAGACTTAGGTGCTGCTAAGAAAATTTTGGGCATGCATATTGAGAGAAATAAAGAAAAAGATATGTTGTTTTTGAACCAACATGACTATGTGATGAAAGTGTTGAAAAAGTTTGACATGCATGACTGTAAACCTGTATCTTTACCTCTTGCTAGCCAGTATAAATTGTCTTATGATTGCTGTCCCAAATCTGAAGAAGAATATGCTAGAATGTCCAAAATACCTTATGCTAATGTAATAGGTTATGTTATGTACTTAATGATTTGCACTAGACCTGATCTTGCTCATAGCATTAGTGTACTAAGTAGATTTATGGGTAACCCTGAAGAAGATCACTGGAATGCCTTAAAATAGTATTAAGATATCTGAAAGGTACTGCTGGTTTAGGCTTAGTGTTTAAATCTAATAAAGATGGTGTACTGTTAAAAGGTTACACTGATTCTGATTTTGCTGGTGATAGAGATAATAGGAAATCAACCTCATCATATTTTTATACCTTATGTGGAACTGTCATTAGTTGGAAATCTCAATTACAAAAGATTATTGCTTTATCATCTACTGAAGCAGAGTATATCTCTGCTACTGATACTATAAAGGAAGGAATGTGGTTAAATGGTTTATTATATGAACTTGGTTTTGTTGATACCCAAACTGCTGTGTTTTCGGACAATCAAAGTGCTATTCATCTTAGTAAAAATTTCATGTTTCATGATAGAACTAAGCACATTGATGTTAAATATCATTTCATTAGAGATGTTATTTCTAAAGGCATGATAAAGATTGAAAAGATTGCAACTCAGCATAATCCTTCTGATATGGGTACTAAAGTGATACCCCTAAACAAATTTTTAAACTGTCTTAAATTTCTTTCTATTTATTCTTTGTGATATTGATGTTGTTACTTAGAGTAAATGATATAAACTGTGTTTATGTTCCTGGATGCACTTATGGTCCAAAAATCTAGTAGCAAGGTGAAGATTGTTGGGCCAGATCCTGGCCCATCTATTGTGCTCTCAATTTTTGGGATGGAAGTCGTGTTTACAATTCACGCCTTTCTTATTTTGGTTGACAACTTCACTAGATAGATGACACTTGGCTCACTTGTGACCGTCTAATGCTTGGACGGTTGATATACTTGGGCTTGAGATATTTCTGGTTTCTTGCATTCGATTATTATTCGAGAGTCTTCTAGAGTTTTCCTGCTCTCTGAGAGAAAAAACAAAGGAAAGGATAGGGTTTGATTCTTGATGCATGTATTCACTCTAAATCTTTGATTTAGAGTATTGTAATAGTTAAATCTATCTTCGATTATAATATTCTGTGTGAATATTGAGAGACTGTGGTCAAAGTCCTCTGGTGTAATACTGTGTGTATGTTCGAAGGTGTTCTTGGTGTTTCTGAGTGATTCGCTGGCTATTTGTTGATGTACCTTGAGAGATAAGTCTCATATCTTTTTCTCAAATTCTCTGTAACCTTTGTTGTCATCTTTGTGGCTGATTTAGTGCATCTGAGCATATTCCTATTTATGGATGCTCAACGGGGGATGTAGATGTTTGAAGCGGTCACCGAACCTCCGGGGCTACGGCTAAAACAATTCTTTGTGTTCATTCTTTAATTCTTGCAGTTTACTTTGCTGTTTGAGATTATTGTTTGTTTCGAATACTCACATCGTGTTGTGGTTTGGGCCTTACAGGAACTATACCAGCACGGTACTGTGCAATTTTCAAGAATGCAGACTGAGCCAAATCGAAGTGTTGAAGAGGTGGATTGCACCAGCCGCCGTTGTTATTAGCCAATGCATAGTTTGGTGGGCAAAAATTGGCGGCGGTGATGGTTATGGTCCCCGGAAGACACCATTTGGGGTCGTCATTGCACCTCATTTCGTAGCACGCACCACAGCTTAGCCCATTGTTCAAAAGGGCAATACTCAATGCAGCAGTATTAGTCCCATAACCTTGGCTATACAAATTACTATATCCACATGCTCCACTTGAAAACAATGATGGAGCGTTTTAGTATAGTGGATTGGACACAATATCATTAAGGAAAAAACGAATTCTTGTTACTTAATATTGTGTGTGACCCAACGTACCCATTGTTCTAGAAGCATCGGAGCCTCCGTAAAATGTTGCATGCACGCTTTCCCAACCTCCATAGGCGCCGCCACCGTACCCATATATGTTATGGAAAGATGAGAAGAAAACCAATACAAGAAAATGCATGTATTGTACGTCGCTAGTCATTTTATGTGAACACACTAGGGTTAATTAGGATCTAGTGTGTCTTAATTTTATTTTCCTTTAAATTCTCGATTTCTAGAGATGCAAATGGAATGACTATATATAGGAAGGTTAGGGTGGGACACATTTTGAATAAGTAACAAGTTATCACGTTTGAAACCGGCCAAAAACCTGAAAAAAAGATTGAATTTAATTTCACAACCAAATTATGCTTATTAATTTTATTTTTTTTAATTGGGACCCCCTCAACTCTATATGGGTTGAACTTAGCTCTCATTTTTAATGGCTTTTAATTAATAAAAGATAGGCGGTGCTCGTGCATAATTTTATATGTTTTACTTTATTCTTAGAGGCATCAGATGTTGTAGATTATGAATTTTGAATACATAAATAAATTGGATAATCCTTTTGTTATTGGATTAATTTTAATCTCATTTTCATAACTTGTTTCTTTATGTTCGTAACACAGACTTTCCATGAGTTTTTTAATAAGTTAATTACATTACCACCACTAATTTTACTTAGCACACAATATCATACATGCACACCAATTAAAATATAATTTTGATTAATACACCATCTTTAATTTAACTTGTTTCAAATGAAGAACTTGGGTGAAGCTAACTATATTATGGGTATTTAGATCTTGTCAGATCAAAAGAATAGGTAGTCTTTATCAAAAGCTTCATGCATAGACAAAATATTGATCAAGTTTACAATGCAAGATTTCAAAAAAAGGTTATTTACCATCACAGCCTGGAATCTACCTCTCTGAGGAACAGTGTCTTAAAATTTTTGAAGAGGTAGAGCGTATGAGATGGTACTCTACACATTGACGATAGGCAATCTCATCATGTATGTAACGTTATGTACTAGATTTAAAATGTGCTATGTTGTTGGGGGTATCGAGTCAATATCAATCTAACCTGGGACTTGGACATTGTGTAACGGTAAATTAAATATTCAAGTATCTTTGTAGAGGAAAAACATTGCATCCAAATTTTAACTTTTTTTTTTTTAATATTAAATTGAGTATTAGATGAGATTTATTCACATTGCACATGTGGATGAATGGAGATTAGCTCACATTTTATAAAGCGAAACACCATTAAAACTTAGGTTTGATTTTTAGATCCAATGGGGGTATTTGGAGATTATTGACATACAAAATGTGCAGCCCAATTCAAATGACCCAAGAAAGGAAATGACCCAAGAGAAGAAGCTCATTTAGAGAGATTAGGGTAAATGCCCGACCAAGAATATCATTAAATATGATGAAAGCCAAAAAACAAAGGTACGTCGTCGTCCAAACTTACAGAACGCCCAGATGTTGAGGGAATGAAGTATCCTGTAATCGCTCAGAGCAGAAGACCAATTGTCGCCCAAAAATGCTGAGTTGCCTAGAGTCCCAGCGATGACTAAAACTTGCTGTTATCCAAAGTCGCAATTTAAGGCGGTTTGAGCACATCATAATTACGACCCACGATTTGAGAAAGTTGGTGACAAGCAGTTATGAAGAAGACATGGTGATAGGAGTTACACACGGTAGTTATTGGCCAGTCGGCCATTATGAAAGAAATGGGTAGTTGCAAACAGTTTCTAAACGATTAAAAACTGCCCAAGCCGTATAAAAGGAAGAAGAAGACAACGAAGATAGCCCCGACAAAATTCACTCTCAAACAAAGAATATATAATTTACTTTTTTTTAGATTAATTTCAATTATTTCAATTCCTTTGTACTTGTGTGCTTGTGGCCCTTGGAGGCATCTTGTTCACGTTCAAACTGTAATCTTCATATTCAATAAACACCCCCTTTTGGGATTTTGTTTCAAGAGGTTTGTCCCTTACACAATCGTCTGATCCCTTTTTAATTGTTAGCGAGTAAACACGCGAAACAATTTGGCACGTCCGGTGGGACAGTTGGTGTTTAAAGATACAAAAGGAAAACATTATGTCTCATAAAAGTTCTGATAAAGTACCAGGAAGTCACGGAGTGGTCCAGTCTGTGATCAAGCGATACGAGGAGCAGCAACATTCTCCTTAGACGGAAGGACAGACTCCTAGCAGTCACAGTCATTATGAACCAATGACAGAGTTGAGTCCTCGAACCATGCGTGCATTGCTTGGAGAACTCACACAAGATGTCGTCGAACAGGTGAATTTACGAAACGTCCATAATATGGAAAAATTTACCCAGAATGGAAATGTTCACTATGATAACATGGCCAAACAATTAAGTGCTTTGAATGATCTTATGAGCAAATTAGTAGGCCAAGTATGTCAACCAACCATACCCATAGGAAGTCATTTCCAAACCAGGACGATTGTGGGACATACTTCACCACACAATTCCCCTGGTTTGAACCCAAGTCCAGGTTTAGAAACATTTTTCGTCCCTTCCACCTCAACTCAGGGGGTTAATGGAGCGCCAAATTTGAATATTGATAATGTGAGTACCAACCTGGGGGGTAATCTAAACATAAGAGATAATGTTCTGAATAACGGACATAATTTACCTCGTGTTAATGAGGAGTAAATACTCAATATAATGGGTATAATGGTCTGAACAATGACACTTTCCCTACCAATCAAGGACCAAACTTCAGGCCGCCTCAAGTGAACCAACAAGTAAACCAACCTATAGGAGTCGCATATGATCCAAATGTTTTGTTGAGGAATCAAATTGCAGAAATAGTACAAGATCAAATGGCTGTTGGGGTACATCCTGTCATCGACCGACTTACACTAAACCATATCCTGATTGGGTAGATCAAGCATATCCATGGCCTAGAGGGTATAAAGTGCCCGAATTCTCGTTGTTCACTGGTTTATGAGAAGTATCTACTTTGGAGCATATCAGACGATTCATATTACAGAGTGGTGGGGTGACCGACTACTATAAAATGAAACTATTCCCTAGTTCATTAACAGGAGTATCCTTTTCGTGGTTTATTAACTTGCCAGCAAATTCTATTCAAATATGGCAACAAATGGAACAGTTGTTCCATGCTCAGTTTTATAAAACAGAATCTGAGGTTACACTGGCCGATTTGGCGAACTTACGTCAAATGCCAAATGAATGGGCAGAAGGTTTCCTTCAAAGGTTCAAAACAGTCAGGAGTAAATGTTTTGTACCCCTGCCTGAAAAAGAATTTGTCAAAAAATCGCTCAAAACTGTTTAAGTTTTGATTTAAAGAAAAAGTTCCAGGATAGGAAGTTCCCTGACCTGTTCCAACATAGTGCGAACGTAATTAGATACGAAGGTTTGATAAAAGAAGAAGAGCAAGTAAAAAATTCTAGTAAAGGGACTTATTACAAAGACCCAAACTTTGGCATTCATACTATAAATGATGAATTTTACGATCAAACTGAAATATATTTGGCTGAACTAACCAAGGGGGATGCGTATACTTGTCCCATAATGGCTAAACCTAGAGATTTAGCTAGAGATGAGCCTAATGAAAGGAGAAAACAAAAAGAGCAGAACGTTCTCGTTCGATGTAACTAAGGCTGACCTTATATTCGATAAACTGTATAAGGATAAGCAGATAAAGTTGAGCGATAAACATAAATTGCTAAGCCCTGAGCAAATTAAGGGTAAAAAATATTGTAAATGGCATAATGTATGGTCACATATGACTAATTATTGCTTGATTTTCCGTCATATTTTACAGGACGCTATTGAGTCAAGACGAATCACGTTTGAAGACAAAAAGAAAATGGCAGTGGATGAAAATCCTTTCCCACAGCCACTTGAAGTGTATATGGTGACGACCAGTTTTAAAAATAAGTTACCAAAATTCAAGTTGGTTATCGATGATGAAGAAGACCCTGAGAAAGATGCCAGCGTGTTCGAACGTATTAGAGGAAAAGAACCCATGAAGAATGAAGAAGTCTTGTGTGCCAGATGTAAAGAAGAAGTGAGAGCAAATACTGGGAAACCAGAAGTACGGCAGAATCACCATCACCCTGAGTTTGTTCCAAACAGGAGGCAGGGCACATCGTTCTATAAAGGACCACCTCTGAAAAGGCAGTTCAGGCCAGCAAGGCATGAGAGATCATTCAGACCACAACCTCGCCAGCCTAATGTTTGGCACTCATATCAGTATAATACAAGACATGTTGTGCCTTTTAATGAAATGACTAGGACTCAGTAAAGACGATTTCAACGGAATTATGGACGAATGATGAGGCCACAACAAGAAATACCACGTCCTAAAGCACCAAGAGTATTGAAAATAGTTAATCAAAATGCTCTCGAAAATAGTGAAGAGACTGGCACTGGGGAATCAATGGGAGAAATGCCAAAAAGTTCTTCTGGGAGGTCGAAGTTTGATCGAAGGAAAATAAACGAAGAAGATACAGAACCACCCCTTACTATTCAGTTCGGCATCTTACCTCCCGTCATGGCTAATAATTATCTGTTGGCCAATGAATTCAAGAATAAGGAGGAAGAAGGAGGAGATGAAGAAGAAGCGTGTGTGTTGGAATGTGAAGGTGGTCAGATGTCTCAAAAAATACAAGGCGAAGAGAATGATGGTATGACTGATATTGAGGAAGAAATTGATTTAGAAGAAGAAAGGAGAAAGAGAGGAGTGTCGCGTAACACTTTGCTAAAACAATTGCATTGGGAAGGGGTTTGTGAAGTAGATTTGTTGGGAGAACCATTTGGGCGTTCTTTCAATTTCTACGTACTATATGGAACACCCAAGAAAAGAGTACCTCGTTCTGAGAGATACAGATCTCCTCCAAGGATACTGCCTCTCCCAACAGGCTGGGTAGCTACTGGAGAAATACTGGAGGATGAAGATAGTGTCCCGCAGACAAATATTCAGCCCGAGGTATTGCGAGTTGATTTATCACAAAGGGATAAGTCGACAGGGGATAAACAGGAAGTAGAAATTGATGCAGCAGAAAAAGTCGTCTTCAAAAAACCCACTATAAAACTGACCAAGCATTTAAGGCCACTTTATGTGAAGGCCTTGGTCAATGGCATACCCGTGGTGAAGGTGTTTATTGATAATGGGGCAGCCATAAACACTATCCCATTAAGGATGATGAGGAAATTCGCGAAAACAGAGGATGACATGATCCCAACGGAAGTCATTCTCACAAGCTTTAATAGGGGAGCAACTTCGGCCAAGGGAGTAATGCCACTATATATAACCTTGGGAACAACTACTAGGACCACAGTCTTCTTTGTCATTGATGGTCCTACTAGTTACAACATACTATTAGGGCGAGACTGGATCCACTGAAGTCGCTGTATACCACCATCGCTCCACCAGTGCTTAGTTTTCTGGAATGACCAAGGTAAAGCAGAAGTGTACAGGTATATCATAGGCATTTTGTTGCAGAAGTTAACTCGGTGGAAAGATTCATGTACGAGGGAAACTATGGACCTGTCAGGATAATCCAAGATGGAGAAGAAACTCAAGTCGTCACACAGAGTGAAGAACCATTTTCGGTAGAAGCACTCGCTGAAATATTCAATCAAATGAGGCCATACATAGTGGCCCTAGAAGAGCCAGTGATTGGCAAAAGAACGATCAAAGAATATTGATGAGTTGGCAACCAAAAGAGCATGTAGCCGAGATCCAGGCCTTTAAAGCCAGACTAGTGGCTTTCAATAAAAAATGTCAAGAGAAAATAAAAAAAGAAGTAGCATTGAAAATAATGGGAGACAAATTAGCAGTATTCAAATTGGAACAAAGTGTTGACCAAGAAGTCAACAATGTGGATTGCCTAGAAAAAGAAGTGCCTACAAGAGACATGAATGATGAAGTAATGAGGATCAACAAGCTTGGGAACGCTCAAGCACAAGACCTTTTGGTCAAAGTAAACATTGGCGACGTGGGAGAAGATCGCCCAACGTTTATCAGCCAGATGCTTAGTCAAGAGGTTAGTACAGCATTGATCGTTTTATTAAAAGAATATAAAGATTGTTTTGTTTGGGAGTATGAATATATGCCTGATTTAAATAAAAATTTAGTGGAACATAAATTGCCAACTAAATTAAATTTTAAGCGCCATAAACAGCCTCCTAGACGTTTTACTCCTAAGATGTTACCTGAAATTAAGAAAGAGATTGAGCGATTATTAAGAGCAAACTTTATCAGGACAGTTAGATATGTTGAATGGTTATCTAATATTGTGCCAGTGTTAAAAAATAATAGTAAATTAAGGGTGTGCATAGACTTTAGAAATTTGAATTTAGCGACACCTAAAGATGAGTATCCAATGCCCATTGTAGATTCTTTAGTTAATTCCACTGCCGGACATGTCATGTATTCCCTTATGAACGGTGATAAGTGCGGGTTTTTGCACTTATTCGGACCGTTAAATTTAGATATTTGTGAGTTTTTATTATCAATTTATTACTTAATTTAGTTATTTTTATTTTATAGGTGAAAACCCGAGTTTGAATGATGATTAAAGGAATTTATGCGAAAAATGAGCAAAAAGAACCAAAGAGGCAAGAATTCCAAAGTTTGGGGACCAAAATTCACATTTTGATAGTTGGAGGACCAACGTGCAATTTCTGGAATTCTTGGCTGCCAAAATCTGTTTGGCATAAAGGGTTACGTCTCGCTACACGCCACTGTAGCTGCCTTGGGACCAAGTTATTTTCTTTTTCAATTGTTGAGGGCTTGAGTTGCAATTAATGATTAGGTTAATTTAAAACAAAAGCCATCCCCTATTTTACACCAGGCAGAGAGACGTGAAGGAGAGCCGGCTTTTCTTCTTGATTTTCTTTGCTTTTCTTTTGGAATTTCCCTTCTTCCTTTTTCTTTTTTTTACTTTCTTTCTTCCTCCTTTAATTTCTTTTGGGCATTTTGGAGAAATCTTGGAGCTTGACAATGGTGGATAGCTTGGAGAAGAAGATCCATTGATATTCTATTTATCAATAAGTTTTTCTATTCCCTAATTTATTTCCATTAATGAGTTGTAAGGATTTAATTGTTATTTTTGAGTATTTAATGGGTAACTAAACATATTTGTGATTGGGGGTAATTTCAAACCCGAGTTATGATTTTTAATTAATTTGTGCCTTATAGTTCTCTTAGTTAATGTGTTTAATCCATTGATTTATATGTTTATTTTGTTATTCTTGATTGTTTAGGTGTACAACTAAATGATTAAGTTGTTGCAATGAATGCTATTTTGGGATTTATAGTACGTAATCGCTATTTATTTTAAAACCTAGTGGCAATTACATTTCAATGGATTATGAGGAATTTTCAATTGATTGTATGTGGATTAACACTTAAGTAAGTAAACCGAGCTTGTGAGTTTGCCCTTAATTCAATTCATCTCTTTTGTTGTAATGCTTTTGTTAAATTAATTTTAGAGAGCTTACTCTAGGTTGTTTAATGAATAGGGTTGAGTAAAGAGCTTGTTTTATTCAACTAACATGTAAGAAGAGATTGAGATAATTGAGCTTGTAATTATTCTCGAATTGTTGTTAATCTAGAGAATGAAAATCTATTGTGTAATTGATATGAAAATCATTCCCGTGGTAACGAAATATCCCCCCAATCACATCTTCACATCTTTGATATAAAAAAAACTACTTTGTTTATTTCCACATTCAAGTATTTTCTATTTTGAATTTATTGCTTTCCTTAGTTCAACAAACCAAACCCCCCCATTTAATCACTTTAGTATATAATTGTTAAATTTAATTTCTAGTTTGCAATTGATTAAATTGAAACAATCTTCTGCGGGAAATGACCCTTACTTGCCATTTTACTATTCAAGACGACACATTTAAGCTAAGTAAGGAAATTAGTTGGTACCTCATTTTGAGCGTATCAATTTTGGCGCCGTGTCGCCGAGGATTGTTCTATTAATTTGTTAATTGCAATATTTTCTTTTTGTTACTATTTTCCTTATTTTTGTCATTTTCTTGTTATTTAGGTTGTGAATGAGCAAAAAGCCTACTACACACTACAACCTAAGATCAAGAAGAGAGGTCAACACATCGGAAAGTGGAGAAGACATTTTTCCAACTGAACTTCTAAGGCAATTGAGCATTGAATCATCAAGTGAGTCCGAACATATAGAGTCTGAAATGGCGGATGCAAATCGAACATTAAAGGAACTTGCAGCTCCAACTTTTGTTCAACAACCTCTATGCATTCAATATCCTCAACTAGAGGTGGGATTTGAACTAAAGTCCGGAATGATTCATCTACTTCCCACATTTCATGGATTTGCTGGAGAGGATCCCAATAAACATTTGAAGGAGTTTCATGTGGTTTGCTCAAGCATGAAACCAACGGGTATATCGGAGGAGCAAGTGAAATTGCGGGCATTTCCTTTCTCTCTTGCAGATACTGCTAAGGAATGACTTTACTATTTGCCTTCCGGTCTTATTACCACGTGGAATGACATGCAAAAACACTTTTTGGAGAGGTATTTCCCAGCTTCAAAGGCTACAAACATCAGGAAAGAGATATGTAGCATTCGACAATTTCAAGGGGAAAATCTCTATGAATTTTGGGAGAGATTCAAAAGACTTTGTGCTAGTTGCCCAAATCACCAAATCAGTGAGCAATTACTTCTACAATACTTCTATGAAGGATTACTCCAGATGGAGAGAAGTATGATCGATGCAGCTAGTGGAGGAGCTTTAATGGATAAAACACCAGCAGTTGCTAGAGACTTGATAGCAAACATGGCCGCCAACTCACAACAATTTGGTAGTAGGGAAGAGGCACCGGTTAAACAAGTAAGTGAGATAGGAGCAACCTCTCAAATTGAAAGACAATTGGCCGGTCTCACTTCTCTTGTACAACAAATGGCACTTGGTACAATTCAACAAGCAAAAGCGTGTGGGATTTGTTCTGTTGTGGGATATCCTACTGATGCATGCCCGACACTACAAGAAGGAGCCTCAGAGCAAGCAAATGCCATTGGGGGATTTCCAATGCAACAGAGAAATAGACATGATCCATATTCTAACACATATAATCCCGGATTGAGAGATCATCCTAATCTCAGTTATGGAGGAAATCATTTCATAGCCCCACAACCACAGTTTAATCATCCACCGGGTTTTAATCAACAAAGGCAACCACAGTACTCTCAACCTCGTCAACAAACTCCGCCTCCAAGTTCAAGTATGTCTCTTGAAGATATGGTTAAATCCTTAGCTTCTAGCACAATGCAATTTCAACAAGAGACAAAGACCTCAATCAAGAATTTGGAGACAGAAATGAGTCAATTGGCCAACACGGTGGGTAAAATGGAGGCTCAAGGATCGGGAAAACTCCCTTCTCAAACAATCAACCCGAGAGAAAATGCTAGTGCCGTGACATTGAGAAGTGGAAAGATTTTAGAAGAGGCACCAAGGAAGATGAAAGATCACGTTGAGGAGTCAACGCAAGAGAAGAACTTAGCAACTGAGAAAGATGAAACTCGCGACTCCAACCTTGGGATCTAAGGTAAATTCTAAAGTTCTATTCCTACTAATGTTCCCTCCCCTCCATTTCCTGGCAGGTTTACAAAGTCCAAAAGGGATGAACATGAGAAGGAAATATTGGAGACCTTTCGCAAAGTTCAAGTGAACATACCACTTTTGGATGCCATTTATCAAGTGCCCCGTTATGCAAAATTCCTCAAGGAATTATGCACCAACAAGCGTAAGTTAAAAGGTAATGAAGTGGTAAGTGTTGGGGAAAATGTCTCGGCGGTTTTACAAAGGAAACTCCCACCAAAATGTAAGGATCCGGGAAGTTTTACCATCCCTTGCATTATTGGTAACACTAGGTTTGAAAAAGCAATGCTAGATTTAGGAGCATCTATTAATGTTATGCCATATTCTATTTATGCTTCTTTAAATTTAGGATCACTTAAAGAAACCGGTGTTATTATTCAACTTGCTGATAGATCTAATGCATTTCCAAAGGGTGTGTTGGAGGATGTTTTGGTGCAGGTAAATCAATTGATTTTTCCAGCAGATTTCTATGTTCTTGACATGCAAGATGAATCAACATCTTTGTCGCCACCATTGCTCTTGGGAAGACCATTTATGAGGACGGCGCGTACAAAGATAGAAGTATATGGTGGTACTTTGACAATGGAGTTTGATGGTGAGATTATTCTCTTCAATATCTTTGAAGCAATGAGATATCCTAGTGATGTGCACTCTTGTTTTTCAATTGATATAATGGATTCATTAGTACAAAATTTTTTCGAATTATCAAATGAAGATGCATTGGATACCACTTTGATTAAAAGCATTGATGTTAACAATCTCACCGGGTTGAGCAAGAATCTACAATTGTGTGAGGATATTGTAGAAACTGTGGCATCACTTGAGTCACTACCGAGCATTCCACCAAGGTATAATCTCTCATATATTAATCTTCCGATATCTAAAGAGAAACTTTTACCTTCGGTGATGCAGGCCCCCACTTTAGAACTCAAGCCTCTCCCTGAGCATTTGAAGTATGTAGATTTGGGAGATGGCGAAACACTACCGGTGATCATTGCAAAGAATCTCACAACACTTCAAGAAGATAGGCTTATCCGTGTGCTCAAGGAACACAAAATAGCTATTGGTTGGACCATAGCCGATATCAAGGGAATAAGCCCTTCCATGTGCATGCATCGGATATTGCTCGAAGATGGAGCGAAGACATCAAGAGAACCACAACGTCGTTTGAATCCTCCAATGATGGAGGTTGTGAAGAAAGAAATTTTGAAATTGTTAGACGTTGGTCTTATCTTTCCCATCTCAGATAGCAAGTGGGTAAGCCCGATCCAAGTTGTCCCAAAAAAGTCCGGAGTTACAGTGGTGACAAATGAAGAGAATGAGCTTGTACCAACTTGGGTCCAAACGGGTTGGAGGGTTTGTATTGATTATAGAAAACTTAATTGTGCAACTCGAAAAGATCACTTTCCTTTACCTTTCATTGATCAAATGTTAGAAAGATTGGCAGGTCATTCTCACTATTGTTTTCTTGATGGTTATTCAGGTTATAACCAAATTGTAATTGCTCCGGAGGACCAAGAAAAGACAACATTCACTTGCCCATTTGACACATTTGCTTACCGTCGCATGCCATTCGGTCTTTGCAATGCTCCCGCAACCTTTCAAAGATGCATGATAAGTATATTCTCTGATTATATTGAAAGCATCATAGAGGTATTCATGGATGATTTTAGTGTTTATGGTAATACTTTTGATAGTTGCTTGAAAAATCTCACACTTGTGCTTAAGAGATGTATGGATGTTAACCTAGTACTTAATTGGGAAAAATGTCATTTTATGGTTGATCAAGGCATAGTGTTAGGTCATGTCATTTCATCTAAGGGGATAGAGGTTGATAAATCCAAAATTGATTTAATTCGCTTGTTACTCCCTCCAACAAGTGTGAGGGAGATTCGTTCTTTTCTTGGACATGAAGGATTCTATCGAAGATTTATCAAGGATTTTTCAAAGAATGCAAGACCATTATGCAGGCTGTTGCAAAAGGAGGTGCCATTCCATTTTGATGAAGATTGTAGAAAGGCATTTGAAAGTTTAAAGGAACTCTTGACATCAGCACCCATTATTCAACCACCAGATTGGAATAGGCCATTCGAGTTAATGTGCAATGCAAGTGACTTTGCATTGGGAGCAGTTTTAGGGCAACGAGTTGGAAAGACACCACATGTTATTTATTATGCATCAAGAACTTTGAATGATGCCCAACTTAATTATTCTACTACTGAGAAAGAGCCTTTAGCAGTTATTTTTGCTTTAGAGAAATTTCGTTCATATCTTATTGGCACTAAAGTAACTGTCTTTTCTGATCATGCAGCTCTAAAGTACTTGCTTGCCAAGAAAGAGGCAAAACCAAGACTCATTAGATGGATACTCCTCTTACAAGAGTTTGACCTTGAGATTAAAGACAAAAAGGGTAGTGAAAATTCTGTGGCCGACCACCTCAGCCGTCTTATCCACGAGAGGGAAAATCTTCCATTGCAAGAGAGCTTCCCCGATGAACAATTGCTTCATGTCACAGATACATCTCCTTGGTTTTCGGATATAGTGAATTATTTAGTCACTAAGAAAATTTCAAGTGGAACTTCAATATGTCAATAGAATATACCATTGACATAGCGAACGAACTAGCCCAAACGGCCTCAGGTTACTTAAAAATTTAGATATGGAACCCACTTGTGAATATGGAACAATATTGCCCGTTGTACAAAGAAGGGCAAATAGAATCAGAGTTCATTGCATACAAGAAGGAGACGCAATAGATTGGAGGGTAGAGATAAAAGAGTTCTTGAAAGAACCATGTAAAAAGAACAATAGAAAGATAAGGCTACGATCGTTGAATTACACATTGATCGAAGGCGAATTACTTAAGAAACGCCCGGATGGAGTTTTGTTGAAATGTGTAATCTTACAAGAGGCTAAAGTAATTATGGCTGAAACACATGAAGGAATTTGTGGAGCCCACCAAGTTGGCCAAAGGATGAGGTGGTTAATTACTAGGAATGGATATTTTTGGCCTAAGATGGGAGAAATGTGTGTCCAATATGCAAAATGTTGTCTAGCATGTCAAAAGCATTGGCCAATTCAGAGAGCGTCAGCTAGAGAAATGGCACCTATCATTAAGTCATGGCCGTTTAGAGGTTGGGCGATAGACTTAATAGGGAAGATTTATCCACCATCGTCCAAGCAACATACGTTCATTATAGTGGGAACAGATTTCTTCACCGAGTGGGTAGAAGCAATACCTCTAAAAGAGATATCTCAGAAAAGTGTTATAGAGTTCATTCACGATCATATCGTTTATAGGTTTGGAATCCCACAAACCCTGATGGTGGATCATGGGACTTCCTTGAATGGGGATCTAGTGAAGGAATTTTTGAGCGAATTTGGGGTCAAATTGGTAAATTCCACGCCTTATTACGCTTAATCCAACGGTCAGGCTGAGTCCTCTAACAAGATTCTGAAGAATATCGTAAGAAATATGATAAGTGAAAACGCCAGAGATTGGCACGAGTATTTGAATCAAGCTTTGTGAGCCTATAGAACGTCGCCACGCACAAGCACTAAAGTTACCCCTTTTTAGCTAACATACGGGCAAGACGCAGTGCTACCCATGGAAATAAACGTGCAGTCAATAAGAGTATGTTCACAAAACAACCTGGGTGACAACGAACGCGCAGAGTTACTCGTCCAAAATTTGTTAGAATTAGACGAATTAAGGTTGGACGTCCTGAATAGATTGCAAGTCCAGAAACAAAAAATTGCTAAGTTTTACAACAAAAAATTCGTAGCCAAGTCCTTCAATTTAGGCGATTTAGTTTGGAAAACAATACTCCCTTTTGATAGTAAAGACCCAAACTACGGTAAATGGTCACCAAATTGGGAAGGACCATACAAGGTGAAAAGTGTGTTGACTAATGGAGCCTACCATTTAGAGAATTTAAATTGTACTAATCATGTGAGGTTCATCATTGGCAAATATTTGAAGAAATATGTTCCTTCCTTATAGGAAGACGAACAGATAAAAACTTAGGCATGTAAGTTCTATTAAGCGACGATAGTCATATAAAATAAAGAACGAAATACGTTCAAACAAAACTTTTATTAAATAAATGTTGGTTACATCCATGGAATACAAGAGTGCAAAGTATCCTATGAATAAAAGTATAAAACTCATGCGAGTTACAACTAGGGATGAACAATTATGGTATTTCTGGCAGCAACGGTGAAAATTGTGGATTGGTACCAGCCGCCTTCCAAAATGTGTCGCTGCAATGGCGAGCGAAAAAGGGTTGAGAAGCATTTTCAACAAGCAAAAGTGGCCCAGAATTATTCCCTCCTACCATCGATGGATGGGAAGAATTTTGCTGCTGGCTAAGAAACATTTCCTATAGCTCCCATACCGACAGGCGCAATCAAAGTAGACAACAAATAGGATGGATCAACTGACCCATTTCTACGGAAAAGTGGAATTGGAGAAAGAATCGACATGCTGGACGGTGGCAGCAAAATAATTCTTGGAGAAAAACTACGAAAGGGGATAATAAGTGCTAAAAGCACAAGCGTATTTATAAAGGAACGAATATAAAAAGTCAGAATATAAAAAGCCACGTACATTAAATGGCCCAAAATCTGAAAGGTGAGGAAGTTGATATGCATGAATTTTAGCATAGAAATAATCAAGTGCTTGGGGGGTCGACGATTTAAAAGAGGAACGTCAATTAATACACGAACATACAAAATAATTGTTCATTAAAGGCAAATACTGCTGTCGCAGTTGAAAAATGACTATGATGATTAGTTCATGAAGTTACAAAGAAAAGGACATCAAATGTCTCAATTACAGTTCACCCCAAACAGATCGCATCTGTTCCCTAAGCTTTACCCAATCCTCATCCTGCCTTCAAGAAGCAGTGTTTATATCGGTCACAACCTCATCATCAACCTTCAGCTGTTGGTAACGCTCAACTATGGACTTGGTCCGCTCTACTTCTTGGGAAGCATTACGCTCTTTAGCAGCCATTTTGGCCTTGCAATCGTCCATCCTTGCTTGAAGCTCCTTCATCTCTGCAGCCAGGCCATCATTAGGGAATCTTCAGCCTTAATTTTAGAAGAAATTTCGTTCAATCCAATTTTGGCTTTGTTGATCTCCTGAAGCAAAGAATCCTTTTCAGAAGAGGCACGAAGATACTGAGTACTTTTGGCCTTCAACTCGACACATCTAGCCAACAGAGAAAGGACTTCAGAATGAATGGCCCTCAACGTCGCCTTGAATTTAGGAGAAACATTGAGCAACGGAAGCGTAAGTACTTGTGCCAACTTCGTGCTCAAAAGATTAAATTTATCCTTTTGTGTGGCAGTACTGGCCGTGAGAACATCCATATCCATGAAGGCAACATACTCAAGCATTGATTGTCTGAGAATCTCCATGTTTGTCTCTGAGGAGTCAAAATGATAGCCGGAAGAAGGGCAGGACGTTTCCATTTGTTCTCAAGAGGAAAGCAAATCTTGAATGGAGCGTACAACAGTATTAGTGCACTGAAAGCAAATGTCAATGTTAAAATGTCACTACAACAAATCAAGCAAAGTAAAAGAGTGAAGGAGAAACATGAGCTACCTCATCAGCGACCTTCGAATGTTCAGGATCATCATCAATTGGCCCCACCATTCGCGAGGACTTCCCTTTCTCTGAATAGGAAGAACTTACTGCAACGGGCAGGTCTGTAGAAACACCTGATATACACAGAGGGAAACAAGTCCAAAAACTACTAAATCAACAAGTAGAGTGGAAGTGCCAAGAGACGTCCTACCTGCTGGTTCAGTAATTGGGAGATGGACGTCTTGGGAAGGCTGTAATGCCTCAGGGGGGTTGTGATGAAGTTTCTGGCACCAAAGGTTGCTCTTTGGGTGGAATCCCTTCATCAGATAATCCTGTTGAGACGGTTACAATAGCAGGAATTGGAGCAGGAGAGGCTGTGACCAAGGCTTCCGAATGAGAAGATGAGCCTTTCTGAAACCATCAAATGGAACAATCAAATGAAGCATTAATTCATAAAGATCAATAGGTCATGGTTAATAAAAGTCATTACCTTTCTTTTGTGGATGAGGGGAACATCAACATCATCACCACCATTGGCAGCAATAGCCTGGGTAGTTGGGGAAGCAGATGGAAGACTTGAACGTTTGTGGGAAGCTGACGGTGATTTGGAAGGGCCCTTAATGGACAGGGGAGTAGTAAGAATAGGGGAAGAAGGGAGAGTCTCTGAGCGATCCAACGAGTGAAAGGCACGATTAGCGTTGACTGAAAAGAGCCTACGCTTCACAGACGGCCACAGTTGGTCGAAAAGAGGATGCGTAACAGCAGTAGGATTGAAAGGAACAAAAGAAAAGCCGTCAGCCAAGCGTTTATTACGAGCATCAATAGCCCCAGCCTCAGCCTTACTAATAAGGTGAAAACGCTCTGCGATATTCTTGGAATAACAAGGAGGAACAGGCCAAGTTTGGCCAAAACCAAGCTAACGGGGAAAGAAATGAGGAGCGTATATCTCGACTCCAATTTTAGCATTTGTCCCCGTCAAGATATCGTGAAACAATTCTCTCCCAACCAAAAATTCAACCCACATGGACAAAGATGTGTTCGCTTCATCCATGGTGGAAGGAGGACGAACAAAAATGGGAATTTGATGAGCGGGAAAAGGAAAGAATGAAGGAATGGAGTTCAATGTATAAAAGAATGTAAAAACTTCTCTGGCAGACATATTTACAGTGCCTAACTGATGAATGAGCATCCCGTAACAACTAACTGACCTAGGGGGAGATGGTGCTGCCCCAAGTTGAGGAAAATATGCTCTCAACCACAATTGAGCGAGCCAAGGGGCCCACTGCCTGTGGGAGAAGCGCTGTTTTTCAATTGGGACTGAAGGGAGGCCATGCCTCTATAAAAGGCAGCCAAAAAGAATGAGGATAAATTCAAAGGCCTACCACGATCTAATTCGTGCGATATAGACAAATAGCTCATAGAAGGCTTCAGACTAGGGACGCGGAGGACATATTTACACAGCCAAACATGAAGGAAAGCTACACGCTCAGCATGAATAGGTTCAGAAACAGAAGCAGTATAAAGGCTTTGCATGCTCGAATAAGACTCAGTAATTTTCTTATCAAACTTCGGAGCACCGCTAGTAACCAAGATACCAGGAAATATGGTATCGCCCAGAGGTGAGAGGTTTACTAAAGCCCCTACGTCCCTCAGAGTAATAGACATCGGGTCAAGAGGAAAAATAAAAGTATTATACTCTAAAAACCAAAAACTTAGTGCGATTGGAAAAAGTACTGAATCGTAAATTGGGGGATGAAGGGTAATCTCCAACAAATCAAAAATCCGTGCACGATCAAAAATTGCTTTTGTGGGACCATGTTTCACCAGACGTGTATGCCAAAAATGAAAAGAAGAATCAGCCTTGGCCAAGTACGAATACCTTGCTCCTGGATGGGCTTCAACAGTAGCGAGTTCTAGGGGTGTCCAAAAGTCCCGAACCGAACCGGATCGAACCTAACCGAACCGAAATCGAACCGAACTGAGCGGTTCTTCATAAATTAAATACCCGAACGGGTACCCGAATCGAGAACCGATGGGTTTGGGTCGGGTCTCGGGTCTAGACTAAGAACCGAAGCTAAATAGGTTTTTATTTTTTATATTGAATTAATTAAATTTTTTATTTTTTTCCATACAAATTAGCAAATTAATTAAATAAATTGGATTATTTTATAATTTTAATTTTAAAACCCAATTATTTTTAAAATTCATTAGTTCATTTTAATTTGAAACAAATGAATATACTTTATTTAGTTTTGTTGTAATATTAATATCTACTTTTTGGTATTTGTATGCATTGAATTAATTTTATTGGACGGCTAGTTATTTCTATGTTTTTAAATTGGGTTACGTTAATTTGTAAAAGTTACGAATGAAATGTCATTATTTGTATTTATGTAGTGTTGCTGTAAATATTAAAAAAATTAATTATAGTATGGAACAGAACGGAACCGAACCCGAACGGTTCCATAATTATATTTGGACTCGACGGGTCCATTTATTAAATACCCGAAAGTTTTGGGTCGGTTCGAGCCTCTTCAGAACCGAACCGAATCGACCCACGAACAGCCCTAGCGAGTTCAGAAAATGGAAGTTTTCCGTGCAAGGGAACACTTGACCCACCGCCACTTTCCCTATAGATGCAGCATTATTGAACATTGGACCAAGATAAAACTCATTCAGGTCTGGATTAGCCGGTGCAAGATAAGAAGGGTTTACATACGGCCTGGTAAGGAGGTTTTGAAAGTCTTGGAAATCAAAAGGGTTCTCCGAACGGGTTTGAGAGGTCGCCATTGAATGCAAAATACGAGTTTAGTTTGTTTGAGAAACGTAGAGGAGAAGCAAGATGATGAATAGTAAAATAGTGGCTAGAAGACGCGAAATATGAAGACGTGGTTTAGTGGTGTAATGAAATGGCGCGATTCTTGGGCTTATAAGGGTTGTAACGTTATACCGTTCCAGACAATTAGAAGAAAGTGATGATTGAAAATCCTTGGGAATTTCAAATATTGTTGGAAGACACAAAGATGAATATGGCGAAAATTAAATTTAATTCTGCCATATTGGGGGGTAATTGTTGACACACAAAATGTGCAGCCCAATTCAAATAGCCCAAGAAAGGAAATGGCCCAAGAGAAGAAGCTCATTTAGAGAGATCAGGGTAAAAGCCCGACCAAGAATATCATTAAATATGATGAAAGCTCAAAAACAAAGGTACGTCGTTGCCCAAACCTGCAGAACGCCCAGATATTGAGCGAATGAAGTATCATGTAATCGCCCAGAGCAGAAGACCAATTGTCGCCCAAAAATACTGAGTCGCCCAGAGTCCCAGCGATGACTAAAGGTTGCTGTTATCCAAAGTCGCAATTTAAGACGGTTTGAGCACATCACAATTACGCCCCATGATTTGAGAAAGTTTGTGACAAGCAGTTATGAAGAAGACGTGGTGATAGGAGTTACACACAGTAGTTATTGGCCAGTGGCCATTATGAAAGACATGGGTAGTTGCAAACAGTTTCTAAACGATTAAAAACTGCCAAATCCGTATAAAAGAAAGAAGAAGACAACGAAGATAGCCCCGACAAAATTTACTATCAAACAGAGAATATATAATTTACTTTTTCTTAGATTAACTTCAATTATTTCAATTCCCTTGTACTTGTGTGCTTGCGCCTCTTGGAGGCATCTTGTTTACGTTCAAACTGTAATCTTCATATTCAATAAACACCTCTTTTTGAGATTTTGTTCCAAAAGGTTTGTCCCTTACACAATCGTCTGATCCCTTTTTAATTGTTAGCGAGTTAACGCGCGAAACAGAGATTAACTCTTATACACAAGATTGAGAATTATGAATTTCTTGTAAATTAAATCACTTGTTCATAATGAATGGAATGTTAGGTCAACTCACTACAGATTGTAGTACGTTGAATATACATAATTGGGAGAATGCCAGCACTGTAGGGGTGTTCGGGGTGACGGGAAGCTGGGAAGGAATGGTCCCGGAATAGAACCTACAGCAACTAGGGGAACTCAAACTGAATCCTGAAGTTGCAATGAACAGTGCTGAGGGATTTGTGAGTATGGTGGGTGGGCTAATTAACGATCATGAGGGATGAGTAGTGGCTGCTTATGGGTCTTAAATGCGGGGTTCTTTCTCTGTGGCCGACGCCGAGTCTCTTGCTCTCTAGGAGGGACTCCGTCTTAAATGCTCACTTTTTCTTCCATATGCAGGTTTCTTATATGGTGTATTAGATTGTTACGAGATGGTGGTTGTGGCCCGAGTAGCTATATTCCTCATGAGAGAAATAGGGAGTCCACAAGCCCATATCTTATATTTCTACTATTCGTATATCTTTCAATTGAACTCACTGTATTCCATGTATTATTGTGTTAGCGATGACGATGAAAATTTATTATTTCTATATATACACACACACACACACACACACACACACACGTAAACGTACACGTACATGCACATGCATATAGGGCAATCAAATTCCATCATTTAATACGAATTCATTAATCAAAAGAGTAATGATATTTTACATATCATTTAATGCTACATTAATGCCACCTAGAGTGGGGTTGTAACCCTAGTGAGTGTAGAAATTTATAAGCCTAACCCATCTCAAAAAATCGGTTCAGCAAGAGAGATTTGTCACATTGTTTATAAGCTGACCCAAGATATTGTCCACATGCGATGTGGAATTTATTTCCAACACTCTCCCTCATGTGCAGGCTAGTAATTTTTTCTGGTCCTTGTCACGGGGTAAGTAGTGTGGGCCCACATCAATTCTGTGGTAGGCTCTGATACCATATAAAAATTTATGGGCCTAACTCATCTCACAAAATCGATTCAGCAAGAGATATTTACCACATTATTTATAAGCTGACCCAAGATATTGTCCACATGCAATGTGTGATTTATTTCCAATAGTGAGACTACATAACATTACTCTATATAAAATCCAGTTGGAGCTAGGATATTCATTGCATCATGGGATGATTCACGATTGCTAGTTGGGATCAATTAAATGTTTTTACTATAATTCTGGTTTCAAAAGAACCAAATTTTCAAGAAAAATATAGTTAGTCGCATTCGAGTGCGCCAAAGCATCTTTTCTACTTTAAATGGAATAATAGTTAGGGGTTTGGACATCCCCTACTTATTCCCTATAAATACTAAATTTTTTTTATACAATTTCATAGTGTGAAAAAATAGATTACTAGAATTATATGATTTATTGTAATTTTTCTCCCTCCTCCGTTATTTTTGAGTCAATAAAATTTCTTAATTTCTCTACCATATTCTTGTCTTTATTATTCTTTTATTTGATCATATATTTCATTATTATTTTTCATATAACTTCAATATCTCAATCTGGTGGTTTGTTTCACAACAATTGGTATCAGAGCAATTCTGGTATCTTGGTTGTTTTACAATATATTTTAATTTCCCTTGTTTCAATCAAATACATTTCAGAAGAAAATATAAAAAGAACTTTAAAAAAATAAAAAAAACTTAATTATAACATTATTGATTGATGATCATAGGTCATTAGCACTCAGCACATATTTATTCAATTCTCTATTATTATTGTAGATAGCTAGTTTTTATCCAAAATATAGATAACAACTATCAAACAACAAATTAACAACTTTGCATTTATCGTTTGGTTTGAATTTGACAATCTTATTACTCCGAGATTTTCGGTCTCTTAATCACTCATTTGATACTCTCCATTTTTGTTACCAAGTTGTGTGACGTTTCCAACATCCTCCCACAAACTGTGTTAGGGTTCAAGGCACAATTTGGTTCAAAAAACTGAAAGCTGCTATAAACATTGGTTTGATGAAGAAGCCAACAATGATTATTTTCTTCATTATTGTGAAGATATGTCAATTGTGTTTATAAGCATTTCAATTGCTTCTCATACTGTATGGGTTGTGTCTAAGTGTCCGATGATTTTTTTTCAAACTGTTGTGATAATCCAATCATGAATGAGAGGATCAGACTTTCACTAGGCAATGAATTCATTTGTTAATATTGGTATGAATTTATTATTTTTTGTAATGTTTGGATTTGATGTGATGTATTTGGTGGGGACAATTTCTTTTTTGGTGAAATGATCAACCTATTTTTGAATTCATTTGTCAATTTTGGTATGAAATTTTCTGTTGATGTTGTTTGTACTTGGTGGAATGTATTTGATGGGTGAGAATAAATTAGAGATGAGTGTAAAGAAGTTGTCAACATTTACGGATAGTAAAAGCGATAGTGGAAAAGAAGACTTGTGGTGTGCCAATGCTCACAATGACTCTGATACCAAGAAAAAAATATGAAAAGAATTTTAAAAATGAATAAAAGACTTGATTATAACAGCATTGATTGATGATCATAGACTATGAGCACCTGACATACATTTATTCCATTTATAATAAAACAAGTTCAAAAATTCTCCATTATTATTGTATCCAGCTATTTTTTATCCAAAAAATAATGACAACTATCAAATAACAAATTAACAACTTTGGAGTTATCGTTTGGTTAGAATTTGACAATTTTATCACTCCAAGATTTTCTGATCTCTTTATCACTCTTTTGATTCTCTTAATTTTTTTTTATCAAGCTGTGTGACGTTTCTAATAATTTCCACCATCCTAAATTTAATATCAATATTGAAGCTTTAATAAAATTCACGTGGTGCATTATGAAATGATTAATAACTAATAACGTGGTCAGGGACCTCGATCGAGACCAATGGCGGAGTCACTGGTTTTGTGGTAGTTCAATACCACATATGAATTCTTATGTTCATTTCGTACGTGTGTAATATAATTGTACGACGCAATAAATAATTTTTCTAAGCGTTGAACACGTGTTAAAGAACCAATAAATAGACCTTCTAAGAGTTGTACACGTGTGAAAAAAAAAAAGAATTAAAAAAACAACGAACTAATTAGTTTTTAGGGAAAATTGCGGTCGTGGTCCCAAACCTTTCATTTTGTTGAAGATTACACCCAAACCTTTTATTTTTGCGGCCGAAATCCCAAACCTTTATATGTAGTTGAAGCGTCGGTCCCAAACCTTTAATTCCGTCCATAAAATCGTCAGTCAACGTTTCAACAGTAATTTTGACTCGAAAAAATTGCAATGCTGGTCCCAAACCTTTCATTTTGTTGTAGATTACATCCAAACCTTTAATTTTTGCGGTCGAAGTCCCAAACCTTTATATATAATTACAGCATTGGTCCATTTCACGCATTCCGTCCATAAAATCGTCAGTCAATGTTCAAATTGTAATTTTAACTCAAATGACATCTTAATTGATAGGTAAAATTGTCAAAACAAGTTATCCAAAAAAATTGTTTGTTTTCTTCAAATCTTTCAATCTTTTCACAGACATCACATTCTCATCATCGATTACTATCTCATCAGATAACAATTCGATCTGATTTGTTATAATAATCGCATCAGTATTAACTTTCTTAGAAAAATATATATATATATTATCAAACAGTCGAACATGCTTTTTGGAATTTTACAGGGTTGGACAGTTACATTTTCTTAGTGGCAATTTTTCATAGGATGGCTAAACTTACTCCATTATGAAGAATTAATTATTTGAAACTTGGAGTTTTATATTAAAATGTAGTCATTGTTCCGATAAGTAGTCCAAATCCTAATCCTTACCATTCTTATGGCCTGTTTGTTTTTTATTTTCAAATTTTATAGAAATCAATTTTCATTTTCAACCACATTCTTCAATAAAATAATATTTTTCATCACATCAATAATTTTTTCTTCCTTTTCAACCACACATTTCCCATCATATCACTATTCAAAAATCAATTCTTCCTCCAAAAATTCTTATCAAACAAGAACTTAAGTTAAGCCACACTTTTTATTGGTACACTCACTAATGACAACGTTGTTTGTAACCCAAGCAACGTTTGAATTCTGTGTTATCCCTACTAATATAAAAGAGGCAATTCGCTGGCTACTGTTCATTTGTGAAGCATTTTGCATTCCCATGTTATCCCCCATCAATTAATGGTTTTCCCATTTTATCCTTCCCACACCAAAATTTGGCCGTCTTTATTGACTTAATTGATACCAGTATTTATTTATAATATAAAAAATTAAAAAAAACCTGCAAACCTACTCAGTGAGGAGAAACCATCAATTGCAATTGACTACATGAATATTTTTGTAGTCGGTTGATTAATTTTTTTCGCGTGTACATTTAAAAGAAATATCACGCTTGATTAAAAATTGGAATTATAAGAGATAATGATTTTATATTATTGTTAGAACATAAAAAAAAAAAAAAAAAGATGAAGACTCCGCGCTGTGCGCACAAGTGCGGAGTTCAACTCCGCATGTTGGAACTCCGCATAATGCGGAGTTGAACTCCGCACTTGTTCCGTTATTTATATAATATAAAAAATTAAAAAAACCTGCAAACCTACTCGGTGAAGAGAAACCGTCAATTGCAGTTGACTCCATGAATATTTTTGTAGTTGGTTGATTAATTTTTTTCGCTTGTACATTTAAAAGAAATATCACGTTTGATTAAAAATTGGAATTACAAGAGATAATGATTTTATATTATTGTTAGAACATAAATAAAAAATAAAAAGGTGAAGACTCCGTACTTTGCGCACAAGTGCAGAGTTCAACTCAGCATTATGCGGAGTTCTAACTCCGCATAACGCAGAGTTGAACTCCGCACTTGTGCGCACACTATTTATCCCTATCCCTATTATATCCTTACTCTCTTAAAAGAGAGGGTTTGAGGTTCACTGTTCATTTGGATTTTTTACTCACAGATTACTGTTCCATATGTGGACAAAGAAAAGAAAATAAAAAATTTGGCAATCTTTATTGACTTAATTGATGCCAGTATTTATAAAAAATAAATCAAAACCTACAAATCGATTCAAAATTGCAGTTGATATTTTAGAAATATCACGTACTGGAGAAGCAAACCAATTCCTGATATATCTTCTAATTCATTCTTCCTCTCAAATCTTCTGACTTCTCACCAAAGCAATCTCAATCGAGTAATGTTCATATTTATTGTAATTGTAATGATTATATCATTTCAGTAGAGTGCATAATTCGATTGTTTACTCATTCTGCTAAACATTTTAAGCAGCGTTTATGTAATTTGGATTTTTGTTTAGCCTGATTATTTCAACTACCTCAGTTTCCATGTTTAAATTTCACATGGCATCTGACTTCGGGTTATATCTTCATCACCTTCTTCTACATCTTTTTCACCTCCTCCAACCCTCAAATTCACTAGGTAATCTACTTGTTTTTACATTTTAATATACTTCGTAAGTATATGATTGGTATTTTGTTTATGAAAGTTGCATTTGATTGCTCATGACGAAACAATCGACCCAATCGAGTTTGTAGCTTTCCTCACGTTGACGACAAATTCGATTTTGCATATTTACATCCCAGGTAATTAGTTTATTTATTTTTCCTGTATTTGTTCGTGTTCTTATTTTGATGTTTAATGGTGATTTTGCTTATGTAGGTTAATTAGTTCGATAAATGAAATATAATAAAATTAACTTTTTGTAACATAATGGTGAATTTTGGTTGAATTTTGGAATACAAAGGTTCTACCGTAGTTTATGTGTGAAAATGGAGGGGACTCTGGATGGAGCTAACCGCTGGCTCAATCCAGGATGGAGCTAGCGGGTTGAAATAAATTAATGTTAGCACGTAAAAAAAAAATATATAAAAAAAAAACTAAAGAATACACAAAAAAAAAAAAAAAAAGACTTATTTGCTCCGCATAATGCGGAGCAAATCAATTTTTGCTCCGCATTATGCGGAGCAACATGCTCCTCATTTGTGTGAAGTATTGCTTCTCATGGAGCATTGTTGCTCCGCACAATGCGGAGCAACTATATAATTGCTCCGCAATTTTTGGAGCACATTTTTTTTTTTTTTGCAATTTTTCTTTTTTCTTTTTTAAAGTTTTTTACTTTATTTTATATATACATAAAATCAAAATTTATTCTGTGTCTTCGCATACGCACCTTTTTTTTTCATTTCTTATTTTTTTGCCAGAAATTTCTTCCGCCTCTCCGCACCCGTCCCTTTTTGTATTTCTTTATTTTTTGCGAAAAATTCTACTTATTTATATTTTACACGTAAAAATTATACTTATTTATATTTATATTTAGTGTTAGCACGTAAACAAAAAAATGTAAAAAAAATTGAAGAATAAAAAAAAACGATTTGGTCAACATAATGCGAAGCAAATCAGTTTTGCTCTGCAAAATGTGGAGCAACATGCTCCACATTTGTGCAGAGCATTGTTGCGCCGCACAATGCGGAGCAACTACATACTTGCTCCGTATTTTTTGGAGCACTTTTTTTTTTTTTTTGCAATATTTATTTATTTTTTTTTAAAATTTCTTACTTTATTCCATATATACGTAAAATCAAAATTTATTCACTGTTTTTGCACCCGCGCCTTTTTTTTTCGTTAATTTCATACATATATGAAAATCAAAAATTTATTCCGTGTCTCCGCACTCGCACCTTTTTTTTTCATTTCTTATTTTTTTTGCAAAAAATTCTATTTATTTAGATTTTACACAAATTATAAATACCATTTCACTTATTAATAATTTAATTTTACATATTTTTATTAGATTGAAATAAATTAGTGTTAGCACGTAAAAAAAAAATTGATTTGCTCCACGTATTCCATATTATGCGGAGTTGCTCCGCACTTGTGCGGAGATAAACTCTGCATAGTACGGAGTTGGAACTCCGCACAATACGGAATGTCTCCGCACAATTGAGCTTCGTACTTGTGCGGAGATGAGCTCTGCATTATGCGGAGTTCCAACTCAGCACTTGTGTTGAGCTGAGCTCCGCATAGTGCGGAGTTCAACTCCGCATTGTGCGATAATCTGAAGTTGAATTAAATCAAACCAGTTAAATCTTTCTATGATGGAAAATTTGAAATACAATCTCATATTTCATCTTAACATTCAAAACGCTAATATTGGCTTAAAAATAACACAATTCGTGAATTGCACGAGTAAAAACTAGTCATAAAAGAAATGTCTATATTTGAAATATAGTTTTTAAGTAATATTTTAATTTTCTAAATTAATACAAATCCTTTGGTTAGAACCATCATGGCCATAGTTTAAATTTATAATCTCAGACCATATCTTGACATTTTAGCATGCATGGCTTAACAAGTCATCACTAATTTGATCTGATTGATCATGAAGATGTCTATATTTGAATTATCCTTTTATTAGAAGAACAACACGTCTCGAATATATAAAGTAAACCGGGACATCATATACATACTACAATCTATAGTAAATTGATCTAATTCACCATCGATTGTAAAGACACGATTAAGTTATAAAGAAATCTTGATTTTGTAATTTCTAAGTAAGCCTTGATCTCCATGCACCCTAATCATATAGAATTTAAATTCGTGTTTAGCACCGATTAAAATTCAGATTTTAATTTAAGTCAAAGTCAACAATTAATTTTAACCACATATTTCATAGGCTCCAAAAGTTTTCAATCATACATTTCATTAACTTTTATCAAAATTTATTGAAAATCTGAATTTAATCCCCGTCAAACAGGGGCTAAATATGATGTGTGAACGATTAAATTTCATCTTTTAATATTTTGATTGGCTTTCTTAGTTACAATAATTACTTGACTTTTATTGACCATTATTTATAGTTGGGCCAATTTTTAGATGATTTATTTTTCAATTAAATTAAGCTGGAAAGTCAAGTATTTGGGAAGTATGTCGTGGCTGCAAAAGAAAACCTGCAAATTCTAAAAGTGACAAAGTTTTAATCTTCCACACAAGTTCTCATTCATTAGCATCTCAAAGAATATGAATTAGCAATCAAAGTTACACTATTACCCGTTCAAGATTAAGGTGACTTATTCGAGAATCGAGTAAAATCTTACTCCAAGTGATCATGAATAAGACATTTACGTGATCCCATTTAATGCATGCCAAACAATTCACTGTTTTTATTTCTTAGTTATGAATTTAAGCAAATATGTGAAAACACGACGCTAGTGTTATGATTACCATTCACATTTGTTTCATCTAATTTCGTTAATTTTTCCTTTCCCTTTTGTCAAATAATAATTAAAAAATTTCCATATTTAGTACTCTACAAAAAGACGTAAATTCTCTTGAACAAAATAAATATTAAACTCATAATGCATATATCTCAGTTCTTGTAATTGGTGCAAGAAAGGCTTAGGGCCTGTTCTCTTTGTTCTTTTTAGGCAGCTTTTTGTTTTCGATTTTTCAAAATAGTGAAAATGCGTTCTTTTTCCTGTTTTCGAAAATACGTTTTTGAAAACAAAAAAATTGTACTTAAAATGGAAAACGTCAGAAACCCCGTTTTCAGGCAAAAACACGATGAGGACTCAAAACGCGGAAAAGGCCCCCAAGTTAAAAAACAAGCTTCCTATCTCATTTCCTCTCACACTCTCTCTCCCCCACCCGTAACATTCATTCCGAAGCAGTTCTCCACGGTTTGCTCTGCCTTTCTCTTCCAATACTTCATCAGATTGAAGAATCAAAGGCTCATCTCAATATTATCTTCAAATCTAGGTATTTCTTTGGAGTGTGTTTTGGAGGACGGTTAAGAAGAAGGGGCAGCCCAATCTATACGACTCTGGTGAGCTTTACTTGACGATTTCAAGCCATCAAACCCCAACTAGAAACACTATCAAACAAGGTATCTATAAATTGTATACAAAGATGTGTTTGTGTTCATTTTCCTTTTTCATTTTCATAAATTTTTTTTTTTTTTGTGATGCAGTGTGAAAATTTGTTTTATTTGATGCGCAGTGGAAATGAGTTTTGGAGCTTGCTTCTGAGGAGTTCATATAGGCGAAGAGGTGAATTTGTGTTGAGATAGGGATTTATCAAATGAATTGTGGAATTTTCTTTTGCTTGTGCAGATCATTGATTGAAAACAAAATTTTTTAAGAATAGACTGAAACTGGAAGGATTTGATGTTAGTTTGCACATGTGGTGTTGTACTATGTAATGGGAAATTGGAGGTTTCAAAGAGGAAAATGTGTTAAAATGCTTCGCTATTTAACTTTGGACTGCTTACACTTTTTGGTCGTAAGAAGATGTACACACTATAGTTGACCTGGATGCACGAGTAGATTAAAAGGATTGATTGGAGTAGAGATGAATACTGGTTAGATTGGTGTGAAATGCATCCAAGGTCAATAAATTTTTCATGGGCTTGAGTTTTATGATGATTTGGCTATAGATGAATAATGATATTAACCCAAATTGCCTTTTAGTCTTTTACGGTGGCAACAAAAGTATGCCGTATAATATATCACAACATTGCATGTCGTTTGTTATAGTAATTAACATTAAACTATTAAAATTTATTGAGTAATCAGATTTTTTGAATAAAATATTATAAAAAAAATTCTCAAAATTTTAAAGTAAATGCGTTTTCTAGTTTTATGTTTTTAGGAACAGTTTTCTAGAATGACAAAAAGAACGCATTTTCGGCAATTTCAAAACAGACACTCAAAACACAAAACACAATATGAATTCCAAACTCAAAACAGAAAACTGAAACACGAAGAGAACAGCCCCTTACTTTTTAGTTACTGTCATAAACTCGAGTTGGACATGGCTTCAACGGGCTCCAGTTCGGCTAAATGAGGTTAAAAATTTCGTCATATACCCTATGTATAATTTTGTTCAGTTCAATGTACTATTCAAACACACCAAAATAAAGATACCATTTGAGATCGATTCAGATGGCAATTGCATGATATTAAATGATATGTTAACTTAAATAAAATGTTATATTATTCATTTAATTGAATCTATCAAATGTGATTACTCAGCTGCTTGAATACCACTAGTATAGGATAACATTATTTTATAAAATAACCCATTCATGAAGGTGGTAAAGTAGGTTTAAAGGCCAGCATTTAATTATTTAATCATGCTGGAACAGTGTATGTACATTTGTCTTGAAAACGTTGTACCATTATACCGGAAAATGAATTTGTGGCCACTAAACTACATTTTCTTTGAAAATTTGGTACGAATTCTTGAAATGACAGCATTAAATCTGTCAAATGTGATTTCTTTAGAGCATTTCAGCATGGATAAAGCCACTCAAACAGGGAATTCAGACAAGGTTTGAAACCAGATACACGTGGCGCCTCTTAACTTGCCTGTTTTTGTTTTAAATTTTCCCATCCCTCAATGTTTTGATGCCAACTGTATCTGTACGCAAGTCCCTGGTTTTTTGCCCTGTTTTTCTAGCATTGTTCTTTCAGCATTGCTGGAAGTCCTTGAATTGAATTGTGTGATCATCCATCATATGTAGAAACTAATCACTTTTTAAGAAATCTAAGGTATCGACTACGGTAAGATCTCCCTTGTTGATTTTGAACATGGAATAAACTCAAACATAGAACTGAACTTGCTCGAATGGAATATTGTCTTTGTGGATCAGCTTATCTACCCAAACCTGCTGATGAAGGTTTGTGAGATCTCATATTTTGTAGTTAAATTAAATAAGACTGGATAAAATTAAGGAAAAAAATATAAAAGAATTTGTAGGCCATTGCTTATCTAATTCTACCTAGGGGTGGGCGCAGGTCGGGTCGGTTCGGTTCGGTTTTTTTCTGTTCCAGAAATTTTCGGGTATTTAGTAAATGGAACCGTCGGTTCCAAATATAATTTTGGAACCATTCGGGTTCGATTCGATTCGGTTCTGTTCGGTTCCGTACTTTAATTAATTTTTTTTAATATTTAAAATAATACTACATAAATACACCTGAAAATAGATACCAATATTAATAACAATAAATAGATATAAATACCAAATTCAATCTTAATTTTAACAAAGTAACGTAATCTAATTTAATAACATATAAATAATAAATTGTCAAATACAAATACGAAAAAGTAAATATTACTAATAAAACTTCGATAATTCATATCAATAATTCATTTACTTCAAACATTCAAATCTACATAAAAATGAAATATAAATTAGAAGTAATAAAGATAAAATATTTTAAAATATTAATAATACTTACCAACTATTTAATGTAATAATCAGTTGCTTGACTTTCCATACTAACTACTAAGAGGCTATACAAGAAAAAATTGAAAAAAACACAACTAACAAACATAAATAAATTTTAAATTGTTCAACTAATAAGATTTAATAAGAAAAAAATTATTAATTTATTTAGGAAAAATAAAAGAAATTGATTTATCCAATATTAAAAAAAAAATTCGGTTCTTATTCGATTCTTCGGTTCTGGGTCTAAAATCGAGAACCGAACCAAACCATTCGGTTTTCGATTTGGATACCAGTTCGGGTATTTCATTTTAAAAAAACCCGCTCGGTTCGGTTCGATTCGATTCGATTCGATTCGATTCGATTCGGATATTTTACCCAACCCTAATTCTACAAAGTTCAGTATTATTTGTACTACTCAAGCAACAGTACCCAAACAAAGAAAAAGAAGACACTCGGCACATGAAAACATTGCAACATTATGGCACATGTTACTGTCTCTAAAACGAGAATTGTTACAGCATTAAATTGAAACAAGTGACAGCCATCCTATGATCCATTCCTCTGTATAAACATCACATTTGACAAAGTTTTTTACACACAAATTAAATTGTTTCAAGTGCTAGAAAGAAATTAAAATACTCTCTCTCCCTTGTGGAAAAACAAACATTATCTTCTGCGATAGCTTCCGCTGAAATTGGAAGGCAATGTTCATGGTGGCTCTGTTGGCGACACTAGCCAATCTCATGCGGCTTGGCGGTGCATAGCCTGAGACCATGCCTCCCATATATGCAGGGTGGCAGAACAGTAACACGGCCTGCTATGGAGCGATTAAGCCTCTGTTTGATTTTTCTAATAATTAAATTTTTAGTATATATTTATAAAAGTTAATGAAATGTGTGGTTAAAGTTAATCAAAGATGTGAATCTCATTAAATGTGTGATTAAAATTAATTGTTGACTTTGATTTAAATTTTATCAATATTTTTTTAGCTAAACCAAACTGAGGCTGAGTTTGTATACTGCCCAGCCAAAACCATATGGGACGGCCAATCCCTCTGCACCTGCTAGGGATCTCTAGCCGTATCTTTCAATGGCATCACCTTTCACAAGGATGTCGGCATCCCCAGACAATGTGGTGTCGAAGAACTTATAATTTACGTGACATTAATTGATGCGTAAAGATTAGAAAGTCAAGTCTAAAATTTGTTTCCAATGGAATCTATTTACCATCTAATATTTTGAATCTAGACGGAGCTTTAGACAATGTCTGTTTTTTTTTTCTCCCTTTCACATCAACTTGACAAATTCCTTGTCAGTTGGAATTGGAGATTTTTTTCAGATGGTCAATTGTTTTACGAACAACGTTAGCACTAGACTCTTATTGTCTTTCATAATTATCAATTATTTTGTTTACTTTAATTTTTCATATTGTTGATAATTATTAAAATGCTAACTTATCTAGGAGAAACATATAAATTGATATTAATTATAATATATTAAGTAATTTAATAGTGAAAATAAAAGTGTTGAATTTATTTAAAATATGAGAAAAATATATTACTGAATTGTAATTCGGAATTGAGCATGTTTGGAGTCACTTATTTTTTATCCATTCATTCTATAGAATTCACAATTTAAATAAATCACCTACCAAACATGTTAATTATTTGGTCACCATTGTGTGGATTTCTTTCATTTTCCAGTCCAAAACTCTAAACAAGAATATCTATGCGGAATAATGAGACAATGATTTTTGAGCTAACTTGGTTGAACTGTCCACAACTCAAATTGAGAAAATTTTACTACGTATTTCTTTTTTAATCATATTTAGTTCAATTCAACTTCACAAACAGAAATTACTAATCTTAATTAAATCATAATATTCTAAACTTTAAAAAACACGAATTTATCGCTCTAAGAAAAATGATGTCGCTGAAGCATGAAAATTGGTCACAAAAATTTCGTCGTTAATATAATTTTTAACAAAATAAAAAATTTGCCAAACATGGAAATGGAATTCAAATAATAAAAGTTAAAGAAAATTAGATTTATTCACAATAAATCTGATTTTTCTTATTTTATTGAATCTTTATGTCTGCTTTCAATTCCTTATAATCACAATATATGTGTTTTAAAATTCAATCTCTTTTTATTTGTAAAGTTGTCTTCATTTTCCAACTTGTTCTATTGAGATAGTATTGATAAGATCTCTATATGTCTTAGCTATTAAAATCACAATAACAGCCGTGTTTGTTTTTAAACCATTTCTTTAAAGCTGTTTTTGTAGCACAATTGGTAGTTGTATGTCATAAGTCTGCAATCAATTTGTACTTGACTTGGTCACTTTCCGTCGCCTATGCAGGCACATTTGGCTGCCTTCTATTTTTGTTTCTGATTTTTAATTATTGAAGAGTTTTTTTTTTATAAAGGTACGTTAAATTAATTTTCCTTAAAAACTCTTCTAACTAGATAAAGTATTTCAAGAAATTTATTCAAACAATTTCAAAATCAATTTCTTAATCCCATAAGCAAATTTTGACTTTGAAAAACCTTACCAAGTGGAACCTTGGTCTATATTTGACTCATATTTATAAATAAATAAATAAGAAACATTCCAAATTATTTTTATTTATACATTTCGAGAAAAAGTGTTACTTACTCATCCACTATCATTTCTATTTTATATATAATTAAAATTGTTTATAAACACTTTTCAAACATATTTTTTCATAGATAGAGACTTGCCGGAAGAGACGGGCTTGTCGGTGACCATTGTCTATGTTTTTTCTTTTGTTTAATTAATTTTTGAAACCAAAAAAGGCTCATGGCTCGTAATGTTTTTCACCAACTCCTTGCTCATAGTTTGTATCACATTGAAAGTAGATGCTTAAAAACCGAATTAGAAAGAGAAGTGCCAAAAATAAAAATGTAAAAGGAAAATAGTTTGCTTGTATTTATAATCTCAAATAATGGGGGTCAAATGGGGGTCTAACAATACATTGCAAACAATGTGATTAATTTCACTAACTAATGACTTGATATCTTGTCGCAAGCATGTGTTATTCAAGACACAACTCGACTATCTCATTTGTCACACGCTCAAACTATTTGTCCATGTAACAAGACATAAATGGGGACTAAAGCTGCAGGTTATGTTATATATTTATACAATAAATATAATATGTGAAAGAAATAATTAATTAAGATAAAGTGCCCAACTGGTGAAAAATGTGAAATTTGTGTGGGAGGTCAGGTGTTCGAGCCACGCCTCACGCATTTTATTAAAAAGTCTTTGATTCTAATAAAATAATAATTATTTATTTTTTTGTAATCATTTTCGGAATTATTTAATGGGTCAACTAGCCAATAGAATATGACAGTTTTAACTGCCCAATATTAATACACATTACCATTGGCCATTACATCTGCAACTTAATACTAGATCATGGTGGAAGAAGTTACATCTCTTTCTGCCTATATAAACAAACTTTTGGGTATTAGAAAAGTACAAGAAAAACGAGATTATATATTTCTATACAGAAAAAATATTGTTCTTAATTTTACATATTTCTGGAGTACACTTGAGAGTTTTGAAAACCTTTTGTGATTGCTGCACAATTGGTTTATTTGATCGTTGTATCCTGGAGGTGATTGTCCACAGAGGTCACAGCAGTTATCGACGGGTAATTTCGCTTTAGGACATCGTGCTGTCACGAGACTCGATCTATTGATAAGTTTTTCTGCACTTTACTGTTATTCTATCCAACAGGTTATGGATGTATAACCAAGAGACTGTTATTTCCTAACCCTTTCTTCATGCTTGTTTCATAAGTTATAACTAACCGAGGCATTCCTCCATCTTCAAGTAGGTATATCTAGCATTAGTCCTCTCCTCCAAGCACCAGTAGCAAGAGTTCCTATTTTAGAAGTTCATACGTTCTCACTTACAGACTATGCAGTCTATAATATGCATTCTTTATCTAAACTCTATGCTTTACTCTTCGACTACCTTTTATCTTCATTCTATCAATATTTCATGCTAGTTATTATGCACATTTCGTAACTCAACTAAATACTGAGATAGACAGCAGATCAGCAGGCCTGTACGAGAGAAGTATCTGTTATTCTGCCTGTTTCTGCTGCAGAAAGCTAACCATGATGTTCTTGTTCAAAATGGCTGGACTCCAAAAATATCTGAAGGATCGGTAAATTTCCATTTGGCAAAGGCAGCGTCAGCTGGTTGCTCATTTCAATCAATAGAAACTATAAATAAGAAAAGGCCATTAAAATAACAGCTATACGTTAACAATTTGGAAATCTTCTTTCCACTGTTCTTTAAAGGGCAAGCAACATTTCAAAATTCAGAACAATATACGTTGTATAAGCTCGAGTGGCAACTGGCAACAAAGAGGAGCTGTAAAATCCAAGGAACTTCCTGGAGAGGAAAATTATTCGGAAAAAGCAGAACCGCAAGCTTCTTTAAGTCATTGCCACTAACCTGCAACTTTTACATACTTCTGAAGCTTATCATGTGTAGATAATATATTGCAAGGTAAATCACTGAAACAACTTATATATCCTTTACTCTGAACTTCGAAAGAAAAGAAACCAACAACCACAGTCCTTCAATGGCACATCCACTGACATAATAAGCAATTAAGCACCAACTCATTTGACAAAATCAAATGCATAGTACAATTAAATTGAACCACGAAAATGCTCGTGGCCTTTGGCTAATTAAATAAGAAATCAGACATCAATAACTATTGAGATTGCCGGAAAATGTTCACAAGTTTTAGCATATAAAGCCACATGTAGACAGTCCTAAAGCCACATCAATAGCCAACAGAGTCCAATGAACATTGCTGGGTGAACCTTCACGTCAAAGGCCCCTTCAGAAGTCATGTTTCAAGTACCAATTCACACCAAACTATCCGCAGAAGCCATACATCAAAACATTTAAAATGAAAAATGTATTTACATTTTACACAGATGACCATTGATATATTTGCTTCTGTTAACTAATTGGCTGCTTAAATATTTAATATCAACATTGTTTCAGATCTCAGGGTGAACCTTCGCTACTACTACACTATCCGGCTTCTACTTCAGCTTCTAACAGGATCTAAAAGTCCTACATCTATTAATTTGGGTCACTTGTGGTATTGTACATTCTACTAAATTGCACTGTTTATTGTACATTCTACTAAATTGCACTGTTTTTCCTTCACTACTCAAAACTCTGATCTTCAATCCCCATCCAGTGCCTTTCAAAGACGATACTTTCAAGTCAGGCAACAAGAGTTTCTGTTGATAACGTTAAGACTTGGTTCTCACGTCTCAAGTTCTCCACTTCCTTTCTCAGTTTTACATTCTGATCGTGAACTACAAATGAGTTCATCGTTGATAAACTCAATCTCTTTCTTCAGATCATATATCTCCTTCTTTAGTTCTTCATTCTGTTTTCCAGAACTCCGCTTCTTTCTCCCAAATCATCCTCATTTTCCTGCATAAATAAAGATTTAAGCACATTTGCATGGTCTCAAGTAATAGGAGAAGACGTTGAAAGAAATAAAAGAAGAACAAAACAAAGAGCAAGAACAAGAAACATGAAAGGAGAAAACAAACTCACATCACTGACTACAATGACAGTAAAATTGCTTGGCAATCAGTGGCGGACCCAGCATCGAAGGCAGACGTTGACCGGTCAACGACGACAATTAGACATAGTAAATACGATGTCATTTATTAATATTTAATTATATAATATTAAAAATTGTTCAATATATATGTACACACACTGAAACGTAAAAATTATATATATCCAAATTTCCAATTCCCACAATTCCAAACCCTAAATCCAATATCAAATCCAAATCCAATTCTAAAACCCTAAATTCCCAAATCACAATTCAAAAACAGAAATACAAAATGCAGTCAATGCACCCAAATAGGAAATACAGAATGCATAAGTCACAGACTCACAACAGCACAAGCACTAGCCACTAGCAAGTAGCAAATAAGAAATAGGCAAATAGCAAGGCAAGATTTTTGAGCTAATAAGTAACACCTACAGGCTACAGGCAGGCAGAAGTTAGAACGCATACGGCATACCGGCAGACTTGAGAGGCCGAGTGAGACCGCAGACGAGACTAAACTCCAACAGACCGGCCTCCAGTTATTGGTTATTGCACCACCGACCACCCTCCTCCGTGACACTGACTCCGTCCACTTGTCTCGGTGGTGTCAAAGACTCACAGCCAGGCAGGGGCCCCCTCACACCGCAGTTTCGCCCTTATCACAGACTCACAATCGTCCTTCTCCCTCAGTCCCTCTGTCGGACCAAAATGAATTTGATTTGGTTTTGTAATTGTTGTGGCTAATGGACCTAATGGTAATGGACTTTCATATATTTAGGGTGTCCAAAAGTCCCGAACTGAACCTGATCGAATCAAATTGAGCGATTTTTCATAAATTAAATACTCGAACGGGTACCCAAATCGAGAACCGATGGATTTGGGTTAGGTCTCGGGTCTCGGGTCTAAACCAAGAATCGAATAAGAATCGAAACTAAAATAGTTTTTTATTTTTTATATTGAATTAATTAAATTATTTTATTTTTTCTATACAAATTAGCAAATTAATTAAACAAATCAGATTATTTCATAATTTTAATTTTAAAACTCAAATCAATTTTAAAACACATTACCCCATTTTAATTTGAAGCAAATGAATATACTTTATATAGTTTTGCTGTAATATTAATATCTATTTTTTGATATTTGTATGCATTGAATTAATTTTATTGGACGGCTAGTTATTTATATGTTTTTGAATTAGGCTACTTTAATTTGTAAAAGTTATGAATGAAATGTCATTAGTTATATTTATGTAGTGTTACTGTAAATATTAAAAAAAATTGATTATGGTGCAGAACCGAACGGAATGGAACCGAATCTGAACGGTTCCATAATTATATTTGGACCCGATGGGTCCATTTATTAAATACCCGAAAGTTTTGGATCAGTTTGGATCTCTTCAGAACCAAACCGACCCACGGACAGCCCTATCAACCGTGGATTGCAGGATTGGGCTTATTAATTGGGCCTTATTTTTTTAAATAAGCCCAAACAATTAAACAAATGAAATATCAAGAAATGGGGAAAATTTTACAGAGTCGTCGTCTTCTACTCTTCTTCATCTTTCTTCTCCGAGCGGACTGCGAGAAGGGTGAAGGTTTTGACGGACCCAACACGGGCGGCCACGGAGGCTGGCCAAGTTCTGGGTCCGCCACTGTTGGTAATGACAACTGGGGCTGACGCAGATCCTAAAAGTTAGAGAGTACAATTGAACTTGCAAATAATTTGGGAGAAATTTTACAATAGAAAATTTACGTCCAAAAAAATCATAACTCATGTAATTTTATATCCAAAAATTTACATGGAATATGAGTTTTTTGATTGTAAAATTTCGAAATTTTTTGATGTTATATTCCATATAAATTTTCCTAATAAAATGATGAAAATTACATTAAAAAAAATTGTATTGTAAAAATAATAATTGTTAACGAAATAATTGAATTTTTAAAAAAAATGCGAGTTAGACGTCTTTTTTGTCTTTTTTTAAGACTTACGTTTAACGTATTTTTAACTATTTTCGATATCTATTTGGACTATTCAATATGCCCATAATGTAATTCTCCAAATAATCTTTGAAGTAACATAATCAATTTGTAGATTCGATTAGCGTACGATCAAATGAGAATTTTTAAAATTAACATGTTATCGAAATTCAAATTTATTATGATTTTGCCCCTATTTGATGAAGGTTAAAATCAAATTTTTAGTAAATTTTGATAAAAGTTAAACAATTATGGATTCCATGAAATATGTTATAAAAATTAATTGTTAACTTTGATTTAGATTTAAATTAAAATTTCAATCAGTACCAAACACGATTTTATATAAATAAAAAAAAATCAAAGTAGGGCCCCCTAGGTCCGCCCATGAATGACAAGACGTAGATCGGAAATCAATGTAATCTGTTAATATTGTCAATAATTGATTAGAAAAAAAACTTTTCCAACTATCACTACATTAGTTTCACAATTTCTGAATGCCTTTCATTCAGAGGGGCTTAATAGCGCAAAACGTCCCTACGTTTGACCCCAATTGTGGAAAACGTCTCTACATTCCTTTTTTTTTTTTTACATTTTCGCCCTTATTTCAACGTTTCCTTGTGCTGAATGTCCTTTTGACTAAAATACCCTTCTTTTTAAATAAAAGAGAAGAAAAATTAGAAACAAATTGCAATATTACTCCTAAACTTTTTAAAAAGTGCAAATGAGTCCATATTTGAAAAAACTATCACCAAGCCAAAAAAATCCAAATGTCAGCTGCCACCTTTGAAGCCAAAAAACTCCGGCCAACCACCGCCCAAACAATCGGACCTCCATACCATCGGAAAGCCCTCGCTCCCCTCTACACATACAATCCAACATCGAACCTTCATGGCAACAGATTTGGTAGAAATTACAACCCAAAAACCCATCCCGAGAAGCCAAAAATACTGTGAATTCGGCCACTTCAAAATCCTCATGATAGCAGACCATCCACCTAGTACCGCCTCTTCATGGCGCATCTAATGCACCTATGGGTCACGGTCAATTTTGCCCCAAAATGGATGAACCAGCCTCGACAGCACACAACGATCCCTTGTCAATTAAAGATTCTACAAGGCTTCAATCCACCAATTCGACCTTGATACCTTCAATTCAGGTTGTTAACACACCGTGTCATGAATTAATTGTACCAATTAATCATCCAATTGATCCAATTTGTGGGTTGAAAATCAAGATTTACAGTTGTTTTCTTCTACAGCAAATTCGGCCCCTTCAAAACCAAATTCCGATGCCGTCGCATTTTTAAAACTTTTGGGCCTATAGTTGCAACTTATTTTTCTCTTTTATTTAAAAGGAAGGGTATTTTAATCATTTTATCTTGAAAATCAGTGAAAAGGACGTTAAGCGCAAGGAAATGTTGAAATAAGGACGAAAATGCAAAAAAGGAACGTAGGGACGTTTTCCACAATAGAGGTCAAACATAGGGACGTTTTGCGCTATTAAGCCCATTCAGAGCTACATGCTGCAGTATTAACAAGCTTAGAAATAACAGTGAGATATCAATTGCACTTTGATCCATGCATGTCTCCGCAAACAGTAGTTCCTAGATACTGTCCAGCCGTTTTCAAGAATCGGGGTACTAATATGATTTGGGCTGCTTATTTTCTATTTCCATTAGCCCAGATAACAATGCCCATTAACGAAATCACTTTACATAAATAGCACTAAATTATAGAAAGTGACGATTACAAAACCATTTATTTTTCAACGGTTCGTTGTAAGGTAAAAATTATTTTTCAAATTGAGAACTTATTTTAACTTACTATGTAGGGTTCCACATTGGGCAGTGGATAGTATAAAAATTTGTTTAATTTATATAATATTACGTATCGAACATACACTCTATTTCAAGAGAAAAATATGTTTTATGATGGTCGGGCCAAATATCGACAACCTATGTACATATTCTTAACTATAAAGTATACTGCTTGTATGCTCATACTCGAGACGCCGTTGTGATGGGTTCAAGAAACTAGCTACTAATAATCACTTGCTATCGTTCAACCAATGAGGTCTGATCATTATAAATTCGACTACCAAGTTCGTGTAGTATATTGATCGAGTCTAGAATTTTCAGTGTCAAACTAACTTATGACAAAAATAAAATGGTTTTGGTTAGATTTGGTACAAATATTCAATAAAATATTAATGTAATGCTAAATTATCATGATTTGGTACATAGAAGTTACTAAAATATGTTGTGCTGTCCCTGCTCCTAACTTCCCTATGTGCATCTGTTGGCCTACTCATGTTATAAGTCATGTTTCTTCGTTAGTGTTTACACTCCTGTAAATCCTATCTCTTAACATGTATTGACTGCTTTGAGTTGAGCTTTGAAGTTGCCAGAAGAGAAGCAAGCTATATACATACATACTGGTGGTGATGAAATTTCATCATCGCCGCCTTCTCAAGGTGGAGCCAAGCGGCCTGCCCCCGCCACCGCTGAACAAGGCCGAGAGTAAAGGTTCGTACCTAAGTGAGTCAGATTTCGACACCGACATGATAGTAATTCTGGCAGCCTTGTTGTGTGCACTTGTAGTTGTGCTTGGATTAAAATTACTTGTCCGACGAACTCTACGCCGTCGGTCAGAAGAACAAGTTGAAGCACCACTTGCCCCCACCGCCACTGGCCTCATGAAGCAGGTATTGCAGCAGCTTCCGGTGGCGGTGTATGGTCCGGGAGCCAATATTTCGGGTACAGAATGCCCTATTTGTTTAGGAGAGTTTGTGGATGGGGAGAAGATTAGGGTGCTGCCCAAATGTAATCACGGATTTCACGTTAGGTGCATAGACGCATGGCTTGTTTCACATCCATCTTGCCCTAACTGTCGACATTCATTGCTCGAGCTGCCTTCAATTCACGTGAATACAACAACAAACTAAGTTTTTTTCTCATTTTTTTCAATTTATTTGGGATCGACTAGTCTTGTACTCGTACAAATAATCAACAAATTACTTTGATAAGTCCTAAAATTCTTGAATGTTGTAGTACATGCTGATTCGATATTGCTTCACACTCAAAGTAAGTTGAAAGAAAGAGATAACTCAAATGAACCATCATGTGCCTACTATAATAAAAGAGTCAATCCGTCGGGTACTATTCATTTTTGAAACATTTTACATTCCCATTTTATCCCCACCAATTAATTTGTTTCTCATTTTATCCCCATTATTAACTGTTCATTTGTGAAACATTTTCCTCAAAACAAAAGGGTAAACAAAAGGGTAATATAGTCTTCTTCCTCACCCACAATTATTAACTAAAAAACAGAGAAGAAGAAACCAAAAAAAAATCAAAATTGATTGCTCCGTAGACTTTGGAGCATTTGCTCCACATTTGCTTCTAAGTCTACGAAGCATTTGTTCCCTAGACTTTGGAGCAAGGCAAACTCTCCAAACAGTTTGGAGAGTTTGTCCAAACTCTCGAGAGAGTTTTTTTTTTTATTGTTATCTTTCCTACTATATTATACTATTTCCATGTTGATAAATAATGTTCAACGACGCATTATTTCACTTGCTTTTTATTTATATTTTGTTTTTAATTATTTATTTAATTAAACACACAATCATTAAAATTCTTTTATATTATAAAAAAATAATTTCGAAAGAATTCACTCTCATCTACCCAATTTCACGTTGCCAAAATATAATGTTCATTATTTTTATTATAAATACTAGAGCTGTCTGTGGGTCAGTTCGGTTCGGTTATGAATAGACTCGAACCGACCCAAAACTTTCGGGTATTTAATAAATGGACCCGTCGGGTCCAAATATAATTATGGAACCGTTCGGGTCGATTCGGTTCCATTCGGTTCCGTACCATAATTAAATTTTTTAATATTTTCAGCAACACTACATAAATACAACTAATGACATTTCATTCGTAATTTTTACAAATTAACGTAACCCAATTCAAAAACATATACATAACTAACCGTCCAATAAGATTAATTCAATGCATATAAATACCAAAAAGTAGATATTAATATTACAGTAAAACTGCATAAAGTATATTCATTTGTTTCAAATTAAAATGAGCTAATGAATTTTAAAAATGATTTGAACTTTAAAATTAAAATTATGAAATAATATAACTGATTTTTTTAAAGTACAATTGGCTTCTGTACAGTCCAATCGACTATAAAATATCGTGTTTCTTCAGTGCTAAAGTATTGCAGTGATTATCAACCAATTATAAAATATCATGTGTGTTCCATGCATATATAAAATTGACTTTTCAATTTTGATTAAACCGACTTGCCAAGATATACATGCAAATATATTAAAACCAATTGCAATAAGCCAGTATCTTATTTCATTTGCAAGAAGACAGTATATAATTTTATTTCAACCATCAAATAAATTATTAGCTTTATCAACTCAGAAATCAAAGAGAAGAAACGGAATTTGAGATTGAACGACGCGAGTCAGTTATAATAAATGTAAGTTCCTACTGTGTTTTTTGTTTTCCAGTTTAAAATTATTATGATTTTCATATATGTATGGATTTGGTATATTCTAATATTTTCCATGTATATATGTGTATCTGCATCTATATATTTTTATTTGTATTTGTTTAGTATGAATTTTTAGTTTTATTTATTGTAGTTATTGATATACTATAAAGGAACAAAAAAAAATCCATCTACTTTGGAAAGGAAGATAAGAAAAAAAAATCATTTACTCCGCACTGTACGGAGCAATTGCTCCAAAGCTCCAAACAGGTGTAAAGTCCTTAAACTTTCATCTTGTACTTTTTAGTCCTTATATTTTTCATTTTCTATCAATTTCATCCTTAAAATTGCAACCCTAGGTCCTTAAACTTTTGATACTTGTACAATTCGATCCCAGAAATCATATTTTTGTGCAACTTTGGTCATTTTTTAGTATTTCGACCATAACTTTTGATACGGTCATCAGAATCGCGCTCATGACCTCAATTCGAAAACGTCTATTCGACGAACACGGTGATGTAACACAATTAGAATATAATAGGCAATAATTACTTACCTCAATTAGGAGATTAAAAATCACAATTAGGAGAAAAATATACGTAATTAACATAATTGAAGGCGGTGGAGAATTGACATAGCAAATTTGAATTTGATGTTTATGGGGGCAAAACGTGTACAAGAAGTTGTTTGCATTTTGGCCTCCTTTTAGGATAGGGATGTAAAGTCAATATTAATGGGTATATATACATGAATATTAATCATATATGTTGCACATAGCCTCGTAATTGAATACGGCAAGTGTAAATTTAAATTTTAGTAAAAAATCGCTAAGGTTAAATACGATAAGTGTAAAATTAAATTTTTATCATAAAAAGAAAATATTTAAAAAGAATTTTAAATGGAAAAAATTATTTCAATATGAATTTTGGGGTTATTTTGATATTTTATTGAGGTAGAAAAAAATAATTCATTTTTCAGTCGTAAATATAAAAAAGAAAAAAATAATTGAGACTGAACGACGTGAGTCAGTTATAATAAATGTAAGTTCCTGCTGTGTTTTTTGTTTTCCAGCTTAAAATTATCATGATTTTCATATATGTATGGGTTTGATATATTCTAATGTTTTCCAGGTATATATGTGTATCTGCATCTATATATTTCTCAGGTGAGAGTTTTGAAATTTTGAGTATGAATTTTTAGTTTTATTTGTTGTAGTTATTGATATACTGCAAATGAACAAAAAAAAATCCATCTACTTTGGAAAGGAAGAGAAGCAAAAAAAAAAAACTTTGCTCCGCACTGTGCGGAGCAATTGCTCTAAAGAGTTTGGAGCAATTGCTCTAAAGAGTTTGGAGCATTTGCTCCAAAGTCTTTGGAGCAAATTGCTCCAAAGACAGTGCGGAGCATTTACTCCGCACTCTACGAAGACTTCAAATTTAAAATAAAAAAAATAAAAATTTTTTTTTTGCTTTTTGTTTCTTGCAATTAAGTCATCGGGGTAATTGCACGTAAAGTCCTTAAACTTTAATCTTGTACTTTTTAGTCCTTATATTTTCCCTTTTCTATCAATTTCATTCTTCAAAAATTGCAACCCTGGGTCCTTAACTTTTGACACTTGTACAATTCGATCCCCGAAGTCATATTTTTATGCAACTTTGGTACTTTTTTTAGTATTTCGATCATAACTTTTGATACGGTTATCAGAATCGCGCTCATGATCCCAATTCAGAAACGTCTACTCGGTGCGCATGTCGCGGCCACCAAGCTTAGCTGGGTGGGAGTCGTTCTCGATTCCAAAATTCGTCATTTTTCCTTGCGTATTGCTGATTTAACACAATTATAATATAATAAACAATAAATACTTACTTCAATTAGGAGATTAAAAATCACAATTAGGAGAAAAAATATACATAATTAGCGTAAATTTTCTTTTTTTTAACAATTTTTTGCTTCATTTCAAACATACATAAAATTAGAATTTCTTCTTATTTCCTTTTTTGCCCCTTTTCTTTTTTCCTTTTTTTGCCAAATATTCTATTTATTTACATTTTACATAAACTATAACTTCAATTTCACTTATTAATAATTTAGTTCAAAAACATTAGAAAATATTCAGTTACGTACATACATGAATATCAAAATTCCTTCCGTCGCTCCGCACTTGCGCCTTTTCTTTTCATTTTCCTTTTTTTGCTAAAAATTTTACTTATTTACATTTTACATAAACTATAACTTCAAATTCACTTATTAATAATTTAATTCAAAAACATTAGAAAATCTCCAATTATGTACATATATGAAAATCAAAATTCATTTCATCGCTCCGCACTTGCGCCTTTTCTTTTTATTTCCTTCTTTTGCCAAAAAATCTACTTATTCACATAAACTATAATTTCAGCTTCACTTATTAATAATTTAATTCAAAAACATTAGAAAATATTCAATTATGTACATACATGAAAATCAAAATTCCTTCCGTCGCTCCACACTTGCGCCTTTTCTTTTTATTTCATTTTTTTTGCCAAAAAATCTACTTATTTCCGTTTTACATAAACTATAAATTCAATTTCACTTATTAATAATTTAATTCAAAAATATTAGAAAATATTCGATTACGTACATACATGAAAATCAAAATTCCTTCCGTCACTCCGCACTTGCGCCTTTTCTTTTTATTTCCTTTTTTGCCAAAAATTCTACCTATTAGCATTTTACATAAACTATAAATTCAATTTCACTTATTAATAATTTAATTCAAAAATATTAGAAAATATTCAATTGCATACAGACATGAAAATCAAAATTCCTTCCGTCGCTCCACACTTGCGCCTTTTCTTTTTATAACTTTTCTTTTCTTTTCACCGTGGAGGAACAAGACATTCTTTCAGATGTTGAAGCAATTATAAAGACTATCAGAACAATTATGAACCAAATAGGGTAATTTCTTGATTTTATTCTCAGCCTTCAAATTATAATATTATTTACAGTTTTTGGTACTTCTAGAAATAATGTTGTGTGCAATAATGATATGTAAACAAAGAAAAATATACGCTCCATTATTTTTTTTCGTGATTAATGAGATTATGTAGTGATAAACCCCAATAGAAAAGAAAATTCATATAGCTGAACTCAGATTTATTGAAAAATAAGATAATGGTTCATCGTAGTTGTCTATAATTTACAGTATCGTCGATATAGATAGGAGAATTCTTAAAAATTGTATATTTAGATTTATCAACTGATTTTTAGCATTTTTTATGAATAAGTTTCTTCCATCATGTTATTCTCTTGAAGAGGTTTAAAAGAATAGGAAAAAAGCGACGAATTACTATAGCGGAACGCCTTTGATTCATTTGTTTACTAAGATTTTGGGGTTTTGATTTCTTGTTAGGGTAAACTGAAAAAATATGAATCTGGAATATAACCAAGTAACTTTTGTGTGAAGGTGCAATGCACATATCTCCCTTTAGTCCTTCACATTCTACGCTAACATTACTTTAAAAGTAACAAAATCCGTGCATCGCACAGGCCAAAACTAGTATTAAAAGAAAGATCAATTTAAGAGACCAGCAAGATAATGATAAATACGGGCAATTCACTTAATATATTTAGATCAAATTAGTCAACACATCATGATTATTTATTAGAATCCCATATTGTTTGGAAAAATATAAATGATCAACTTTATAAGGTGGAGGCAATCCTCCCCTACTAAGCCGGTTTTATTAGGTGGAGTTAGGCCCTATATTCCTAACATGGTATTAGAGTTAGGCCCAATTATGCAATGTTGGGTATCACCCAATATCGATTTGTTCACAGTTGTTTGGCATAGTCCACGCTGTGCGTGAGGGGGTGTATTAGAATCCCACATTGTTTGGGAAAATATAAATGATCCACTTTATAAGGTGAGGACAATCCTCCTCTAATAAGCCGATTTTATTAGGAGGAGTTAGGCCCAATATTCCTAACATTATTATATACTGATAAATGCGGCAATCCACTTAAAGAATCCATATGAGAATTGAATTGTTAAATGAGTCTGAAATTTTTCATTTAAATCATGAAGTGCCTTGCATTTGGTTAGAGATATGAGTGGAAAAGACAATTTTATTCATAATTTGAAATAGAAAAGACTTCTTAAAGAAAAAGGTAATTCGTTACCCTCCTATTCCATCTTAGTCCTTTAAGTCTTGTGACTTTTGGAGAAGCCTTTCGACAGGAGTCACACATGCCCATCAAACCATTAGGCTCAATAATACTTTTTGAAAGTTACTAGTTCGATCATAAATTCACTTAAAGGGGGTGAATATGTGAATAATGCGGAATTAAAAATTATCATTGATTAACATTGCAATAAGTCACTATAATTAATTATTCTAGATTCAGTTCACGTGAAATAACTACCATATGTAGAGTTTCCGGCTTGTATGAAATCAATAATGTTAACAACATAAAGAATTGAGGACGTAGAAAACCCTTAATTGGGTAAAAAAAACTTCGGGACTAAACCAGTAATTTTTATTATAGACAATAAGAATTTACAGTATGAAAACCCACTAGGTTTGTTGATCTAATTCCTACAATCTCCAAGGTTCGCTAGAACGTGTTTCACTCACACTTTCTACCGATGGAATTGTCTATCTCATGTGCATCACCAAAAACACATTGTTCTTTTACTGTCATGTGCTTCTGGTCCAACCTCCCTCAAACTTCAACAATCTTTGAAAGCTATTGAGAATGTACATTCTTGATTATATCTAGGAAGTATGTGTTTTGGATTATAAAAAATTGATGTTTTCCCAACTTGTGGTTTATTGATCTTAAGATTCAAATGTTTAATCTCAATGTTTGGATGTGTTCTTAGATCTTAAAATGATGTTATGACAATGTAAAATAATAATCAACCACTCATAAGAAACATACTGAGCATTGGGTATTTTTAATAAAATGTATTTAGATAGTATATGGTAGATAAAATTCTTGAAAATCTCGAACTGGGGTTTTACGTATAACGTCGTCTCTTGAGCTCCAGGCGAGCGAGAGATGTGTTGTTCGAGCGAGAGTCGGGCAATAATGATTCTTCTTTTTCCGCTCAAATATCAGTTAGACGATAGAATAACGTAAATCCGACGACTCTTTCTTCTTGTTCCATAATCGAACTCAAAGATTCCTAGTTCATCTATACAATCCTCCAAAAAACTGCTTGACTTTTGCAACTCTTTTACAACAATCTTATTCTTTTATAATAATTTTTTTATTTAAAAAATTACCAGTACAACATAAACCCTAACACTTTTTATTTTTAAAATTTCTTGATGGTCAAACTTGGATGAGAACCTGGTCGAATTCAATACCTGTAAAAAATTTACTTATAACCAGATGGATCCATGTGCATTGATGGAAACAAATCGAACTAGCATAAAAGGGTTCAAGTTCAATTTCGTCCAATAATTTTTATATTAAAAAAAATAAAAGTATAAACTTTTATATGTCATAAATTATATATTTATTAGTGAATGACCATTATACCCCTACAACCCTAGTTATTATAATTATTGTATCTTTGTGATCCTAGTTCTTTTTTTATAAATATGGAGTTTTAGTTCTCAATAAAATACAAACAAGTTTATTAAATTTTCTATATTTATCTATTTTTCTTTCTATTTTACAGCACGAAATTCTAGTCGATAGAGTTAGCAAAAAATTTCCTCTTTACATCCACAAATTTCTAGTCAGTTGAAGTAAAAAAAATTAATTTTTCCTTCAATCAAAGACAGTCAAGAAGCTCTAACCAATTGAGTTTACGAAAAAACTCTTCTTTTCTACTCAAAGAAAGGGTCAGTATTCTCTTAACTTTGAATTGCATAACAAAGCAGTATACTCTTTCGATCTGGTCATATTATTTTAACTGTACAAATTAATGATAAATTAATATTTGCTTAAACATAATATTTTTCGCTCAATATTCTAGCACAATATTTTAGAATAATATTGTATTACTATTCTTGAAAAAAATAATCCACAATAATATTTTAGAAGAATATTGTAGCATTGTTTGAAAATGAATATTTTATTTGAATTATTTTTTGTTCCTGAAGAACAAAAAGTTCACACAATAACAATATTTAAAAATAATATTATATTGTTAATCTTGAAAAAGTATAATATTTGCCCATATTATATTCTAGACGACTTTCATATCAATATTTTTGGCGAAACGTGATTGTTTTTAAACAATATTCTATAGAAATTTTGTATTAATATTCTTGAAAAAGTATAAACCTTACACATCTTAAGGTTCTAAAGAATATATTGTTATTGCTTCCTAAACAAAAGCATGAATCAATATTCTAGAAGAATATTGGATTGATACTAGTGAAAAAAAAATGCGACTCTATATACCTTGGAAGAATTGTATTATTATTTTTGGAATCAATAGGGTAGAAATTCTTAAAATTTGGATAGCTTACATAGCTGTGTTCAAAACTTTGATATCTCGACGTTTCGTGACATGATAATCGTGAAATTTGGATGGTAAGTTCATAACTCATTGTTCTTCAAATGCAATTATTATAATTAAAGTCCAACGGTCCATCCGTAAAAAAATTGTACGTGAACATCAGCCAAATTCTTAAAAATAAATAAGTAAATAAATAAATTCATTGATTGATGATCCTAATGTCAAAATATATATTTTAGAACTCCACATACATAACCCATCAATTTCTATCTACATGTTTATATATTCTTTTGTATTGATTTTTCAGTATAAGAATTACATATGCTGTCAATTATATAAATTTCATGATTACGTTAAAATTTTAATGCATGCATTCACCTATCAATTCCAATTGATAAACTGCCACGTCTTTTTTAGTTGACTATTACGTACAGATTAGAATCATTATATTGTACGTATTCAATTTCTTTATTCGATTTGCACGATATAATTGATCACAATATAAAATATGTTATTTGTACATATTTAATTGGTCTGCTTAATTTGCTGTTGCTTCCAAAAAAGCACGTTATACTATTTTGAAATAATATTATCTACTTCTGAAGATCACTTTACAATTTCAATATTTCAAAAGAATATTGACATGTTGCTATAGAAGAAGCATACTTTTATATTAAATTATATTAAAAAAAATAATCAATTATTGTTTTGGAATGAAACACGATTCACATATTTAAATATTTTAGAAGAAAATTGTAGAATTTTTTGAATCAATTTACACAAATCAATTTCTAAAAGAAACACAATTATATATTTATTAATATTTTTGAAAAATATTTTATTGTTCTTGAACAATCCCAGATTTAGAGAGTAAAATAGGGGAATGAGTTCAAATGCCCAATCCTCTCAAACATTTTGTGTAAATGCCCTTTGACTAAAGTGAACAAAAGAAAAGTAATTTTAATTATTTAAAACTGTTAAAAGACTCATTTACCCTCCATTGAATAATCAAATAAATAAAGAATTTTGGGTATCTAAATTTTTTTTTGAAGGTTTAAGGTTTCGAACCTTTGGCCTCTAGGAAAAAAGAAGCTCCTCACACCACTAGGATATTGAAAGATATTGTTTATTTTATCTTGACAAATTATATTCAAATTTACAAGGTGCAAGGATTTGAACCTTCAACCTTTAAGAAAAAAATTATTATAATGTTATCCTCACCACTAGGATATTGAACATTGTTGTTTACTTTGTTGCAATAACTTACATATATCTTGAAAACTTATAGTCAAATTTTCAATATCCAAATATTTAAACAGTCAACTTCTAATAAAAATGATGTTTCTCTCACCACTAAGATATTGAACAGTATTTTTTTTGTTTTTAATGCAATAACATATATATAACCCTATAATTCTAAATATCTTAAAAAATTATAGTTAAATATTTCATTTTAATTTATATACATATTATGTATTGAAAGACTAATTTTAATTAAGATGAATTGAATGTCTACAAAATTTATAATTTCGAAATATATAAATAATTAGTGACAATTGAATTAAAATCTTTAATTTTATTTCAAATATTTTTTTTATATTTTTAAGTAATCGTCCACCGGTCCAACCATTAATTTTTTTATTTTTTCCCCTTCACCCGCACGTAAACTTTTTACGACATGCAAGATATACTTTTTATATACCTTAAAAAATATAATTGTCGTTTTATATATCTTAAAACAATATATATATGTCATTTTAATTAAGATTAAAATTGAAACGATATCAATATAATTATCGTTTTATATAAACGAAAACGATATATGTACCGTTCTAGTTATGATTTAAACTGAAACGATATCAATATTGTCAAAATTGTACTGAAACGATATGGATATCGTTATGTATCAAATCCACAAAATAACATAACGACGTCCATATCGTTTCAGTACAAATTTGACGAGTTTGAAATCGTTCCAATTCAAATAATAACTATAACGATATATATATCGTTTCTTTTCATGAAAAACGATAATTATATCGTTTTGGCTAAAAATAACGATTTTATGCATAACAAAATCCATGTCGTTCTATGTGAACTGAAACGACATAGATGTCGTTTTAGCGTATGTTTAAATCCAGTAAGTTTAGCCAAATCCGGTAAGTTGAAATCCGATAATTTCAATATCCGGTAAGTGAAGGAAAAATTCGATAAGTTGAATGGAAACGACATCTATATCGTTTTAAGACACAGGAACGATATCAATGTCGTTATGAAAATCAGGGAAGCAGTGTATTTTACGCTGAAACGATATTCAAATCGTTTTCCTTTTTAAGGAACGATATCAATATCGTTTCAATAATCCGTGCAATTTTTGAATGTTGTATATAGTCATGAGACCACAAATATTCTCATAGTTTCTTTTGAGTGTGATCGAACTCACTTGATGACCTATTTCGATTATCCTACATATGTCGAATGCATGTCGAGTTGTCGTGGACAGTTGAATCGTCGTTTTTAGCAAAAACGAAATAATTATCGTTTTTATATAAACTAAAACGATATATGTATCGTTCTAGTTATGATTTAAACTGAAACGATATCAATGTCGTCAAGATTGTACTGAAACGATATGGATATCGTTATGTATCAAATCCACAAAATAACATAACGACGTCCATATCGTTTCAGTAAAAATTTGACGAGTTTGAAATCGTTCCAGTTCAAATAATAACTATAACGATATAGATATCGTTTCTTTTCATGAAAAACGATAATTATATCGTTTTGGCTAAAAATAACGATTCGATCGTCCACAACCACCCAACATGCTTTCAACATACGTAAGATGATTGAAAAGGTCATCAAGTAGGTTGATGCCACTCGAATGACTTAGAAAGAACGAACGAATATACTATTTCTATTGGAATAGTTCGAATGTTGTACATAGTTATGAGAACACAAATATTCCCATAGTTTCTTTTGAGTGGGATCGAACTCACTTGATGACTTATTTCGATCATCCTACATATGTCGAATGCATGTCGAGTTGTCGTGGACAGTTGAATCGTCGTTTTTAGCAAAAACGGTATAATTATCGTTTTATATAAACTAAAACGATATATGTATCGTTCTAGTTATGATTTAAACGGAAACGATATCAATGTCGTCAAGATTGTACTGAAACGATATGAATGTCGTTACTTTATTTCGTGTGTTTGAAAGTATAACGACATTGGAGTCGTTTCAAATGAGAAGAAACGACATCCAAGTCGATTTAGTTACGATTTGTACTGAAACGAGTTCCAACTCGCCAATTTGTACGAAAGCGATATGGACGTCGTTACTTTGTTTCGTAGGTTTGACACGACAACGACATAGTAGTCGTTTCATATGGGACGAAACGACATCTAAGTCGTTCTAGTTATGAGATTGGCTGACACGAGTTCGAACTCGACAAATTTGTACTGGAACGATCTTGAAGTCGTTATGCAATTCCATATCGTTTTGAAACTCAGCAGGTATTTCATACTGAAACGATATCCAAGTCGTTTCTTTGTCACGGGAACGACCTTAATATCGTTACTAAGATCAGGGAAGCCGTGTCTATTTCTTATGGGAAACGATATTGAGATCGTTTTTTCATTACAGTAACAATATCGATATCGTTATGAAAATCAGCGTGCATTTCACACGGAAACGATATAGAAGTTGTTTCTTTGTCCAGGGAACGACGTCAATATCGTTACGTACATCCGTGAAGTCGTGTCTATTTCTTATTGAAACGATAATGAAATCATTTTTTCATTACAGTAACGATATCGATATCGTTATGAAAATCACCGTGCATTTCACACGGAAACGATATAGAAGTCGTTTCTTTGTCCCAGGAACAACGTCAATATCGTTACGTACATCCGTGAAGTCGGGTCTATTTCTTATTGAAACGATAATAAAATCGTTTTTTCATTACAGTAACGATATCGATATCGTTATGAAAATCACCGTGTATTTCACACGGAAACGATATCCACGTCGTTTCTTTGTTACGGGAATGACCTCAACATCGTTACTAAGATCGGGGAAGCCGTGTCAATTTCTTATGAGAAACGATATTGAGATCGTTTTTTCATTACAGTAACGATATCGATATCGTTATGAAAATTACCGTGTATTTCACATGGAAACAATATCTAAGTCGTTTCTTTGTCCCGGGAACGACTTCAATATCGTTACGCAGATCAACGAAGCAGTGTCTATTTCATATGGGAACGATACGGAGGTCGTTTTGGATTACAATAACTATGTCTATATCGTTATGAAAATCAGCGTGTATTTTATACTGAAACGATATCCAAGTCGTTTCTTTATCACGGGAACGACTCCAATATCGTTACGAAAATCAACGAAGCAGTGTCTATTTCATATGGGAACGATATGGAGGTCGTTTTGGATTACAGTAACGATGTCTATATCGTTATGAAAATTAGCGTGTATTTTATACTGAAACGATATCCAAGTCGTTTCTTTGTCCCGGAACGGCTCCAATATCGTTACGAAGATCAACGAAACAGTGTCTATTTCATATGAGAACGATACGGAGGTCGTTTTGGATTACAGTAACGATGTCTATATCGTTATGAAAATCAGTGTGTATTTTATACTGAAACGATATCCAAGTCGTTTCTTTATCACGGGAACGACTCCAATATCGTTACGAAGATCAACGAAGCAATGTCTATTTCATATGGGAACGATATGGAGGTCGTTTTGGATTACAGTAACGATGTCTATATCGTTATGGAAATCAGCGTGTATTTTATACTGAAACGATATCCAAGTCGTTTCTTTGTCCCGGGAACGACTCCAATATCGTTACGAAGATCAACGAAGCAGTGTCTATTTCATATGAGAACGATATTGAGGTCATTTTGGATAGCAATATCATTTCAATAGTACAAAATGATTTTTATAGCACAATGCTTACAAGATTTAATAACTCATCCTGTGCTTCGGATAAGTACAAAATTTTACAGTTACAAGTCAGAACGATGTTACAATTTTAAGTTTCACTACCAGCTGATTGGCTTGTGCAAGTGGATCGAACATGACCAGTTTTCTTGCACCTACTGCACTTACGAGGAGTACGTGTCTCTCCGGCTGATCTTTTCCTCTTTTTTGACGGTCGCCCACCTTGTCTTTGTGCCAATGGTGGAAATACTTCCCTAGCCATTACATGCTTGGGAATTCGCCATTCAACCTCATTTGGCAAAGGGTATACAAATACAGAATACGCTTGCTTCCAACACATACTAGTATAAAAGTGGCTACATAGATCATAGCCATCATCTCCTTTAAACCTTCTAGATCAAATTTTCTACACGTACATGTCTTTTCATCTAAATCCACAAAATGGTGTTCTAAACTGTCTCCGACCTGATAAATGTCTAGAGCTTTAGATATTATAGGGACAAGAGCTGAAATCTCCATTTTGTACACCCTCGTATCGATGTTCAACACCTCTTTGATTTTTTCATACAATTCCACATAAGACATAGTTTTCGCAACAAGAATAGGAGTTGTTTTTCCTTTGCCATTCCCTACATATTTCCATTTCCATGCACCTTCAATTGATTGTTCATATTCAATTGGATAACAAACTGATATCCATACCATATTCTCGGTGCCCATAACTGCAATTCAATATAAAAATTTCATCACATTTCAAACATAATACAGTACTGAAAACGATATGTAACTCGTTATGGATTATGTAAAACGACATATAGATCGTTATGTACAGAAAACACCAAACGTACGTTTTATAGTACAAAAATGAAAAGAATAGCCAAACATGCCTTTGCCAACTTACATTTTCCTCCAATTAATACAAATAACTGGAAATGAGAAAATGGGTTGAGAAGTAACCCATATCAAAATCTAATCAAATGTTAAAATAAATTCAAAATCATTGTTTACAAGTGAACACCATAAATATATATACAACAACATAAAAAAAAAATTTCAAAAAAATGGAGAAGTAAAGTAACCCAAAAATTGAAAATTTACAATACCCTCTTCTCCTTCAAATGCCCAAGAAGAATGATGAAAGAGTATATTACTCACTTCAACAAATGAGTGTTTAAGGGAAAGAGAATGTAGAATTTATGGAAATCTTCAATTAGAGAAAAATGATGATGAGAAAATGAAAGAAATTCATACCTGGGTCTGCAGGGGAAGGAAATTGTTGCTGGGAATTCAATTAGGTTCACATGGAAATTGAAATGAGAATTAGGGCAATAATGTCTTTTTGTGTACAAGGACATTCTAGTCATTTACAAATTACATTTTCCATTATTCATATACTTGGGCTATCTAACTAAAGAAGTTAGTTGATGGTCTATTTAAACAAAAACTTGGTTTGACTAGGGTAAGTAAATAAAGTCCCCATTAAAATATTAAGTTAACTTGCTTCAGCATAAGGAATTTTATAATTTCTAGTATCTTTCTTGATTTGAGAAGTTTTGCAGATCTTATATATGTTAATTTGATGATTATATGCTCTTGAAGAAGTATAAATTTATGTTATGCCAATATTGTGAAAGAATATTACATAGTTATTGTAGAAGAAGTAAAATGTTATAAATATCAATATTCTATAAAAATATTGTATTATTACTCATGGAAGAGTATAAATTTTAAATCAATAATTTAGAAGAATATTTGGTTATTATTAATTATCATTCATCCATAACAAATTTTAGTTGCTCCAGAAAATTACAAATTTGTGCATTACCACATATTTCGAAAGAATATTATTTCATTATTTTTTAAGAAGGAATATAACTCAAATCAATGTTATGAAGAACATTTTTGTCTCTAGAAACAACTTTATACTTTATATTTAAATAGAAGAAATACTGTGTTATTTCTCCTCAATAGTAAAATTTTATAAGTTTTAATCCTTAAATAATACAAGATGTGCTCTCGAAGTAGCACAAATCTCGAAAAATATCATATAATTTGTAATCGTATTTATTTATGTTTATGCTCCCGAAGAAGCACTACTAAATATGACATAATCAAATATCGTATTAATAATTTAAATAAATAATGTGTTGATGTTTTGAAAAAGAAAAAAAGCACAATTCAATCATAAATATTTAGAAGAATATTGTAACATTGTTCTTGATACAGAATCTATATGCATGTGTCAATATTCCAGAAGAATGCCATGTTTAATCCGGTGAAAAAAAAGTATTATTGGATAATGGTAAAAACTAATATGAGATTGTGCAAATTCTTATTCAAGGCTTCAGAAAAGTCAATATTATATGATATGGAGAGACAAACTTACTATTACTCACTACAACAAAAATAGTCATTTACAACACTACAAATGCAACATTTGTCAACAAATGATGCCAAAAGAGTCTTTTGACAACATTTTAGTTAGTGAACGTTGTCATTTGTATTAATAAATGAGTTTTGGCAACGTTTTTTAGAAAAATGTTGCAATAGACACCTTTAACAACGTTTATTGAGTGTTGCGGAATGTTTTACCTTTCGCAACGTTTTTCAAGACTTTTCACAACGTTCACCCAACGTTGTTAAAAGTCAACAAACGTTGCTAAAAGTGTGAAAGGTCTCACATTTCGCAACGTTCGGCAAACGTTGCGAAAGGTGAAACTTTTCGCAACATTTGATAAACGTTGTGAAAACTTTTATTTTGTTTTTAAATATACGCAACCCAAATTAACCCAATCCTTATATTTATTAATGTCTCCCTCCGTTCCTCTCCAACCCACCACCTCTACCTTTCAGCACCACGCCCACCAACCACACAACCACCCTCAGCCTCACCTCATCTCACACAATCTTGCCTCTGTTCTCCTCCACTCCAGGCGGCGTTCTTTGAATCGTCATATGTAAATTATCATTAATTACTCAAGAAATTGTAGATCTCATACTTTTGGATACAGAAATGGCTTCATTTTCTTCAAATCTTCGAACTGTAGAGGAGATCTTCAAAGATTAAAGCTCTCGTCGTGCCGAAATCGTTCGTGCTTCAACTGATGGTACCCCCTTATATTCTATATGTTTTCGCAATCACAAGTCACAAATCTTTATTGCTTATATAATTCATACGCGCACCAAAATATGTGTCCCTACAGGCAATTAGTTTATATATATCTGAGTGTGGGATGATGTTTTTACAGATGCGGATGAATTTTATGGGCTATGCAATCCTGGTAATTTTTTTTTTTCAGTTTTGTTATTTTACTTTTTTGTGAAATATAGTTTGAAGTAATTGTTCGTTACATCAAACTTTTGAGTTTCTGGCTTGGACTAATTGTGTAATGGATATTGAAAACTATTAATTTCATCACTTAGATAAAACTAGTAATTTAATTTTTATGTTAATATTTATTTTTTTAAATGATGAGTGGTTAGTTTAAAGGTCGAATCAGCTGCTTTTTGGTTACTAAGAAATGTAAAAGAAGACAGTTAGTAGTCTTTGCCTTTCCTGGCTATTCAAATAGATAAAGACATTTTAATCATTTGTCACTTTCACGCTTGAAGTTATACTGAGTATAGTTCTAAATTCTCAGCTGAAAAAGATAAGGCATTTTTCGAAGATAAATTCTCTACAACATCAGTTCTCTTGATAATTTGCACGAGCAGATGTAGTCTCTGTCTTTGAGACTGAACTCTTCAAAAAATACAGTTAAAATCCGTGAGTATTTCTATGCCTTATTTCATCAATATGTTTTTGGTTCTATAAAGTGCTTGATTAGATTTTGTCTAATATCTAGAATTTTTCTTTCTTTACTCTTGTTTTTATAACATGGTTTCTCCTAGTTTTGTAGGATCGGATCTGAAACTCATCATAGAGTTGTAGGAAAGAGTTAATTCTTTATGTATTATACCTGCTCACTATCTCTCAATGATCATTCCTTTGTCTACTCGGTGGATTTTGCTGAACTCACTCTTGAGTTGTGAGAATACGATGTAGTTCCTGTTTGAAATTCAGATTTATATCTAGATGACATGTCAGATTTACTGATTTTATAGAGAAGGCGAATTTGTGTCTATATGGACATCCAAATGAAACTTGGGAAAAAAAGTCTTGTGTCTCTTCGACTTTTTTTTTTTTTTTTGTGCAAGTATTTAAATAAATTTGGTACATTTCGTGTTTTGACTTTGTTAGATCGTTCGATTGTCGATAGATGGGGTCTGAAGGGCTAGTGGGACAAGGCGCTCTTGTTCTCTTATACCAAACATTGTAATCTTCTGTGATTAAGGATGGAACTGTGACGAATTCTGGGAGAGTTATTTGGGCCAGTTGCTCATTTTGTCCCTCATTTTAGCCTCATTTATAGAATCCCTGACAAAATGGGGTGAATTTTAGTTGAAAATCTATTATTAATTATACAAAGGAAAGGTTATTCTTGTTCACTCGGAGCTAAATGATTTTTATGTTCGGAGAATTGTTTCTGTAGGTGGCATTGGGAAGTTCTTTTGCCTATTTGAGAGAAAGTGGTGATACTCATCCTTCATAATTATCGGCTTTAAAATATATATTTTTATGTAACCTGGAACTCAAAGTCATGTCTAATTTGAAGTTGATGACAACTTATTGTGTTTTCTACAATGACATGCTAAGTTTTTTTCCCCCACTCTACTAGTTTATTTTCAGGTACATTTTGGAGTTAATAGTGGCGCGATAAAGTTTGCTATAGAACATCAAGTAGTCAATGAAGCTACATTCCATTGTCCTGATGAGATGGGATGCAAGGTTGTTCTGATTAAATTTTGGAAATATTTGTTCCACTAGCCAATATATTAGGGATCTCTATTTGAAGTCCTTTGATGTATTACCATTTTATATCATTTTGAAACTCTTTTTTATTTAGGTGTTTTTGTATCACATTCTAATATTCAAGTGTATGGATTCAAAAATTTGTAATAAAATTATCAATTTTTATGCAATTTCAAAATTTGTTCTTAAGGATTCATTTTTAATTTTGCCAATCAATTTGCGTAAATTGCTGTTAAAAACAAAAAAAAACTATGGCAACGTTTTTTAAACGTTGCCGTAGAGGTCCTACTCTATAACAACACTTTGATTTGCAACACACGTCCAAACGTTGCAAAAGATCTAGGCAACGTTTTTTGAACGTTGACATAGACTGTTTTTGTTGTAGTGACTAGTTATTTGTTCTTCATTAAATAAAAGAGAATCTACGGAATACTATTTTTTAATTGGTGAAATTGGAAAAAATATTGTATTGAATCACAAGATCAATAACTCTAATACTTTATTAATTGACTCGTCCAATTAGATCATCATTGGATCAATATCGATACAATTTAAGAATTCAAATAAACATTTAGCCCCTGTTTGGCACCCATTTTTTTCTCATTCTCATTCTCATTATTTTTCTCTTTATTCATTTCAACCACACATTCTATCAATAAAATAATATTACACATAAACCTAAAAATTCTCATTACTTTTTAACCACACATTCTTTAATCAATCACTATTCAAAAATACATTTTTCTACAAAAATGGGTGTCAAACACCCCCTTAATGAAGAACCAAGAGATTCTTCAATCACATAAAATATTTGTTCTTTGTATCATAAATTATTCATTGATCATCACTAGATAATGTTGGGACTAATAAATTTATAGTTTGAACCCCTTATAAAATATCTCAAGCGCCAACGTGTTGATATTTTATCACACGAATTGTTGGTTGTCAATTTAATTGGACATTTTTCTCAGCATTAGGATGGAGAAGTTCAAAAATTGTAAATAATACACAAATGCATCATTATATTATCTAGATCCTCGCAGAAAACGATACGAACCAGAACTTCAAAAGATAATTCATTTATATGCATTTACTAACTAAAGAGATCAATTATATCTCACATATCAGTTTTTTAAGTGCTTCAACTTAAATTGACGTCTTGGAAGGATTATCCATTAACATTATATTTGATGTATCTATGGCATGTGTGAACTGTGAATACATTCGATTTTAAGATAAAATCTCAAAAAAAAAAAAAAAAAGATCAAATAAGGAAGATTATCATATTTAGGAGACATATACTCTTGGAGAATATATAAACATAACTAATTATAAAAACCTAAAAAAAGTTTTAAGTATTTGAAATATTAAAAGTTGAGATATCTCGGTGAGTTATGTCATTATGAAAAAGAAAGAGAATTGTTGTTGAAATTATTTTTGTACATGATGTACCGCTTCATATTATGATGATATCAAAATAAGTTCATTGAAGGATATTGTAGAAATAAGTGTCTAAATAGAAGGATGCGATCATAGTAAAATTAAATTTACTAGAAAAACTCGAAGTTTCTGCATCTGCATTTTGAAAATTCAAAGGTGTATACTGATACAAAAAGAAAATTAGAAAAATAAAGTTTTAATATTGTAGACATCGACATACAAAACATAGATGGCTTGATATGGGGATTTTCATTCATTGCAAATTACGGAGAGTTGATTGTACTCTTTTCCTTCGCTTAAATTTTATCCCATTAAATTTTGTTGACAATGTTTTAACAAGGCACCATTTTTTTAATCAAATTATGTTATAATTATTTGTATTCTTTTTCTTTCGTTTGATATTTTGTCTCATTTTATTTTTATCAAACATTTTATCAAGGGGAGAATTGTAGGTTATCTGTTTATTAGTGAATGATCATTATGCCTCCTGCAATCCTAGTTATTATGACTATTGTATCCTTACAGATCTAATTATTCCCAATAAAATACACATAAATCTTTTGATTTATAACATTATATGGATTTATTTTTTTTTCTCTCTTTTTTTTTTTCCCAATAAAATACACATAATCTCTCTTTTCTCTCTCTCTCTCTCTCTCTCTCTCTCTCTCTCTCTCTCTCTCTCTCTCTCTCTCTCTCTCTCTCTATTTTATAACATTATATGGATTTATTTTTTATATTTTTTTGTACTACTTTCGAGTTTGATTGAGTAAATAACAGAAGTTACAATTATGGGATCCAAATTCAAACTACAAAAGAGGGTTATTTATTATAATTGCCACCGAATATTTTTTAAATGTTTTTCAGTTACCATTGAACTTTAAAAGCTCGTTGAATTGTTACTGAACTTACTAGGTTTATCCCATGTGTCACTCCATCACTTGCTATTTTAAAAGTTAATAGACTAGCATAACATTTAGCCACCGTTTGGCTCCCATTATTTGAAATTACAATTTTTGGAATAGTTTTTTTTTTTTTTGAGAATGTATAGTTGCAAAGAAAGGAAATTTTTTTTATTTACGTGTAATATTATTTTATCAAAGATTATGTGGTTGAAATTAAAAAAGAGAAGAATATTTTTTTGGAATAATGGGGGCCGAACAAGGGCTTAGCATGTCCATCAAGTCCGTCAACTTTTAAAATGATGAGTATCAATGTGACGATTAGATAATCTTTTAGTAAGTTTAGTGACAATCGAAGATCTTTTAAAGTTCAATGACTATTATAAAATATTTGGAAAAGTTCATTAGCAACTCAAATTATAAATATTATGTTTGAACATACACACACACACACAGAGTTCAATTGCAAGTAGAAAACAAATGAGTAAGTTCTATGGCGATTGTGATATTTAACCCTACAAGAAATTAGTTTATTCTTAGATATTACTTCAGATGATAAAAGTGATGATTATTTTAAGCACATAACAATTCATTTATATTCATGTATGATATGTTTTTTTTAAAAAAATTATTTATGTTCAAACATACAATTTTATCAATGCATTTTGTGGTTTTCATAAATATTACCTACTTATACGGCGTTCATTTTTATTTTTTTATAAATTGAACCAATTACAATCATCTATTGAGATTATAATAAAAGAGTAATGGAATCTACGAAGTGTATAAATAATAAAGAATATTAATTGTGAATATATAGTTAAAATTAATATTTAGGTCATATTTGGTGGAGATCGAAATTCAAATTTTAATCTGAATCAACGTTAACAATTATGGGTGTTTGATACACATGATTAAGAAGAAAATACATTTTATGATGTGATGTAATGAAAAATATGTGGTTAAAAAATAAGAAAAAAATTAAATTTGTTTGTAATATTATTTTATTGAATAATATGTTATTGAAAATAAGTATTGAACGAATGAATTTTGGGAAGAATTTGAATTAAACGAGGACTTAATTTTAATTAAATATTTTATGAAATTCATAATTTTTCAATTAAATATTTTATCAACTTTTATCAAAATTTATCAAAAATTTAATTTTAATTTCCACAAAAAATGGACTTAATTTTATTTCAACTAAGAGCCTTATATTTCGAACATACACGAAGTATGAGTTGGGAGTTCGAAGAGTCACGCCAAAAAGACGGTCAACTCTACGGGCCGTCAAGGGTAGAAATCTACAGCTCTTAAGGTTTTAAGGTCAAACCTTGTCACAAGAAAATTGATGCCACTGTAAACGTAAGGTGACGACATTAATTATATTCCATTTTCTTAATTGAGAATTAAAGATGGGATTTTGATTGGTTTGACCATCGTTCCTTGTTCCCATCTTAATGGTCCACACTTTTTAACCATTCAACAACTCGTCTTTTTCCCCAAAAATCTTCCCCGTCGCTTTGCTTTAACTTTCTTTAGGGTTTTTCCGATTCACCAAAATTGAGTCTCACAAATTATCAAGATTGGAAATTTGCCACCTGGGCATCTCTGTAATCGGTGAAATTCTGTAAAGACTCAATCTTTATTGAAGAACAGTTCAAGATTCAGTGGAATTGCATCCCCAGGTTTGTTCTGCATCATCTTTTTGCTTATGTGTTTCTGGGTTTTGTAATATTCAATCCTCGTTAATTCATGATACAATATTCGGGCAGTTCAGTTTTTAATTGAGTGCTGTTCTATTTGTAATTTTGCATTGAAAAAATCTGCAATACCATGAATTGTTACTTTCCCAAAAGATTTAGGGCTTTGTTGGCAGATTATTTTAGATGAAGAAATTTATGCTTGGAAAATTAATTCATCTGTGAGCCAGCAATGCGTTCACAGTTTGCAACCAAAATCAAATGTATGCATATTTAGAGCATTGAATCATACAGTTATCTGTTGCTATTTTAGAAGAGCGTGAATCCATATTGGGCATGTGATTATGCCTCTCTGGCCTAGAAATGTTTTTTAATTCTTCGTGATCAGTCTAGGCCATGCCGCCATGGTGTGATTTAATGATAATGGCGTTATAATCTTGGGTATGAAGGTTTGCGGCATAGTCACATGCATTTCTCTTCTTTCACATGGCAGGAGCGTAGTGTACTTTTCTCGAATCTAAAGCTTTTTGTTTGCAACATGGGATGCTTTACCGTTTTAAAGCGTAAGAAGAAGAAAGATCAGACCATTTACATCAAACGTGTCAACCCACGAGAACAATCCCCGACTAAGTTGCCTGAACCCCCAACCTGTACTCGTTCTTTGCAATCTGCACCGTCGAGTTTTAGAACCAGAGTAAAACCTATTCAGTCAAACAATGGAGTAAGTAGTTCTAGGGCACGAGCATTATCTGCCCCATCAAGTCTTGATGCTGTAGAACACGACGCACTTTTGTCCTCTGAATTTGAGGAACAGGAAGAACATAAGAATCGTATTGGATTGATGAAGGAATATCATTCACCAAGTCCTCAACCTCTTCCTCTTCCATCTCCTCATGTTAGTACTTCTCTAAAAGCCATGGGAAGCTTTAAAATGGTGAACACAAGTGGCCCTCTATATGCCTCTGGACCACTTCCTCTGCCTCCAATGTTGCCTCCCACACTGCCTTCTATAGGAACGCTTCTTAACTTTTCTTATGAAGAAATTGCATCTGCTTGCCATAACTTCTCTCCTGAGCGATGTATGTCTGAAGGTATGTCATCAGTAATCTACCGAGCATCGTTTGTGGATGTTACTTCTGGCTCGAAGAAGCTCGAAGCTACTGTAACTCGCCTTCACCACTCCACCCAGGTAATGTTAGATTCATCGATATGAAGATATTCAATTGATTAATTTTTTTCTGCCTAAGAAAGTACGTGCTTTTGTTTGTAAGATATTTGGCGAACTCCTTTGTTTTTTCACTAGTCTAACAATTTAATTTTACTCTGCAGAGTTTGAAGGAATTTGTGAATGATGCGAGTACACTTGCATCCTTACAACATCCCTTCCTTTGTAAGTTGGTTGGTTTTCATGCACGTGAAGGATCAGACCTTAGGATGTTGGTATATGAGAGGCTATTCCATGGAAGCTTAGATCGGCTTTTGTATGGAAGACTGGATGGTCCACCTACTGATTGGAATAGCAGAATGAAAGCCGCTTTGTGTGCTGCTCAGGGTTTAACGTTCTTGCATGAGGAAGGACCCTTCCAGGTAAAATCTGATCCTCTGATACATAAATATATATATTTTAATGTTCGAGCACAAAAGCAAACCCACTATCTATTTTGTTTGGATTCTCTGTGTTTACCAAATGCTGCCCCTCTGTACAGGCTATGTTCCATGAATTTTCAACTGCCAATATACAGATTGACAAAGATTTTAGTGCAAAGCTTTCTGGATATGGCTGTATCAGCCACATTCAAGAGACAGATATTTCTAGCTGTTCTGTTGTAAGTGCCCTTAGCATCGTCAATATTTATTTGTTTTTTTTTTGGTTTGGCTGTAGTGAGTAGTTTGTTCTCTAATTCTATCATCGTCTTCCTGCAACATTTGTGCAGGGTGTGGCTAATCTTTCGATGGAGACATTGGAGAAAGGATTGCTTACACCAAAGAGCAATGTTTGGAGTTTTGGGATTGTGCTCCTTGAATTGCTCACTGGCAGGAAAAATTTTGACAGCCGGCACCCAAAGGAAGAGAGGAATTTAGTTAAGTGGAGTCGACCTTTTTTGGCTGATGACTCTAGACTGTCCCTGATCATGGATCCTCGCCTAAAGGGTCGTTTCCCTGCCAAAGCAGCTCGGGCAGTGGCTGATATTGCGCAACGATGCCTTCAAATGGATCCATCCGAGAGACCCACCATGAGAACTATTGTGGAGCATCTCAAAACCATACAAGACATCAAGTATACCTCTCGGTTTCCATTGCAAGAGCCAGGAGCAATTAGTGCAAAACATATGTCGAGGTCACCCAGCATGAACGGGATCATTACGCCTGCTCCCAAGTCCAAGTTCTCTCCTTCACCTCCAACAAGTGGGCCATCTATTTCGTCCACAAGGTTGGCTCTACTGCCCTTATCTTTTGCTCCCAAAACATGTTCATCTACCCTCTCAGCTGAGAATATTGATATACAAGAAAGCAGGAGATCATCATCCTCAACTGTTCGCAGGTCTAGTGTCGAAGGATTCTAATTGTCCATAGACACCATTTTATTTTTTTATTTTTTTTTTTTGCATAGTGATCTTACGTGACATAGAAAGGATAAAGCTGTGGTTTGGCTCGATGGTCGATGTTATATAAATAAAGTTCGTTATCTTGGATTTGTTAGTTTCTACCTGTCTAAAATGTCGGGGGTACATCCGTTTTTGTGGCCATAGCATATAATGCTTCATCACTAGACAATTATTTGACGATGCTATCTTGAAAAACGCAGTTATCATTTGTATAATGTAGTTAGTTTTCCACATTTTTGCCAAGAGTTCATGACAACTCTACTTATACAAACAACACGTATATTTACACTCCATTCTAGAGTAAGATCACAAAAAACTTGAAATATCACATATATTGAGAAATTTCTACTCGAACAGGACAGAAAATAAAAATTGAACACAACAAAAAAGGAGAAGATATCATGCAGTATCGTTTTCACTTTGATCAGGCTCTGAGTGTTCGTCATTGCAGTCTTGATCCTCCTGAACAACAGCAGGGACTGAGTCTTCTTGCAGTCGAGTTTCACTCTCTTCGGGAGCCTGTGGAGAACCCATTTGGACAGAAGCCAAGCTTGTAAGACCATTCTGCCTTAAATATGTGTCCAAAGGCAAACTAGCTTCCTGAAGAAGACTCATCATGCTTACACGCAACGACCCTGTATGTACATTTTCTCTATCTGGACAACAATTCAAGTCCAATCCTCCCTTGTGCATTTCAGCATTTTCTTGAGATTGACTGTTGTCATGGCATTGGAAAAACAACTCGCTTCCCGATCTTTTTTCATTAGATGGATTAGGTTGAGATATTGTCTTACTCGGGATGCTTTCCACCTCTGCTTCCTCCTTGGGACCCAACACAAACTGATTCTTCAATGCAATTTCAGCTTCACGCTCTGATTGACGTTTCTTCTTGCGCATCATCAGGGTCTTAAAGCGTCGTTTGACTGTCATGCATACGTTGCACATGCATGTGGGCTTGTGTTTACCCTTCCCACTGGGAGGCTGTATGCACACAATGCAGGAGCATCCGGGACGATGTCTAGGATGTTTGGTAGTCGTTGCAACAGATGAAGCACCTGGCTCACTCACGTCACCTCCAACAGATGCAGCGTTCACCAGAGCTTCTTGGACTGCAGATTCACATGCCTCTGCCGATCTGTGGCTCGTTGCAAATCTCCTTTTTTTAAGCTCTATGGAAGAGAAAATAAGCAATGATCTAAGTATTGTAAGATTAATAAATTACATAAATACACTCGGTCAACAGAGTTCAAATAATACACCTTAAAACGAGTTTCGTGAATTAAATTAGTCAATTCATTTTCATTGTACTTCAATATAACAAGCATGATTACATGCCTTAATAAGTGATTGATAATTTCAGGTGGAGCCCCAATGGAGACCAGAGACCACCTAAAACTCTGCTTATTCAATCTTAGATGAATCAGATGACCAAGTTTGTTTTCACGAGTATAAATGATGTTATTATGAACATAGATGGACATGTAATTCTCTTCAGAATCTACTGAAGTTCCTAATCAAACTATTCATAGTAATGTCAACTCTGATGTCCTGGCTCCACCCCATCGGCTACGGACATAACATATCCTGCACTTTGAGGAAAAACTAAAAGATATTCCAACATGGCAGACACCATCCTTAACTTAGAATACGGACAGAATAACCTACCGCTGTTCATTTTAAGAAGATTCTCAAGTTCCCTGGCACCCAATTCATCTGGTGCAGAACACGAGCATCTGATAGAAAAACAGCATTACTCGTCACACGTAGAAAAACCTTTTTCACCTTATCTGGCAAGAAAAGGTTGAAAAACACAACCAACCTTGTTTGGTCCCAAACATTGTCCTGACATGTCCACATAGGAGGGAGAAGAATATCAACAGGAAGTCTTCGCCATTTAAAGCAGCTATCGCACTGAGCCCACTGCTCCTGCTCATCCCTGGATAGAGTTATTCATAAGGTCATTCAGTAAGCCCGAAAACAATGGAAGGAAATATAAATAATTGTAGGTAGTGGTGAACTCCTGGGTTTTTGCAACTGTAAGTATAAATTAGATTGACAGATGGCTTGTAGGATGAGGCAAAAAATACTGAATGTTTGCGAGTCTACATCGAGTCAAATTATAATGATATAGGAACTACCGTAGAGTTCAGTCCATAAAGGGATAGAAAGTACACATGTTTTATGAATTTCTTATCTTACCCAGCTATGCGGGCGGTAAAAATACCCATCTTCCCAAAAACTGGTGGTTCCTGATAGCAAAGATGAATGTCAAACCATAACCAGAGATTTTTAGTAACAGGTACAGGAAATCCTTTTTCATGCAGTAATAAAGAAACAATAAAATGAAAGAAGAATTTTCAAAAAGTTTTTACTTCAAATTCTTCGAATTCATGATCCTCGATTGTGACAGTGCTTGGCTTGACACTAAGAGGGGGGCAGAGCATATCCTGTACTTCTTCCCATGAAAGTTTCAGCTCCAAAGCATCTTGACTATCAATATGTAATCTCTTACTCTTTGAGCTAATATTTCGACTTCTTTTGCGCTCAGGAAGTGGCAATGACTGGGGAAGCATACCATCTCCAGCTTTGGACCCATTCTTCTCAGACATTAGTGGGCTTAAATTTCCACCATAAAAATGTTTAGATGGCACATTCATAGAAGAATTCCTGCTTCCTTTCAGTGACTGAAGAATTCCAGAGTAGCCACTCATTACAGGTAGATTATCTGCAGCTGCCAAGAGCGGTTCATTTTGTAACACACCACTATATAAGGCAGATAGATGTGAATCCTGCTTAATGAATAACACCAATATCAGCATTCGCCAAGTAAAGCCAAACACCGTTAAAAGTACATATATTTCATGCATACGTAAAAACACAAGAGAGAAACTTATCCAGTATGAAAAAATGTCTCCTGCAGACAATTAGACTACCTGCACAGAAATAGTGCTTGACGCTTTGCGAAACCCCATCAGAAGTTTTCCTTCTGGATCCATGCGACTGAAAGTTACTGGAAGGAAACAACATTTCAAAGAGATGAGAGGATGAGTAATTAACTTAGAGAGAAGAGTACAAGAGGGGACTTACCGAAAAATAAATGTAAAAAACAGTTCAATATTTGTGTACCTTGACTACTGTCGTTAAACTCATTACACATGGTCAACACGTGACACCGAAAGAGTTTAGCCAATGAAAGAGCATATATTATAAAGCAAATTTAAAAAATTTATCAGTATGTTTGAATTGGTACAAATTTTCCTGCAAGACAACTCTATCCGTATAGTACAAGGAAAATGGTAAACCAGAAATGTGGTCAAAGCCAGGACATAGCGCACTCCAATATCTTCACCTTCTTTCCACATCAATGCCCTCCTCATTCAACCAATTCTGAGAAATGGCGCATACTAAAGAACAAGCACCAACCTCAACCACCCAGTCCCAATTCTGGTTATAGATAACCAACAGCGTACTTGATGGAAGAAACTAGATGCCAAAATGTCCAATTTAATCTTACCAAAAATAGTTCATTTATTTACACTATGTTTTCTGTAGATGCATTTTGAACTCAACAACTTGAGCCAATGGTCAGGTCTTTGCAGTAAAGACAGAAAGAATCTATAGACAATGAAGGCAAGAAAAGGCAACAGAGTCCCCATTCCCACCTTTTTCTGTTTTCCATTTTTTTATGTTTCGTTACACTGCACTAGTAGCAGAGTCCGTGAAAGAGTCAACATCAAATGTTAAAGAGTAATGGAGGTGGAGTAAATGGAAGAAGAAACAACAGAGGTTAAAGAGGACTGAAGAAGGGATTTTGGGATTATGACAAAGTAAGGTATCTCTACGAATTTGGTGATTGATCTTTGCTATGTTTCGGGGAATCTATCCCTGGGCCTAGGAGTACAATATAAACATCGTACCAACAATAAATAAAAATAGGATACCAAATAGTCCAACTCTGACAATTCAGCAATTAATAGGCTAACAATTAGAACAAGATATCAGGTACTCGGAGACATCAGAAAATAATATAGGCTTTTATAAGAAACCCTGAAACAGTCATTGTGGGAGAGCAAAGGGGGTGAGTTTAACATAGTGATGATTATTGTGATCACATAAATATAATGGACTTCTTTGAAGTGATCAACAGAAAAAGAAGTTAAACCCTAGACATCAAGTAGATAAGTTAAATATCAGGAAGTGAAGAACTAGTGACTATGAAGACTGATTATTGAGCATAGTAATGCTATAACTTTACAAAATACAGATCCAATGAAATCAGGTATTATCCAAAGGAAAGGGCATAGAAAGATACCAGTATCACCAGCCTGTAATTGCATTGACTGGATGCAAGGAGTAACACCCTCTAAAACATACATTCTGCTGTTATTATTAGGCCAAAATCTAAACTGGAATACCCATTCTTTGCCCTTCACATCCTGAATCCTCAGAGGAAGGCCCTCTGGTTGAGAGATTGGTGGAAAATATGCCTGAACAACGAGTTGGACTTCATCTCATAAGAAAGCTAAAATCAAACAATCAACCTGTTTGGGAAGTTTGGAGAGGTTGGTGCAATAATGTAATATTAGTGTGCATCTCAATTGTCACCAATAACAAACTTACTTCAGCGCATGCTTTAGGAAGAACTAGACGACCTATTCGCCCAGCATCACTGGCACTCAAAACCTTTTCAAATAATGGCACAATGGTAGAATTTGAGCTTGAAGATGACAAAATTAAGGAACTTGCAGGAAGGCGTATAGATAAGAAGTTATTGTAAACTTAATAAGTGTCAAATGATAGGTAACTAATAAAAAACTTTAATTATGGATACTCTCCAGATATTTGTTGCAACTCCTTGTCTGTTATTCGAGGCCAATAACGAGGTAGCAACTGATTCTTAACCCGTCCTTCAACAGGTGGTCTTGCAACCCGTAACTGTGAAATCGTGCTAGAGTTTGTTTCCAACCCAGCAGAAAGAATAGAACTTGGGGGTCTCTGGAAAAGATGGCGAGGCCTACACCCCTGATGAAAGGAAGAAATGGATGATTCCCTTTCATCAGCAACCACTCCATAAGATGGATTTGCATTTGCTGAAGCAGACAATGCGATACTCAAGTTTGGTTGAATTAATGATTTATGTACAGTCTTAGCATCCACATGTGCTTTGTATGATTCTATGTTTTGTGATGACTCAGTAGATGCCTGATTAAAATTTAATAATAATTTATGCCCAATATCTTCTGAAGCAGGAAAACCTTCTTCCAGTTTAATTGGACCAAGAGATACTGTTGGATCATCATTCCCGGAAGGTAGCAATAGTTTCCGGCAGTCATTTTGAGCATCATCACCAGATTGTGTCCACGTCATCTTATCAAGATTTCCACTGATACTATCTGCAGTTGAGGCGACACATAATTTAGATTTTTCTTGTGTCGGAGTCTGCATAAAAAATTGGAAGCATCAGAAATTTGTGCCAATTTATGGAAAAACACTGTAACATTCCACAAACGATATATCCAAAAAACTGATAATAGGAATAATGTTCCACAGGTTCCAAAAATCATAGGCAATATGCACTATAAAGAATAAACTAAGATAAATCATGTTATAACAGCTTGTGACTGATTTTGGAATAACATCTAGAAAATACGCCCCTGTTTGAGCCCCATTTTTATAGAATAGATTTTGTTAAAAGTAAATTTTTTTTTTTGGGAGAATTGTGGTGTAAACTTATTTTATTGGGAAAATCTGCCGTTGAAAATGATTTTGGGGGAAAATGAGTTTTAAAAAATGGGGCTCAAACGGGGGCTACATTCCCTTGATAAAATGCTAAAAATTGCAGACTACATATATAGCTAACAATTACTAAACAAATGTGTTTATTTTGTTGGTTAAAATTTAAAACCAATGACTAAAAATTAAAAAAGTTTCAATGATAAATAAAATATTATGGAATCATGAAAAATAGTCTGATGTTAAAGATTGGTAAGTGCTTGAGGTTCCAATTCTTGAAAATAGAGTTCCAGACTCAAATCTTTTAGGCTGAGTTTAGAAGAATGGAGGGTTACTTTGGCTGCAAAGAGATTGAACCCCGAGAATTGGGAGAATGGAAAGGAGAAGTTTGAGTTCCAACCCACTTAGCCCAATTAGCATTTCCTAATGAATTGAAAATTGAAGAAAGACCCATCATGCACGTACGGTAGAACATTAAAGACATGTTTGGCGTGCAGTATTGGACATAAATCGACATTATATTAAGAATATGGTTTTAGCTTCATTGTAATATTTAATGCCTAATGTACAAGAAATCATATTAAAACATGCATAAACTGGTCTTACACTGTGAGGTTTAGAACTTCTGCAGCAACCAATACAGTTTACACCTCCAGTGTCAAGCAACTCAAGCAATGAGCTGGAAGCAATACATCCACAATGAAGATTCTGCCAAAATCAACCCAATCAAGTTCTCTTAGTAAAAATTAAAAAGGATTTTTTCCGAGAAAAGAGATGTTCAACTCATTGAAGCACTCTCCTAGCTCACCTTGCCACATGAACTGCACTCCCTCCAACCAGTTTCCTTGGAGTGAAACATTTCACAGAAGACTAATTGCTCATAGGCAGTCCTGTGGTCAAATACACAGTAATATTATATTCTCTGGATGCATTCATGAAATTGTATAAAGGATAATGCAGATAAGAATATTTCGAATTTGTCCTGTAATGGATAGTTCAACCTCAACACGACATACTCTTGATTCTGCCCAATTCTCAAGAAACAAATGACATGAAAAATTTATTCCCAAGTTGATGGGCATCCATAACAAAGTTGAACAGTTCTAAAGACAAAATGGGTGAAAGGAGATTTGTGTGAGGTTATATATTCAAACTAAGAGCATGTTTGGAGGTGATTAAAATCCAATTAAAATTGAAAATATAACCGTTATTGGGTCACTCGTTTAATAAAAGTCAACAATAACGGCTAGTTTTTCAATTTTAATCCAATTTTAATCTCTATCGAAGACGCCCTAAAACTTAGATGGCATTCTATTCTTAGAACATCTTGCTTCCGGTTACAAAGGTGAAATTTTACTAACATCATTCTCATATCACTTCCAATTTTAACCGCAATTTGCCCCCTTTACTTTTAACTAATCTAATTTATTATCGAATATATACATTAATCCTTACTTCCATTACTCCATAGAAAGTCTGTGATAAATTATCTACCAAAAGTATACGGTTGAGATCCAGAACTATGATTTCTTGTCTATGAACTGCTAATCTATTTTCTCCATGCCCCATAAAACCCAAAGACACAGACTTCACTGCCGTCAATATCAACGTCGAAAAAGAAAAGAAAAAATATTTCCGAGATAATAGGAGAAACCCACCTCAAAGATTTATTCAAATGCTAAAAATTCTGCTCACGAAAAAGATCGTCCAGTTGAATTAAAACAGATAAAACAAAATTACAGAAAATTTAGAATAGATTGATTGCTTCGGAACAAAACCCCCAAATTAAGTACCACAAAATCGAATTTCCATGAGAGAAATAGAGAGAGATCTGAGTAGAATATTTTACCCGCACTTAGCACAAAGAGTGGCAAATCCACCGGATCGCAGAGGCCAACCCTTTTTCCATTCAATTGACGTTGATGACGATGAAGATGCCCCACAAACCCCATTCATGCACGCCCGAGAATCCATTTTCTTACTACCCAAATCCTTCAAATTTGAAAAGAAAATAATGAAGTATTACAAGAGAAAAGTCAACTAATTTACTGGCAATAATTAATTAAATTATTCGAATATATTAGTGATACTAACCTTGAAACCAAGAAATTCTTCCTCTGATTTTTGGTTTCTATTTGGAGAGAGGGGAAATTCGAATTATGATACTGTTAAATACGGCTAATAAACTTACGGGGTATTGGTGGTCGGACAAAAACTCCGGTGACCGCAGAGCTGGATCGGCGGCGGAGGAGATTGAAAGATGTGCATGCAAAGAAAGAGAAAAAATTGTAGGTGTCAAAAAATGCATGCACCAGACTTGAAGGCTTCAAGGTCGCCCACCTTTCCTTTTCAGGTCTTCCTCCACTTACCTACTCCCACCCCACCCTTCCCCCCTTTTCTACAATTTTCTTTGATTATTAATAAATGGATGATAATACAAAAATATTGTCTAATTTCAAAATTATTGAAGGCATAGAATATATTCCCCATCCACTACAATTTATAGTTCTCATCCAGCTGAGGTACTATGATTGTAGAAACTACAAATACTGTCATTTTTTTAGGAAAATGATTAGTGTGCCAGGAGGGGTTACCGAATGGTTTACCCGCCCCGCCAACAAAAGCGCGGCCCTATGTATTTTCAAAAATGTCGGCTCGTGGCCCCCACCCTCTAATGTGAGTGGAGTGTAAAAAATTTGGTAAGTGTAGCATGACTCTTTTTTTTAATTCAAATAAAAATATTGGTTTAGAGTTATTTTCATAATTACAATCCTTGTCAGATTTATCCTTCGGCAATATCGCTATTTATATATCCAAAAGCATCACTTGTGTAACAAAAGTCTTGAAATGCAAGAATAAAGTTATCAACTCCTGCTCTAATAACAAACCTAGATCCATTTTAGAAAAGTACGGAGTAGCTATTACTGTCCAATTTATTATCTCTGTGTTGCTATATCTTGATCATTATTTTTTGAATTATTAGCCATCTAATTAGTTTCTTTGTTAATTACCAACGGGATTAGTTACCTCGAGTCGATCTTCAATTTTATCAAAAATCCATAGCTCATAAATGAGGTTAAATTGACCAATCATATGGCGTCTTGTGTTGCAGTACTCAAACAAATTCGCTTTATTGTTGCAGTACTCAAACAAGGCATTTTACAAAGATTTTTATAAATTCCATCATAATAAAATTATAATTATAGCATATGTTTGGCAAGTGTTTATAAATCATTTATAAATAATTGTAAATATTCAAATTAGTATTTTTATATAGATTTCGAAAAATTTACAAGCTCGATTCTATCAATTTATAAATAAAACGTTTACAAGCAATCCTCAAACAAGTCTTCTTGCATACGAGCGAGCGAGAAGCGTATAAAGGATGTCCCCAACAGCAAAAATGGGAGGCTGCCGCACGCAACAAAGATTCTGGGACACACTGTCGGGGAAAAAAATGATGCCTCGTACTTTAAAAAAATGTATGTCTGTACCAAAAGCTGGCACAATTGTCCAGTGTGAAAGACGCCCATTTTGTTTGATGTTGAAGCAACAATCATTACCGTTGGCTTAATTACTTGTGATTTTAACTAACTTAGTGCTGGCTGATGTTGGCATTATGACAAAATGATGTCATAGTATGGGGATGATTGTTTTTTGTGTCCTTTTCCCACCCACTCAAATGAAAGGGAATTTTTATGGTTTTATTGTACGATTGAGGTTATACAAGTGGTTTTTAGTAGGTAAAAACTTCAAGTTTTTTGCAAAATCTTAATTTAGATTCATACGTGTTACATGTTAGGCATCCATTTTAACGAATTTAAGGAAAAATGTATTTTCAAATAGTAATTTTTTTTTTTTTTTTTTTTTTAAGAATGTGTGATTAAAAAAATAAATTTACGTGTGATATTATTTTATCTGAGAATGTGTGATCGAAAATGAATTTTAAAAAAAAAATGAAATCAAATTTTACGATTCTATCACATATTTTCTCTCAAATGGACTAAATTATTTAAGTGATGGTTAAGTCGTGATGGATCTTTGACGTAATTGTTGCATATGGCATCAATTATTGTGATAAAAGTGTTAAATTCAATGAAATTTAATTAAAGACATTATCATAAGCCTCACTTTTCATTTTGGTGGTCCTGCGTGAGAGATCTGGTCATTGTTTGGCCCTCATTTTGGAAAATTTATAAATTTTGAAATAGTAATTGATGGGAGAATTTGTGGTTGAAAAATAATAAAAAGTTTTATATTTGTGCGTAATATTATTTTATTTGAAAAATATGTGATTAAAATTAAAAAAGAAATTTTTTTTAAAAATTTTAATAGTGACCAAACCAGGACCTGTTTTAACATATATATTCAACTAAGCAATTTATGTCCGTTAAGAAATCACAAGTCATAACATGATGGCAAAGTTTGAAATGAAATTAAAAAATCAATATCTCAGTTAACAGTTAACGATTACATTAAATTAACTTTTTGTCGTGTAGAGCTAAAAGGCTGATTTTGATAAAAAGGAGTAGGAGTCCCACAAAACGAGTGACAAAAAAAGCATGTGAGATTGTGCTACAAATATGAAGAGCCTAAAGTTGTTAGTTGGGGAAACACGCTTTCATCACTTTTGCAACTTATGTTTGGATGATGACACATGCCACCAATTTGACCGCTGGATGGAAGGTTCCTAGTGACTTCATGAAAACTGGGTGTTTTTTTTTTTATAGAATTATAGGTAGCTGTCCTATATGATATATATGACAGTTTGATGTCAAATAACAAATTGTCACATATATATATATATATCATGTAGTGCGACTATTGATAAGCTGCACTGTGAATATCATTATTCTTTCTTATAGTTAAACGGAGGCTAGGTTTATGGTTGAATAGTAACCTCGAATGATTACACTTCATCAGTGTTATAAAGAGATCTATGGCTTGTTTGGATTGTAATCTTGTAAACTTAATTTTCACTTTTGTTCTATTAATACTTAGTGCTTGAGCATTATCTCTTGGTGGATGCTCGAAGGGGTATTATGTATTTGATATGTTGAGCAGTTGATTCAAGAATTCAAACCTAATAGCCGTATCAGAGCTCAGATTTTTCAAGTCTATGAACAAATTTGTAGCCATAATCGTGGTGGATTATATAGGTTGTTCTAGATTACTGGTATCTTAGTGAAACCAACGAATCTTTGGAGCGTTGTGGGGGCTGATTTGGCTCGTTCTTGGTGATAAATCCTTTTTCGAATCTGGTTTAATGACTTTCTACAACGAAAAACTAGGGTTTCATTCGGTAATATCTTGCGTCTCATAAAACTATGACTAGTTCAAAAAATTTAAGGGCTTTTAAGAGGAATAATCAATAAATACCAGTACCTCAAAGAATCTTAGAAAATGAGGGAACGTGCTGATTGTAAGGTTTGAATTCCTTAAGGTTAACCGTCCTTAAGGTTAACATAAGTGCTTGATTCCTTAATTTACTGTACTTGTTACTTCGATTGTCTTAATACCATCTGTGACTGTTGGCGTTGATGATTGCTTCATCTGTGGATACATGATCTATGGCGATTCTTTGTTGCATACTTTGAAATTTTTCTCGATTGAGAAATTGATATAACAAATAACTATTAACTTGTGATTAGAAGTAATTAGTGATAATTTACAAAACTAACACATAATTTAGCAAATTGTGATGACAAAACCTCTGATGATCAGATGATTAATGCTCAGTTGAATTCTTTAGAGGATAGATACAAGGATTTAAAGAATGTCTTAAGATATGGAAAAGAGAACCTAACCATACATATTATCATACAAAGGAAAATGACATACTGAAAGAATAAATGTAAGAACAAGACCAAAAAGAAAAACATAAAAAATGATATTACTGCAATAAATCTGGGCACTTCATCGAATACTGTTTTAAAAGGATTTTTGATATGAAAGAAACAAAATGCTGAAGGGAGTGAAACTGTAGCTTGTAATAACATTCAAGAACCAATGGGGTAGTTTTATGACCACCTCTAATAGGAGTGCAAATAAATGTATATTAAATTCTGGTTGCACATTTCACACGTCTCCAAACAAAGAAAGGTTCATTGACTTTATGCAAATCAATGGTGGACAAATCTTAATGGCTAATGATATTAGTCACCGGTTAAAAGGAATTCAGATGATTCAGGTTATGATATTAGAATTGCAGGAATTGCTAAAAGCCATTATGGTCTAAAGAAATAATACCATCACTCAAAACAAATTGTCAATATCTGTTAAGAGGCAAAACCCTTAGTGGGTGATTTAGCCAATCCAGTTAAGACAGACATAGATATGTCACAATTATGGCACCATAGATTGGATCATACAAGTCATTCTTGAAGAAAAAGTGTTTGGTAAAGACAAAATTGAAAAACTTGAGTTCTGTGAAGATTATATATTGGGTAAACAAAGTAGATTACCACTAATGGTTGGTATAGAGAAAACCTTCTGCTATTTTAGAATACTTCAATGCTGATATCTAGGGTAGAAAATACATTGGTTTTAAGTACTACCTATAACTTTTAAGAAAAAACCAAAAGTACAGTTTTCGTGCCAAACTGCATACATGTGCTACATTGGCAGCACGCAGCACCTGATTGACAGTTTTCATTTTTTTTTTTTTTTTGGGCATCTGCCAATGAGAAATGGACAGTTGGTTACCTGTACAAAGTTTGTGAGATTTTCCTTGTATTTATAATAGATGATTATTCAAGAATGGCTTGGACACCTTTATTTTAAAGAACAAATTAATCAGACACATTATTGAACTTTAAATTAAACAGTGGAAAATTGATAGAAAACCACAAAAAATAACAAGAAAATTAAAGTCCTCAGGGTGGAGTTTTGTAATTTATAATTTGACAACTTTTGCGAAGAAGGCATAGAACTATAACTTGCACATAAAACTGGATTGTTAAGATGATGCATAGAACCATGTTAAACAAAGTGAGGCACGCGTTACTTAGTTTAGGATTACCAAATTTATTTTTTGGGGAAGCCATTAAAATTGCAACTTGATTTCCTAATAAACATGTGGAATGGAAACCATTCAGATTATTCAAATCTAAAAGTTTTTTGACGTGCAGCCTATGCACATTTCATTGAGGGAAAATTAGACGCTTAGATGATATGGTGATGGATTAAAGGCTATAGACTTTGAGTTGGACAGTATTATTTTTAGAATAACTAGTCAACGTTGAACGTGTTAGACAATATTATTTTAGAGTAATTAGTCAACGTTGCACGTTATTACGAATACTTTATAAATGTTGTAAAAGTAATATTCGACTATACATGAATGTTAACTAATTTAGAATTAATACCAAGCAATACATACACGACAATAAATGTTGAATTATTTATTTAATTTCAAGTTAAGTAAAACTGAATTTTGATTAGCATACATGGACGTGAATAATGAAATGCATTTTTGAATATAAATTCTAATTAACTTATAATTAGAATTGATAACACTAAAATGCAGAAATGAATATGAATATTAATTAAATGAATGTGAATATTAATTAATTGAGAATTAAGAATAGGAAATTCATACATTAATGAAAGCAACCTGGTAAAATGAATTTGTCAAATGTACATTATATTGATGATAACTAAATGATTAAATAAATTAAATACATATTGAAAAACTGAAATTAAGTATTATTGAAATAATTGAATTATAGTAAGGTTAAAATCGTTCAAAAATGATTATCACTTGATGTGGTATTTAATTCCAATTAAGTAAAATTGGATGTTAATTAATATACATGGACGTGAATAATGAAATGCATTATTGAATATGAAATTCTAATCAACTTATAATTAGAATTAATAATACTGAAATACATAAATGAAGATGAATATTAATTAAATGAATGTGGATTTTAATTAATTGGTAATTAATAATAGTGAATTCATACATTAATGAAAGCACACAGATGAAATGAATTGTCAAATGTACATACACATTGATGTAATCAAATGGTTAAATAAATTAAATCATATTGAAATACAAAAAGTAAGATATTATTGAAAAAATTGAACTCTATAAGGGCTAGAATCGTCAAAAAATAAAAATAAAAAAATTCTCACTTAATGTGATATTTAATATATTATAGATAATTAGTAGAAATGTAGTCTTTAATGATGCCCTAATGCCTTGACTAGACATTATGTCTTTAGAATTAGACAAAGACCATTTCAAATCCAAGTGTTCGTGATGAAGACACTATAACTAACACTTTGGGTGGAATTCATCCATTTGCTACGGGGATCTATCGAGATGGGTTGTTTGCTTCAATACCAATTGTAACAGTCAGTTTAGGTAAATTTTATCGTTAAAAATGACTTGTAAAACGAAGTTATTTAAATTGCTTATAAATCCACAAAACAAATCTTTCACAAGGAATGTGAAATACAATTAGAATGCGATTGTTCACCAAGATCAATTTTCCCTACAGCGTGACTATATACCAATTATCTACTAAAATTATCCCTCTATAAGTCCAATATCCAATCTTCTAGGGTAAAGTGCTTGTGCTGATAATAACATCAAGAATTACCTTAAAAATAACTTGAAAAGAGACGGTAAAAAAGTTCTTATAAATCACAAGACGATCATTTATTAGAGCAATATTGAATACAATTATATAGTTCTTTTGATTCAGTATGTAGGGATGGCAAAGTCAAAAAGAATATCCCGAGGTGCTTTGCCCCATTCGGGTGCACAATGCCATCTTAATTGGGATGATGGCATGCCAATTTGTTTGAAATCATACCAATTCAAAAATTTTATGCCCAAATTCGAACCAGTTACACAATTCCATTCGTAAAATCCCTTGGAGCGTAAGAAGAAAATAAAATAAAAAGGGGAAATAAAAAATTTCACTTCAACTTCCACTTCCACTTCCAATTCCACTTCGACCCACCCAATCCTCGCCTCGCTTATCTGGTCCTCGTCACTTTCCACCCATCTCCAAGGACGAAGGTGAACAACTGCTCCACTCTCGAAAACAATGGCGGGATTTTCAGCTTTTAAATGTCCTTGTTTTCGTCCACCTTCTTCTCCCTCTGTTTCTTTCAACCATCCCCTGAAGAGAATCTCTTACCGTCCCAGATTACCAAGTAATTTTATTACCACTGCTTTTGTTTCCAATTGCCAGTTTTTCCTCTAAATGAAGATAATCAATCATGCAAAAATGTTGTTTTGTTTTGATTTGATTTCAGGAATATATGCGTTTTCAAGCAATGATATTAAAGTGGGCTCCAACATTGAAGTAGATGGAACTCCTTGGAGGGTTATCGGTAATTCTTGCTAATTTTACCTACTTTTTTCAGATGTTAGGTTGTTGAATTTCTTAAGCATAAAGATTACATTTTTACATTACTGATTTTCTGTTGACTTTTAAAATGTTATTCGTTTATTTATTATTATTATTATTTTTTTCTCGAATTTGATTTAAAACCTTCTTTTTATGCACCTTCTAATCTTGGGTTTATAACTAAACTGCAATAGCATTGTGAAATTCATAAAGACACCTGTGCCTTGTACTGAATATTTTGCATTTCAGAGCTTAAAATTATGAAGACTTTTTCGATAAATTTTATCCTTTGCAGGTTAGAATTTTAAATAAATTTGGGTTCTTGAATTGCTTTTGTTTAAAGTTTTTATAGTTTAGTTTGTTTTTATTGATTTTCTGTTGATATGTACAACTTTATTCCTTCAGTTTTCTTTTTGTTTTAGATTTTAATTTATAACGTTGGTTTTCTTCTTCTAGCTTGAGTATATGATTGACCTGTACTAGCATTATGGAATCTTTGAATTGCATGTGTTGTACTGTTGTTTAATAATATACATCTCAGAGTTCTGAAAACAACGAAGAATTGAATAATTATATCCCTTTGGGGTTTGGATTGTTGTTATAAAAGAAGACAATTTTAATGGGGTGGTTTGGTATCAACATTTGGAGTTCTTGACTTGAAAATTCATTTGGTTTTTGGGCAATCTTTAGAGTTTCTCCATGTGAAACCTGGCAAAGGGGCAGCATATGTGAGGACCACGCTACGCAATTACTTGACAGGAAATCAAGTTGAGAAAACTTTCAGAGCTGGAAGTAAGGTAACACTCTGCAACTGCTGCATTTTGTGCTCTTGCTTCTTTCCTGCTTATTTCACTTCATGAGATATTAAATAATGGGGAACGATAACTACAGGAGTTTTGGTCTGACAACGAGATAAGCACATAATGACTATCTGATATTGCATGGGGGCAGTCAAACATTCTCCAGTTGGGTTCTATAAGCATCATTTTTAGTAAACTGGAAACTCTTTTTTCTTTACATTTTTGTCTAGTCTCTTTTTATACATTTGGTTATGTTACACATGTAAGATGCTTCACTGAGATAACTATGATATCATAAAATGTACTTCCCCTATCCCATAAAGATAGGCTTGTTTATATTTTCACTCAAATTAAGAAAACTTAATTAATATACGTTGAAACTATAAATTTTACTCACATTTTTCCTAGTATATCCCTACATTGAATAATGGTAGTTCATATTTATTGCTAACAAGACATATTAAATAAGGGTATATTAGAAAATGAAGACATTAATTATATTCTCAAACAAGGTAAGTGGTCTATAATTTGGGACAAACAAAAAGGGAAAACAAGCCTATTTTTGTGGGACAGAGGGAGTAATTTTTATTCATGTGTCCAATCTTTGATGAGTATTATATTGTCACTATCCTAATACGATGGTCCAATTGTATTTATACTCTGCCAGTTCTGTAGTTAATTTCGTTCTTTGTGCTCTGTTCTTTTGACAGATTGAAGAGGCAGATATATTCAAAGAAACCAAACAATATACTTACAAAGACGGTTCCCAGTATGTCTTTATGGACTTGGTATGCTATTTCCAGTTTTAATTTTATATGACAGCGTTAATAGTAGCACACTTTTCATGTATATTTTATCCACTGAGAATATTAAGGCAGCTGTCAAAGCATTATCATCACTCAGAATAGAGAAAAAAGTGGTGAAAAAGGCTTTCTAATATGCTAAGCTACACCTCTGCCTTATTTAACAATTTCAAATTATTCTCTTGATATTTTTTGCTGGCAAAGAGCAAGATGGTTGATTTAACTGCCAGATAATTTCATACTGTTCAATTGTTGGAAGGAGTAAAATACCATTGAAGTTGGATATCTTTAAATTAGAAGCAATTTTGTGACATTTATGCTATGTTTGGCTTTGCTTAAATTATAATTTAAGCACTTATTATATCACAACGTATTACCCACTTATTATCCACACATCCTGTAGGACCCCCTACTTATAAGCTATTAGACCGACATAAAGGCACATGCATTGTGGTGTTTAAGCTCAGACAGAGTTTGCGAGTTCAAATTATACCTTTGTTTTCTTCCTAGTGGATCCTTCTTATCCCTAAGAAGTGAATGAACCAAGTTCACCTATACGAGACTTTGGGTTCGAGTGACATTTCACCCCTAACTACAACTCATTCGCTGATTCTTCTTTGTTTGAGCTGCTCCCACACACGCAGACCGAAAAATCTCACTTGTCCTGGATTGGACAAATCCAGGACAAGTACGTAGAGAACACTTGGATTAAATTTACCCCGGGATACTATACATAAACTATAGATCTACTACAATGAATTCTTCATTCAACTCAGAGTCGACAGAAGCATAATTGTGCATGTCCATTAAACTATTTTCCGCTGTCGGACTAAATATTATGATATTAATTAGGAGGTAAATATTATCTCATATATTTGGTACTTTCGTGGTACTGAATAGATCTAATGCTTCTCTTCTTATATACTATCGCACTGGAGATTAGTTGGTTTCCTCATTCTGTCTCATTTATTCTCACTCTGAAATATACTTGAGGACACTGGTTTCATTCAAGAGAGTATTTTTCTTTAGTAATTAACATGCATTGGTACTTGAAGGTTAGTCTTATTCCCAAATTTAATGAGTTTTGTTTAATATATATATATATATATATTACAGAGTTCATTTGAAGAATTCCGTCTCAATGAGAAAGATGTTGGGGACAAATCGAAGTGGCTGAAAGAAGGCATGGACTGCAATTTGCTATTCTGGAAGGGAAAAGTATTGTTGAACTCTCTTACCTCCTTTTCCGATTGAATCACGAGCTTTATAATAACTACTGTGGCGCTTGCCTTCTCAAATTTGTCAATTGTTACCTAGGGAAGCAAAATTCTTTCAATACAATCTCAAAATGACCAGCCAATTTTATTTTTTTTTTGTAGGTTATTGATTTTGAACTCCCTATTACAGTAAAGTTGACTGTAGTTGAAGTTGATCCAGGTGTGAAAGGCGACACAGCCCAAGGTACTTTAATGATTCTCTCGGCTTGAAGAGTATTGCTCTTTGTATCTGTGACAGATGAAAATACAAGTTGAAGAAAAATAGGACGGGAACAGATTAAAATCGGGGCCATATGAGCCCAATGAAAGACTGTCAACTTATGTTTTGCAACTATAACATGATTTTTCCTATTTTGCTTCTTGTTCTTGTTTAATCACCATTGGTGGTTTTCAATCATGTGTAGGTGGATCTAAGCCAGCAACTGTTGATACTGGCGCTGTGGTGACTGTCCCATTGTTCATAGAAAGAGGCCAAGAAATAATGGTGGATACTAGAACTGGGCAATACATGAGTCGTGCATAGACTACTTATATATATCATTTTTGTACAGTAGAAGAGTTTGATATCTTTAACTATTTTGGACATCCAATGACTTTTTTCCATGTGGATTCAAGAAATTGTTCTGCAGCTGTTCATTGTAAATGGACTTCTAGTTGTCCTTACGTTTTGGTACCTTGGTAACAAAGGTTTCCGGGGTTTAGGTTTATGGATTGATTCAGTTAGCAAAAGTCTAGTAGTCAACAGACTGAAGATGTATTCAGTCGAGAAAAATACAGTATTATACTGTTAGTACGATCTAGTACCATGTACTAAATATTCACTTCATCTATTAATTGTGCATACAAGTTCAAGCTACACTAGAAGTTTTATAGAGCTCAGACAGGAAATCAAATCCAAAATATCTAATCATATGAGGATTATTTATTTTAACCCTTGTTCAGGCCAACATTTTCTAGGCTCTCTTTGGCACCATCCCTCTTTTCACTGTTAAATCATATACACTACAAGAATCTAATGACCTTCCTTGTCTGTTCAACCCATGAATCAAAAGGTTGAATGGAATTCTGTTGGCCATCCTGTCTTCGTGAATCAGCACAAAACTGACAATGCCTTGTCAACCTCTCCATAGATAGAAAGTGCCGGGAATACAACAATGAACGTACTCGGAGAATATTCAGTCCTAATCATCTCGTATAAAATCTCAAAATCCCTTATCATTATCTTTTTCATTGCAAAAGGCTACAATCACTAGATTATATGTACAAGAGTATATTGCACAATCCTCATGCTTCATTTTCTCAAACACTTCGTACGCAATCATTCAGCAGCAGCAGTCTTTTTGCGAACTCCTGCACAACCGTCTCGACAAGGTTTTTGTCATCCTCTCATCAACTTGAAAACAAATCCCGATCATCTCCTTGTACATCCCCAAGCTGCATTAGTTTTATCTCATTTCAACGTTCCATGTAACAAAGTACTATAACTTGCAAAATCCGGCTTGCAGATTCCTCTCCTACATTTGCTTCAACGAACAAATACCATCCAACGGCCTTCCCTCCTTAAAGTAACCATTAAACAGTGTATTATAAGCGACTGCATTTGGTGTCAATCCCATTTCTAAAGCTTCATCAAACAATTCCAATGCCTCATTTGATCTTCCCACTTTGCAAAAACCATCCTTCACCACAGAGTAAGTATAAATATCTGGTTTGATCAAAGATTTTTTGATATTCATTAGCAATTCATAGGCTTCCTCTACTCTCCCCACATAGCACAGCCCCTTCAACAAGCAATTATATGTATTGATTATTGGCTAACATCCTTTTTTTAGTCATTATATCAAACACCTCATAGACATCTTATAACATTCCATTTTAACAATGAATGAATTGATCAAAGTAGTGAATGGGCAGGAACACATTTTCCAGCATACGATCCAACACAGTTTCCGCTTCGTTTATCTCGTTCTTATTGAAGTAAAAGTCACCAAAATTGAGTACGAGCAACTATCAGGGGCTAAACCAAAAGAGGATAAATTGGACTTCAATTTCGACGCTAATTCAAACTCATCTACTGTGACCAAAGCCTAAGCAAATGGTTTGCAATCTGCCCACTCTCTGGAATTTATCCACAGCTTCATTTTTTTCTGAGAAGTGGGAACTGCTACAGCTGTTTCAAGAAAATCTTGGGACTAACTTTGGCAAAACGGGGGTACCTTTTGGGCAGGTAGTAGAGAGGAAGTTTGAAGAGTAGAAGAAGCTGGATGGTAGGGAGATACTCGACAAGAAAACATGGCAGGCAAGGTGAGGGGATATTTCGACTTCCTCTATTTTTGGTTGAAATTGATTAGTTTAAAGCTCAGCATGTCCGGTTGTCCACTTGGTTAAAAATGGAATGGAAACTATCCCATCTCAAATTGAACAAGTTCATGGGCTGATCTAATGTACTGCCCGTATCGTGCTTGATTGTCTAGCTCGAAAATCAACGAGGCCTACCACATTAGTTCGATTATGAACTTATTTGATCTCCATTTTTTTTTTATCAAAATACATTTTTTTACTCTCTTTTTCAACAATACATTTTTCAATAAAATAATATTACACGCAATTTCAAAATTTTTCTTTATATTTTAACCACACATTCTTCATTAATCTACTATTTTAAAATGTATTCTACACTAAAATGAGGTTCAAACATGTCTAAAAATTTAAAAATGTAAATAAAAGGAGCTGTTATCTCTTTCTTTCTAAATTCTAATAAAAAATCACCATTCATTCGTCCCTCTAATTAATTATTATTGGGGATAGGAACCATGTTCTTGTTTGCGTCAGATTTGTAGGATTTTGGGACTCCAATCAACACCAAACCGGGCTCAGCTTCATCAAAATCGACACCACAATCGACACCAAGAAATCCCATTCAACCTTCCCAATCCGACTGCTTCTTGACTGCCCACAAAGGGCAGGGTGTAGATAGTATAATAGCCTCAATAATCAGCCACTAAGGCTAGGAGAAGGAGAAGAAAAAGGTCGGGCACAAAGCCACGCTCCTACCTCCCAAAACTCAGGGCTACTACACTTCTCTCACCCCCTCACACACTAGAAACCGGGTAGCATATATGTGGAAGAGATGGGCTTTTAGGTTAGCACAATTAGAGGCCCAATAGGTAACAAGTTAGTGGGCTATCCACCAAAAAGCCTTCCAAGGTATCGGTTTCGGCCATGAGCAACTCCAACTAATTAGACTGCTTCCAATGGCCTAAATAAGGTTGTGGGTTCGGTCCGAACAATCGTGGTGTTGATATTCACTTCACTCATCGGTCGAAGCCTATGAAATATAATTCCAACAAAACGATTTAATATCATAGCCCGAATTTATTTGGGTATCAAAAAACCCAACAAGATTATCTAACGAAGTGGCATGGTATTTTGCCATCCCCATTTTTCTCTTGTATTTGTCACGCGCTCCCATATTATCCCATAATATTCAATTCTCATTTCAATTATGGGTTAATATAAAATGCATTAATTTCTCAAAAAAAAAAAAAAAAACAACAATGAAGGGAAAAATTCACAACTCAACTATTAACTATGACTAATTCAATTTCCAAGTTTATGTTTCAAAATTCAAAAATCAAGTTATAAATAAATAATTAAAAATATTTTAGTATTTAATTATATTTAGGCTACAATTATAGGATTAATGATCATAGTTACGTAGTTTTATGTCACAACTTATTTATTAATCACATATTATTGAATTAATTGGTCACAAATTATTTTTTAATCACAAATCAAAAAATTTATCGGTCACAATTTATTCAATAATCACAAATTATCAAATTAGTTAGTCATAAGTTACTTCTCAATAACAAATTATCGAACTTTTTAGGTCAGATTAAATAATTGATCACAAATTAACCAAATAGTTGGTCATAGACACCAAACATCCCACCCCCACTCCCGATTCAACCACCGATATCAATACTTGGTTATAAAAATAAATAGTTGGCAACAGACACTCTTCATCTCACTTCCATCCCAATCCCACCACCTAACACAAATAGTTGGTCACAATAATCTAAATAATTGGTCACAACCACATATATAGTTGGTCACAAAAATTTAAATAATTGGTCACAAACACCAACATTCCATCCCCACCCATGACTACCATGACCAGAACGCACAAAATCACCTAGAGGTGTCAATCCGGGTGGTCCGGGCCGGGTCGGCCCGCCAACATGTGAGCCCGGTAACGGCCCGCGTGAAAAAAAGCCCGCCATTGCGGGTTCCGGCGATTACGGTCAGCCCACAATTTTGGACTACAACCCAGGCCCGCCCGCTGACCCATCCGGGTCGAGCTCATGTGGGTCACGGGTCACGCGGGTCGCGGTTCGTTCCGATTTTGACTCGTATGATTGTATAAATAAAATTATAAAAATATAGAAATTTTCATATTTATAGCAAAAAATATATTTTTTTATTAAATGTAAACTAAGAATTGAACAAAATGATAAATTCATAATTATATCAAGAAATTTTTACATAGAATTCAAATTTAATGTTACATGAATTATTTATAACTTTGCAAACTTCTACAACATTATCATCTTCTAAATTTATTGGAGAGCAACTATTATTGAAAATAGGATTTTGAGAAAAAGAATCGCGAGAATCCATAATATAGTAGGATTAAAAAATTTAGTAGTGACTAGTGAGAATCGAGAAGAAAGAAATATAATCAAGATAATGATGATATTTGCAATTGAATAATTGTAATTGTAGTAAGGTAGTAACAAGTATGAACTATGAAGTATAAATGTATAATAACTAATGAGAGGGTATTGTAAAAATAATCTCCCCCCTTTTTTTTAATTTTTGTTTTATTTTTTTTTTACGGACCGCGGGTTAACCGCAGCCCGTGGGGGTGCAACCCGCGAAGCCCGCGGGTTACACCTCCTTGGCCCGTGAACCGCCCGCACGGGTCACGGGTCGGCTCGCGGTCCCGATTTTCACGGACCGATTTTTACGGGTCATGGCCGGCCCGTCCGTCTTGACACCTCTAAAATCACCTCCACATACCATCAATGCAAAGCCATCACAAAACATCGATGATACAACCTCCATAAAAATCACCACAAACCACCGCAAAAACAACACAAATCGCTGCAGGTTAGCCACTGTAGCAGTGTTTAGAACACGCGCGACGAACCTATCACTGCACACAGGGTGCTCAATTTTACCACTGCGTAGTAGCGAACTGAGCATCGCTGCTAAGATCAGAGGAGCTCAAAGCATGCGGCTCAGATTAGTGATGCTTTGAGAGCCACTATAGTCGGAGTAGAGACGATTTGAGCCTGCTACTCTAGTTCTCACAATCATGTAACTCCGATGAAGAAAGAAAAGAAAAGATGATGGAGAGATAGAGCACTGCTATCGGCGGAGCAACAAAGATCTAAGCGTCGCTACTCCAGTCGTCGCAGAGGGACCACTCCAATGAAGAAATAAAAGAAAAGATTTTAGAGAGATAAGTCATCGGAGCACAGATTGCCACAGCTCCAACCCTCATAGAGGCACCGTTCCAGTGAAGAAAGAAAAAGAAAAGACATTAGAGAGAGAGTAGAGTGAGAATGGGAAAAATAGAGAAAGGGGGAGAATAAAATAAAAATGGATTTAGGGTGGGGTGAGATTTGGTAAATTAATTAATTTTATAATAATATTATTATTATCAATAATTGAATTATCACCTAGTTTATGAAATAAGTAGACTTTAAATTTGATTTTTGAAATACAATCTTAAAAAATCTGCCTCAGTGTAATTTCCACAAGAATGAAATTGAAAAAATTTAAGTGTTGGACAGGCTCAGCCTGCAAAATTGGTTGGCCAACTTAAACCTACAACATGCTTGATTAAGATGTCTTGGTTTAATTTTCAATAGCATCACGCTGGTATGCAAAGTTGTCCATCATTATATATGATTGAAATAGAGACCCATGAGATAAATTTCTATTCGATTCTTACATTTGACATAACAAATGCATCTAGTCTAATATAGTATTAAATCCATTAATTTGCGATAGTAAATGTTTATTTAATGAAAGTGAATAATGATCAAAATCAAGTATTCACACCCTAAATTTTAGATCGATTTACGACAAAATATTTCCCTCTTGAATCTAGGAAATCTTGTGTTGCTCTCTTATCAGGCTTCAGAAACTTGTTTACCACCTTATGAATACCCCAAACTCGGCTCCAACCCCAACGTCGCTTTTGTTGAACTGACTTTGACATCAAATTTGATTGTCCTTGGTAGCCTGGCTCCGACAAGCTCCTACCTAGCATAGCTTGCTTTAGCTGCACCTTGAAAGACATCATCTCGTACTGATCTAACAACGTGCTTTCTTCATTCCCAAACCTTGTCAGAATTTCTTCAATTTCATCCGTTGTTGCCATTTCTAAAAGCAAGTTCTTTATCACTAGATGGATACAATGTGATTCAAACAAATCATGGGATTAAGGGTTACGATCCCGAAGGATGAGTGACTCAAAAATCCCTAATCTGTTCAAATTGCACAATGATTTTGACAATGAAAGACGCATTATATATAGTGGTTTCATGTTGAAGATTAATAAATATTGCACAACTGTTTATGTGGTAAGTCGCTTTGACATTTAGGTAAGTGGTTATATTCATTAATATCGTTTAAATTATGCTAAATTACACATTAGTCTCTAAACTTTGGCCAAAATTAGTGATCTTGTACCTAGTCTTTCTTTCGTCCGATATTTTTATCTTCAACGTTGAAAAATTAACAGGTTAATGACATGTTAACGGATATTCGATAAAAAATGGACTTTGCTGGATGTCCAGCATTTTTAATAAAAAAAAAGATGCATATATATATATATATATACACATATGCATCAAGTCAAGTCAACTGGACAACACCTGGACTTTTAATTAAGGTCAAAATAGTCTACTCATTATTTGCCTCCATCTTTTTCTATAAAAACAATTTAAAAAATTAAAATTATTTTATTAAATAAATGTTTAAAAAGTGAAAAAATACAAACCCAATGCTACCCCCACCAACCCATTCCCCTCCCTCTCGACTAATATTTTGGGAAAAACCTCCCGCTCACAAGGTAGTGGGAGAGGAGGGGGTCTCTCTCTCTCTCTCTCACTTAAGTTTTTAGTCTTGATTATTTATTTATTTTCTTTTTCTTCTCCTTCTGTTTTACTGTTTAATTGTAAATGTAGCCTTTTCTTTTTGTCTCTTTGAGGCTGGAACATTATAAGATATTTTTTTCGAAGACTGGGGACAAAAATTAGACAAAAAATATTAAGGATTGCGTCACTACTTTGGCCAAAAGTTTGGGACTAAATTTGCAATTTTCCCTTAATTTTTTATTTCAAGAAGTAAATGAACTATTCATTTATAACATAAATACATTTATTCAAACAATCTAGTATATGAAATCCACATATAGATACTATAAATCTTCATTTATTCTTGTTCGATATGTTAATTAGCATTAATTACGATTTAATTGCACTTTGTATCAGACATTATTTTCAGGATTCAGAAAATCTATTTATTATGATTCATAATTGTGCTTTAATATTTATCTAGTAGGTCTAATTAAGAACATCCAACATGTTAAATAAAATCTTTGAATTCCATGTATCCATATATGAATATTTTCATAATGTTGAATAATATAACTGTTACCCTTCGATTCCAAGGTCCAGTAAAACGAGGCCACGTGGCACGACGCGTGGACGGATAGTCAACTAAAAAAGTCAAAGGAAGATCCGTAGGTCAAACACACCAATAAGACAAATAGGCCTAGGTCTTCACATAATGTCCGAAGCTCTCACGCAGCCTGATAAAGCCCATTCTGAGGCACTTCTTCAAAGGCGAAGCTCAGATCCATCTGAGGCTCTCCCCAACTCGTCTTAAGTCCATTAAGCCAACGTCGTCTCTTGTAATAGACTTAAGGATCTACTACAAGTGAATGATGTGACACTTGTAATAAAGTTATCAGTTGTCAGCCTATTGTATAGGGCGACTGACCCCTTATCAATGTATTAATTGTACGAATAGACAATGATATGATGCCCCAATTAGGGAGATGAGGCCACGTGATTCTGATCTAACTATTACCACGTCAGTCACTACATTATAAATAGGACCTCTTTGTAATTAGAAGGGAGGTTGGATCATTTTGAGAGAGAAAAGAGATGCAATCATATATTCGAGTCATACACATGAACTCTAAAAAAGAAACATATTAACATCTTATCTATCTTTCCACATATTCCTGTTTATGATCTCATAGATTAGTTTGATTTCAATCTGTCGATCATTGTTAGTGCGATCGTCTTCGTTCCACTCGCCGGAGTTCGAACAGTTTTGTCTCTCGCCGTAAAGTACCTCCCGTGTCCGCTTCCTCATCAACTCGGCAGGAATGCGCCGAAATCGTACTTGACTTGTCATGAGTGGGCCCGACATCTGTTGATTCATTTTTTGAGGTCAACAGATTGGAGCCATCTGTAGGAAACCATACTGTTAACCAAGAGAACACGTTGAGGAAAGGCTAGCATCAATTGGAAATCTGCCTAAAAAAGATCTAACCCTTGAAAAATGAGTATCCCTGAAAAAGGGACTATTAAAAACCCAAAACCCTCGAAGGAAGGGGAAATCTCGTACTAAGTATTTTTGTGAAAGATTAGTTCGAATGATGAAAAGGCACCTAGAAGAAAGAGTGAATACCTTGAGGAAAGGGAACCCTCACAAACCGCCTCAGTTGCTCGCCCACGACCTTCAGTACGAAGACGAGAAGAATCCAGAGGTGGGGGAGGGGTTGGAGCTAGGCTCGCTAGAGAGATAGCCACAATGGCGGCCAATATGAGGAACATAACATAGCAGAACTTGGTCATGCAAGAGATGCTGATGAATATGCAGGAGTGAGGAGGACGCCATGTCCTTCCATATGCAGCCCCCGAAGACATATTCCCAGCTTCTCAAGGATATTACCAAGAGGAGAAAGAAGTCCAAAGCTAAATAGCTGGGCACCATCGTAACAGGATGGAGGCTCTGCAGGAAAGGGAATTCGAGGTGGATATATCGACTAACTATGCTTCGAAAAGGCCACATGAAGTTCCATTCAACTTTCCTCCAAACCATGTGCCAGAAGACAGGCCTCAGAGATCGACCAGTGTCTTCGATAGGATAGGTCCATGGACACCTCGAGATAGGCAGGACCACTCACCCTAAATGTCTAGAAATAGGTAGAACTATCCTCCTCTAGAGCCTAAACATAGGCAAGAGGAACCTCGACAATATGGACAGCCACCAAATCATCAGGAAGAGCCTCAGGTCTGCCCTCCAAGAAATAGGCGCGAAAGAAGAAACCAGGCTAGGAATGAAGCATGGCCCTTTCAACTACCTTCCCAGGCATACTAGGGGAGGATGGAGATTCAGATGAGCTTTAGAGATCCTGTGACCTTGATGATGATGATGATCATTCGCCTTTTTCAGAGGCCATAAGAAACGCTCCCATGCTGAACCACTCCAATCTCCCCAAAATCCTTAAGTATGATGGGAGGGGTGACTCAGCGAAGCACATCAACAGTTTCAAAACTCACATGAATCTGAAGGGTGCCACGCCAACTATGAAGCGTACAGCCTTTCACTTAACCTTAAGTGGAAGGCAGAAATCTAGTATACAAGATTGCTGGAAGTGAACATTCGAAGTTGGCCTGACCTCAAGATATGTGATGAAAAGTTCGTTCAATTTCCAAATCAACTGAAAGCAGTTCACCTCCAAGTGACCTTCACATGCAAGACATGTAAGAATGGCAGTAGTAGCACTTAGATCAACAAATAAAATTAAATACTTAAAATAAAGATTAAAGATAAGTTCGAATTAGTGTCGAGGTAAATAAAGTCAAACTAAATTCAATGTTTAAATACTAAAACACTGTAAACTTAAAGACAAATAATATCAAGGACAAGTTCACATAAAGATAGAGAAAATGGGGTTAGAGATACTTTCCTGATCAACGTGAAGGTGAAAATGATGGAGCATAAGTGTGGACCATGCATAGACTCATTACGTCCTGTAAAGAAGATGAATGACTCAATATGATTAAAAATCATAAAAAATGCGAAAAATTCATAATCTAATTCCTAAAACGAAATAAATAAAAGGGAAGAATTGTTAGGTTACCTCCCAACCGCGCTAGTTTATTGTCTATAGCCTGACTTCACTTCGGTGAGTTCATGGTGGTTCAAGTCGAAGGATTTCACCATTGTACGCCTTGCAATTTCCAGATTTGCATCCCCTTTTAGCTCTCCAAACTTTGAATTTTTCGTTCTTGTCTCTACCAAGCAATCCTCCAAATTTCGATTTCCTCTTCTAGTAATATTGTTGAATGGATAGTTCGTCTTCATTGATACACTGACATTTGTCGAGGGCTGATGGTTGTTTGGATGGATTATATAATGCAAAAACTTATTGCTCCTCATCTACCCTCAAGATTGGCTCACCTTTTTCCATATCAATCAAAGTTCGAACTGTTGTTAAGAATGGTCTCCCCAAGATTATTGGAATGTTTATGTCTTCTTCTATGTCTAGAATAAGAAAATCCAATGGGAACATGAATTTCTCCACTTTAATCAGCACATCTTCTGTAATCCATCTGGGGTGGGTAAAGGATCTATCAGCCAGTTGCGGAGTCACCGTTGTTGCTCAGCCTCTCTCAAATCTAGTTTCCTGAAAATAGAAAGTGGCATCAAATTAATACTCACACCAGTATCACATAGAGCATAAAAGTACCAGCTTTTCCAATTGAAACGGGTAAGGGAAGACTCCTTGGATCCTTGAGCTTGGAAGGCATTTTCTTTTGTAATCTTGCACTGCTCTCCTCTGTCTGTACCACAGTTTCAAATTCTTGAAGCTTTTTCTTCTTTGATATCACGTCCTTAAAAAATTTCGCATAACTTGAAATTTGTCGTATTGCGTCTACGAATAGGATATTCATGTGGAGTTTTCTTAACACATTCAAAAACTTCTCGAACTATTGGTCTCCCTGATGTCTATTCAGCCTTTGTGGGAATCGAATAGGAGGCTCGTGAGGATTGGTAGGACCAGTTTCCTTGACCTGTGGTGTACCCGAACTCTCTTTAGCATATGCCTTTATTGTTTGTTCTGTCTGTTCCACTTGTTCTTCATCTGAAGAAGGTATTGTATCTTTAGTCACAACCAGCCACTTGATATGTATTTCTGGTAATTGTACCCCATTCCTAGTGGTGATTGTCTTCGCAAATGGTCCTCAATTCTTTCATTTCCCAAAATACGTATGACCATTACTTACTCATTTGGATTTGTCTTAATATTGCTTGGCAGGGCACCTGGCACTCTGCTTATCATAGAAAGTGCAATCTGCCCAACTTAAGTCTCCAGGTTTTTAATAGCAGTACTTTGATCTCGGAGAGTTGTTTCGGTCTTCCTGATGAACTGATTATTAGCCTCCATGTATTGATTTGTTTTTTTCCATAAATTTCTCGAACATCTCTTCCAGTTAAAATTTCTTCTCCTGTTGCTGAAACTAATCTTGTGGCCTGTTCTGATTCTAATTAGCCCAAGAGAAATTTGAATGTTTCCTCCAACTTGGGTTGTAAGTATCTGAATGTGGATTATTCTGTTAATGTTTTTCCTATTGTGCAAAATCCACTTGTTCCATACCTTGTGCCATAATAGGATAATTTGATGTACTATAATCTGCTCCACATTCCTCACAACTTAGCATTTTGGCTTGCCCAACATTAGATGTTTGTGATATGATCTCCATCTTATGAAATAAAGAATCAATGTTAGCAGATAAGGCTGAGTATGTGTCAACCTCGTAAACTCCAACTGATTTCTTTGTACCCATACGCTTAGAAGACCACATAGCTGAAGTGTTAGCCATTCTCTCAATTAATTCCCAAGCTCCATCAATAGTTCTTGTAATTATGGAACAATTGGACAATGAATCCACCATACTCCTAAAAGAAGGAAGTAGTCATGTATAGAAAAAAATCTGATATGTGTCTTTCTATCGAACTCATGTTGAGGACATTTCTTTAGCATGTTTTTAAACATGTTCCAAGCTTCATCAAATGAATCAGATTTACTCGGACTGAATATTGATATTTTGTGCCTCAATCTTGCTACTTTGGCAAGTGAGCAAAATTTCGTGTAGAATTTGTGAACTAGATCGTTTCAAGAAGTTATGCTTGCCACATGAAGTGAATCCAACCATTCGAGTGCCTTATCCCTTAGAGTATGTGGGAATAACCTCAACCTGATAGCATCTTCTGATATTCTTTGGTACCTGAAGTGTTGACACATATCCAAAAACCCAGATATATGTGTATGCAGATTCTCATTAGCTAACCCGTAGTACTGATGCCCATTTTGAAAAAGTTGGATGAAGTTAGTTTTCAGCTAGAAGTTTGACTGTTTGAGTAGGGGTTACACAATACTGGATTGACTTTGGACGACGAACGGTGACAAGAAATCCCCAAGTAAGGTATTCCTGTCATTTTCTTCCTCTACATTAGCTGGAACTGCAGGATTCCTTATTGGGTCTATTTGTTGATTTGCCATTGGTTTTTGTTCTTGGTTTTCCTACTATGCTTCTCTATCTTCCCTTTGCCTGTGATTAAAAGTTCGTTCAATTTTTAAATCAGCTGAAAGCAGTTCACCTCCAAGCGACCTTCGCATTCAAGACCTGTAAGAATGACAGTAGTAGCACTTAGATCAACCTAAGTAAAAAGATTAAATACTTAAAAATAAAGATTGAAGATAAGTTCGAATTATTGTTGAGGTAAATAAAATCAAACTAAACTCAATCCTCGGTAACGGCGCCAAAAATTTGTTCACGAAAATATATTGAATTAAAATCACCGCAAATGTACGGTTCCTTAACAAGTAATAAAATGAACTTTGAGTCCAAATATTGTTCCCACTATCGTAACCTTAACTGAAATTGTAAAAAGATGAGAATGTTTGTTTGATAATTTTATAACTAAATTAATGATGAATATGCAAGGATGAATGATTTAACTAAACTGATGTTGAATGTAATTTGGATTTTTTTGAATGTATGATGAATGTACTAGGATCATGAATCTCTATGCAATAATACTTTTAAACCTAGTTTTACACCTTGACACACGGTTGAAATATTTAAGAATCAATGCGCATAAACTATTTAGTAGTCTTTCTCGAGTAAAGTTAAACCTATTCCGATATGTGACCCGATTATATCTCTATGACGGATGCAAACATACAAGAATGCATGAGTTTTTATAAACACTTAAAGATTCACATAAGGTATAGTGGTATATTTCTATCTCCTATCGGACCATATGATATTTATATAAGTCGACCCTATTCTCCTTCTTTCGAATGCATTAAATAAGCCATCAAACTCAGACAATCATTCGCGAATATAATTGTAGAGAAAAATAAATTCGTATAAATCATTCAACTATCCCAAAACATATTTTTGATTGTCAAGAATGTAAAACTAAGAATTAAAAATCACTACATAGTTCATCTAACTCTAGTACATAATGAATCTAGCCTAGAATGGTGGAGAGAAGAAAATCAGAAATATAGATCAAGAGCAACATGACCCCAATTGAATCTTTATGTTCTTGGAGTTGATCTTCCCGTTATTGCCTCTTTTCTGCTCTCAAAAGTCTTCTCCAATCCCCTCTTACTTTTGAACGGTCTATGGTTTTAAAAGACGCCCCAAGATTCGTTTCCATAAGAATTGGAATCAAATTAGGAAATCAAAAATTTCTTTTCTCGATTTGGCCTGGGCGGACGCCCAGTACAAATTGGGGTGGCCTCCTAGGCATAAAATTTTGTTCCTGTTAACTCGTCGACTACCAAGTTATAAGAAATTTTGTGAATTTTTCTTTCAGCCATTTTATTCATTCTTTCTTCCGTCTTGGTCCTCCACATCAAATACTTCAATGTTAGTGTTTCAACTTTTACTCAAACGCATATTAGTCCCCAAAATTCCATCAATTGGTCAATTTATCCTCCTTTCTTTTCCAATTGCTCAGAAACGATTCCAATTCTGAAATAAGATAAAATTAACCTAAGTTAAGTAAATGCAATAATAAAATAACACAAAAGCTTAGTAATATAGCCTTAATAAGTGCACAAAAATGCACTTATCCGACATCTACAATACGGATGTGGCTAGGCAATTTTAAGCGATAGGCATTTGGTTTGATCTTCTCGCTAATCTCATCTGATTAAATCTAAGGGAAGATACCTTATCTTATTGATATTTTGGAAATGTTCTTTAATTAAAATAACTTACATAAAATTCCCCACGTTAAACTTAATGTGACGCCTCTTAAAATCAACAACTCGCTTATAATGAGTATTTGGTTCGAAAATCGAGTTTATGTCAACTTAAAAAATATTTTGCAGGCCCTCTATGAAGTTCATGAAAGGAAATGGCACAATGATGCAATGGCTAATGGGCCAAAAATTGAGTTGGCCCAAGCTGGAATTGAAGTCCAGCCCAAAGTTCTGTTTTTGGTTTTGTTTGTTGGTGCAAAAACGTGAAATGACTGAGGCTGAAACCGTGTTTCTACTTACCTATATTTTGTACGCTTTAGATGTCACCACGTGTCGCCTCCAACACCGTTGGATTGGCGACTGTTGTGTGACTCATATAAAAGCGGGATTTCTAGGGTTTGAGACTACTTTTTTGGCTTCTCGACTCTTCCATTCTTGTCACTGCGCCGTTTCTTCGAGTCTTCTCTTCCATTCTCTGTAGAAATCAAATCTGCTTATTTGATTTCTGGTTTCCCTTCAATAGATTGTAGATCTTGTGTGATTACATAGTTTGAAGGTTGGTTCTTGTGTGAACCGTGTACTAACAGTGAGAGAGTTCCTATTTTGTGTAATAATCTGCCTTGTCTGAGTGCTAAACTTTTGTATCTTTAACTTGGGTTGATTCGAGCATGGTGGTGGTCATTCTTGAGTGATTGAAACACTTGGTTGATGACTTGTGGCCTGTGGGCTTAATAGAAGATAAGTCTATTGTTTCTTTATTTTCGTTTCTAGCTTTTACAATTTATTATTCTTATTGTTTAGTTATTTCTCGTGTATAGACTTCTGTTTACTTGAAGTTGCATTTTCAGATTCTTAGTTCTGAATTCTTGCACATTTATATTGATTGTTTTGTGAGCTAATTGTGTGAACTACTCCTAACAGTTCACAACACGCTCTCAATGGTAGAGTAGTTAGATCAAACAACCCTCTTGAAGCATGATTATGGGCAAATTGATCATGCCTCAAGTTTAGATCCCAAGAACAGATATTATCACCCATAAAAATGCATAACCAACTACACAACGAACGTTTCACCACTTAGGTTTGCTCATGTATCGGAGGATGATAAACACATCAGAAATTCAAAGAAGTAAGCACCAATTCCCATAAACTACAACAAAATGGCTAACAAAACGTGTGTCCAGGTTAGAAACAATAGAAATGGTCAGTCAATGCAAGCTATGAGCTTGCTGAAAGAAAAGTTGAGCTACTTACAGCATCTTCAATTCTTTGGAAGGTACAAAAAATGAACCATCTTTGAAAAACGATCAACAATGACAAAGATTGATTCATTATGGTGCTGCAGGATCCTAAACACAAAATATATGCTAACATCAGACCAAAACATGGATGGAATATTCAATAGCTTGTAGAGGATGGGATGGGATATTCAACAGCTTGTGGAGGCCGAGTTACCTTAGCCTTTGGCGGCATGCCAATTGCCAAATGGCCCAAATCCAGCATTGAGACATATACCAACCAATTTTCTTGTTGGACTGTTGGCCAGAAGTAAGAGGCCGAGACCAAGGCTAACTCCAAGACAATTTTGAGACGCAACTGCAAATTGTAAAACTAAACTAAATACCACAAAAAACCCATCCACCAGAACAAACTCAAGTAGTGACAAACCTCAAAGTGGCTCTATTTCGTTATATTCCAATTCCATTCATTTAATATAATTGGCTTGTCTTAGAAAAACAAACACTTTGAGCGACACACAAAAAATCTCCTGATACAGTATCAAAACATCCTACAAGTGTGTGGCCTAGAGCCTTGGACTCTGGGGCGGATGCAAAAATTTAAAATTAGGGGGCAAAATCAAATTTGCAAAAAAGTTGGGAGAAATTTTACAATCGAAAATTTACGTTCAAAAAAATCATACCCCATGTAATTTTGCATCGAAAATTTACATGGGATATGACTTTTTCAGATGTAAAATTTCAAAAAAATTTATGTCATATTTCATATAAAATTTTCTAATAAAATAATAAAAATTACATTGAGAAATTTGTATCGCCAAAATAATAAATATTAAAGAAATAATTGAATTTTTTTTAAAAAAATACGAGTTAGACATTTTTCTTTAAAACTCACATTTAATGTATTTTTAACTATTTTCGATATATGTTGGGACTATTCGATATGCTCATAATGTAGTTCTCGAAATAAGTTTTGAGATGATTTAAGCAATTTGTAGATTCGATTAGCGTAAGATTATCAATTTTTTTTTTTAAATTAGCATTTTATCGAAATTCAAATTTATTGTGATTTTGCCCCTATTTTGTAGAGATTAAAATCAATTTTTTGGTAAATGTTGATGAAAGTTAAACAGTTATGAATTTCATAACATATGATATTAAAATTAATTGTTAACTTTGATTTAGATTAAAATTTAGATTTCAATCAATACCAAACATGACTTTATAAAAAAAATCTCAAAAGTTGGGGGGTCACGTGCCCCCCCCCCGGTACCCCCCGAGTCCGCCCCTGCTTGGACTAACTATAAACCAAGGTGTTATCAAAATCACCACTACACAATGATCAAGGAATGGGCAAAGGGTATGGTTCATCATTCGCACAAATTTATGGGGCGTATTACACAATCCGAAAGGCATCACCAACCACTCAAATAAACTCTCGCGTTTTGAAAGCTATCTTCCACTCATTCCGGAATGAATAGGTTCAACTTTACAAAAAAATTTTACATCCCTCAACTAATCTAACAAATTATCCAGCCCGTGGAATAGGAAAACAATATCATACTATGAATTTTGTTAATGGCTTTGGTGTCAATGCACATCTTCTCCTCCTTTTGGGATAAGAAGGCTAGCACAATACTTTGCCATCAAACCGTCTATCGATGCACAAAATCCTCGTGCTCAGCACGACTTATATGGTAGTGCCATGGGTGGATATGGGGGGAGGCTGCACTGGGCTTCAGCCTAGTACAGTCTTGGCCCAGATACTATTTTGCTTCTTAACTTTTTAAATAAAAAAAGTTATATTTTGACCAAAATTTAAAATTAGCCAACTATCAACTTTCTCTAATATTTGTCGACTTCAAGCCTACTTTCTTAAATGAACTAAATTTTAGAATTACCCACTTCCAAATCTCTTGTTCAAAATAATAGAACTTTTTCTAAAATATAATATGATATGTGAAAGGCAGTGAACAACCTTATTTTTGCTGTAGTAATCCAAAGAAATAAAACTCAAATGAGAGGATAGAATTGTATTAATTGATGTTATAACCTCTTCACTTTATAAAGCGTATCAATGTTAGTAGACTTATCATGAGCAAGAAAATTATCTAATGAAACTAACCATGCATATAAAATATGGTGAGGGACAAAAAATAAAAACTATTGAAAATCTTCAAAGTAATTAAAATTTAATTTTTTGTATGTTTCTTTTATTAATTATAATTATAAGTTAAAAAATATTTATTGACCATGAAATTGATGTTATTATCAAAATATTTAACTTGCTCTATATTTAATTTTATCAGTAGAAATAATATTTCTTAAAAAATTATTTATTTATAAATTTACATTATTAAAATTATATTATTGAATTGAGTCAAACAAAAAATTGAAATAAATCCAATTTCTTTGGATTCTCGATATTCTTGGTTGGTTTTTCCTACTTCAGGTAGAATTAAAATGCGTTGATATAAAAGACTAATGCCCATATTAGATAACATTTTCAGAACGGTGTATTTTGATTAAAAATGTTGAATAACTGGTATGGTTTGTTCGTGTTTATTAAGCTTTCGCACATTTTATATTTTCTAGGGAGGTGTTAAGATTTTTTATTTGGCAAGAAAAGTTACGAAGATTTAGTAAAACATCTTAAGGATTGATATGTTTATACTTATTTAAATATATGACTCACTTTGTTATTAGTGTCATAAGTATAGCTATTTAAATTATATTTGGTGTGGCATGGAGCATTTCTTATAGCATGAGTTCACTAATTTTTTTTTTTAAATTTCAGCCCACCTCAACGTTTTTTTTGCGTGACTTCGCCCGAGGGTAGTACGGTATGTTCGGCAATGCAGCACCCGAGACCACATCAATTTGGTTACGCATATTCAATTTTTATTCCTACATGAGTTTTTTTATGAGTTGTTAACAAAAGGGTAATTATATTCACAAATATTATTATTTTTTTGTTAATTACAACACATTTTCATTACAATAAACATTTTAAATTTCGCTCATTTTTTCATATATTTCCTCAACTTTTTTAATTACATTCTTATTTTCAATCTTCTATTAATCTTTTATTGTGAGAATGTGTGTTTGAAAATGAATTTGAAAAAAAAAAAAATGATTTTTTGAATAATGAGAATCCAATAGGGGCATAATTGCAAATATGATGATTATATTGCCACTACAATTTTTATTCGATACACAACATTTTAATTTTAATTAAACTCCTCAACCTTTGCTCATTGTTGCAATTATTTTTTTAACTTTCTTTCATTAAATTCTTATCTTTAACCTTCCATTAATCAATACGTCTTTTTTTTTTTTAATGATAATTTATATTAAAATATTATATTTTCATGTTTTGAAATGAGAGAAATATAAATTTCTTACGCTTCTTATTTTATGTCATTTTAACGAATTTTTGAATATAAAACTTCTATAATATAAAATATGTTAATTAATGAAAAGTTTGAGGATAAAAATGATACGAAAAATGGTTAGGGACATTACTGCTAATGATCAAAGATTAAAAACGTTAAGTGCAATTTTATGGTGCAAAAAGAATGAAAATGGTATAATTACCCTTCCGGATATGAAAGCGAAAACCGTAAATTGAAGTAAGAAGTCAGAGAAAGCCCTCACTGACATCTGAAATTTACACATTCTTCCGGGTCAGATCCGCAACGCATAAACCCTATTACAGTTTGAGGTTCAAATCATTTGCCAAATTCCCAAAATTGAATTGTATTATTATTTAATTTTCTCTGCCTAGAGTCTTAAGCTTTTTAGTCAAAAGCTGAATTAAGGGAATAAACCCAAGTCTGCTGAAAAATGAGTTCTTTAGCTTCGTTTTGGTAGAAGTAATCGAAGAATTAGCTTACAAAATTCAGAAGTTTTTGAGCAATGGATAAGCATGGATTTATTGCCACTATTTTCATTTTATCAATTGTTTCAAGCACCGGTAATGCATCTTTAATATTTAATCTCCGGAGATTAATCACTGGCGCTACAAACGACACTTCCACAATTTTACAGGTAAAAATCTCTTTGCGTCTCTCTCTGTGTAATCTTTCTGAATTTTACAGGTAAAAATCTCTTTGCGTCTCTCTCTGTGTAATCTTTCTGTGTATAAGTTCTTATTTTGAGAAAAAAATAAATCATTGATTGGGAATGAATTGGATCTAGGTTTCGCCCGTTGGAAGTCCTGTCAGTGGTCCTGTAAATGCCGGGAAGTCTGAGAAAGATAAGCACAAGGAATCCGAGGTTAGCAATAAGAGCAATAATTCTTTAACTCTTGATTCGAAGGACTCCAAGAAAAATGACAATGATATTGATAATAATAAAAACAACACGGGTACCACAAGCCAACCAGATGGTGCAAAGAAGGGTAAGTTGGACGATAAAGGGAAGGGGAAGGTGGACAATTCCACGAAAACACAGTTAGGTGGTAATGACAGTTGTGAGAGATCACTGAGGAACTGCAGAGGCAAGGGGATGATTGGCTGCATTTTAGCCTCCGAAAATGGTAAACCTTAATTTGAATTCAGATGATAGTTATTATTCTCTCGATTGAATTACAAGACAGTACTTTGAGTTAATGCGTTAATTAGAACATTGAAAGAACTAAACTCTGGCTCCTTTTTTTTTTTTTTTAATTTTTTTATTAGCATGGATATTTATTCTTCGTGCCTGGAATATGATTGGAATGAGTACAACTTGAAATATAAAATTATATTGTACTAAAAAGGCAAATTTCAAATGATGCAATTCTTTTGGTGATATTGTTACTTCTTGAAAAGGATAGCTTGAGGCTTGCAATTGCAAGACACTAGGTGCTACATCTTACAGAGATCATATATACATTTTGATCGATAATATGGATTCATAGCTTAAGATAAGCTATATATAGAAGTGTACACTTTCAAGTACATGAGAGTGTCAGAATTAGTGCCGACAAAATTTGTGGTGAAGTCCATTATGAAAAATTCAGAACTAATCTCAAGCATAGGCTCAATTGGCCTAGTAGAATACTTTCTTCATTATTCACATACTAACACGAGCATTTGATGCTTTCTTTTATCATTGATGTTTACTTGGATCAAACATTTTGTATATTATTGTCATCTGTCATATTCATCAATTTCCATGTGAGGTTTCAGTCTATATTTGAATACTGAGGTACTATGTTATGTTCTAGAGTACTATTCCTTACCTCTGAATCCCTGATCTGACGATGTAATAAATCTTGGATTTGTTGCTGTTATGGCTTATTTACATATAATTGAAATATATCAGAAGCCAACTGAAGCTTTTAAGAAATTATTGCACAACTATAGCTTATTGAAATGTGTTCAACTGCCTCCCAAAATATTTTAGTTGCTGGAGAAATGTGCAATTAAATTATGTGCTGCTTGTGATGTGCAAGCTATACCACCTTTCTTGACTATAAAAAGTGTGCTTAGAACTTTTGAGAAATGTTTGCTAGGACATAACGCGACATTCATTTTACCATTGAGTTTTATATTACACCATTTTCTGATCAGGAAATGCCACCTTTCCATGTAATATTTAATTTTTTTGGGACAACTTAAAGGACGAGATTGGTTGAGTGAAAATTAGGCTACAGTTATTGGTTACTCAAAACACGAGTAATTTCCGTATTTGATGCGAGCTTAATTTTTTGACTAGTCCAACATATTTATCCTGAGATTGTAAAAGTATTTACATGTCATTTACAATGTCATTTGCATCAATTTTTCTAATTGCTTTCTTTTAAAATGGTACATTTGATTATTGAAAGCTTAAGATCTTTATATGGAACCCTGAGGGGTTGCTCAATTGGTCAGACCTTGGGTTTACACCCCAATCGTTACCAGTTCGAGTCCCATCAAGGCCACTGAGGTGAGTACCCGGCCGTAAACTTCAGATCCCCGTGGAATTAGTCAATGTGCGTAAGCTGGTCCAGACATCCACGGTTATAAAAAAAAGATTTTTATATGGTGTTAGCCTTCGACTCCTCGACTTAGGTGACGAATTCTACATTGAGCTATGATAGAGAAATTAGGTTAATCTAGATGTTGGAGATTGACTTGTTAAGCAATTGGAATCTTGAAAAGGCCGGAATTAGTATATCGATAAAGGTTCTAGCTTTCCATTCGGTTGATCAAGGTCACCGTAAACCCTAAATCATGGTATGAAAAAAGGTCAAGAGAGGCGCGCCTCAATCTGAGGCGTATGAAAGGTGCCTCGGGGCGTGAAATCTGAGGCTAATCTTGAGAGGTTTGCGCCTTAAGTGAATCTGCTAGACGCCTCTTCTACGCCTTTTGTGCTAAAACAAAATCAGCGAAGTACAGAAGCTGTACTGACTGAACCGAAACTCAGAACCATCGAAAATCAGAAGGGAACCACTAGAGACGGAACTCAGAACCACCGGAAAACTGAAGGGAACAACCGAAAAGACTCTGCACCGGAAACGGAACTCAGGGTCGGCGGATTTTTGGGGGTTGGGGGATGAAAAAGGAAGAAGAAAGAGAAGGGGAGAAAGAGACCTGTTCTTCTAGTTGGGGAAGTGCCGTGCCTGGGTAAAGAAGAAGGAAAGAAAACAGTGCATAGTGGGTGGCTGAAATAAAATTCATGATTTTTATCAATAAAAAGTTCAAATTGTGGGGTCCACTAGTGTAAAGAAATCTATCTTGTATATGTTTTGTATGTTTCCAATAGACAGTAGTTGTTTTTTAACAAAGTAATGTATATAATATTTTGTTTGAATTAATTTGTACTATTTTGTTTGATTCAATATAGTATAAAAAATTATTAATTTATACTATAAAATTAAAATAATCTAAATTTTTTTTTAATTAACGTGTCGACGATGTATCTTGTCGGAACTTTTTTCAAAAATCGCGTGTCGGATATAACTATTGATTATTTTCAACTTTATTAATATATTTTGGATTTTGCTTTTTTTTTTTTTAATATTTATGATTGTTTACTGTTCATTGGAACCATTAGTTATATGTTTTTATGTTGTTTTCTAATTTTTCAACTTAAGTTTTTTTGTTTGTGGTGAGGCTTACGCCCCAAAACGTTTTGAGGCTTACGCCTCGCCTCGTGACAAAAAAACTCCTCAGTACTTGTTTACGTTTTTTCAAATCATGCCCTAAATAGGTAATTGACATATTTAGTCTATGAGGCATGAAGTGACATGATCAGTACGCAATAATATGGGTTTTATATGACGTTATAAATATTGAGGTGCGAAATGTTGAAATCAATCGAAAAACTGGGTGTTAATCGGGTAAGTAAGTAAATGAACGGTTAAGGAATTAACGCTATAAAATATCTTGAGATCTTAGGGCAGGTAAAATGGATTGTAAAGACATTAAAATAAGCTAAGGACACTTGATTTGTACATGCAAGGATAAAGGTGAAATCAGATTTCTACTACAAAGGACACCTCATGCTTATCGATTTGTCCTTGTAATGGTCAATTCCTTCACCATTAAGCATTAGTCACGTTACAACTCTCTTAAGACTTCATATATTCAGTATATTATCCATAAGTTTCATACAAATCCTCGAATGAGGGTACAAAATCAGAATTTAACCACAAGAAGCCACCCCATGCTTGAACACTTCATGCTTGGGAAACTTTTCATTTTACCGTCCAATTCCTTCAACATCAAGACTTCTACCACGTCTTGCACCCCCTTGATACTTCATATATATATATATATATATATATATATATATATATATATATATTGTCAATGAGATTGAATAAGATTACGGAGATCGTCGAAGATTAAATAAGATTTCGGAGATCGTTAAAAATTACGATTATATTATTATAATTGTATTAGATATAGATAGATTGTTTTTACCATTAATTAATATTGTAATTGACTGCTTCCATATTTAGTTGTTATTTTAGTCCTATTTAATGAGAGAACATCTCACAAAGAGGGACATCGAGTTTTTTATTGAATATATTTGACATGGTATCAGAGCCGTTATGATCCTAAACAAATTAACCTTTGAATTTCGTTTCCGACGGGGGGCCTTGTGCTGCTTGTCCGGCCAATTTTTTTTTTGAATAAACACGATATTTTTTGCAGTTTTACAAGTCAATATATATCTCCACCTAAACAAACTAACCTTATTCATCTTTTTTTGTTGGTTTGGGCTTTGATTCCCCCCCCCCCCCCCCCTTTATATGGTGTTTCGTGAGTATAGAGAGACATGAGAGTGCAGATCATCGCGTTTTGGTTGCTCAGGTGATGAGCTCAAGTTTAGGCTGTTTTGTGAGACTTCTTCCACCTACAGCATCTGGAGTTTTGGCCGGTGTTTTGGCGTTAGAGCTTTTGTTGGAACACGAATTGTGTTCAACTAAGTTCTCTTGACAGATAGAGCTCACTGTGTGTGTCGGCACACTTTGTGAATTTCTTTTGGATATTCTTCTTGGGGAGTGTGAGTTCTCGTAGTATTTTTGGAGTGTTCTTGGAGTGACTTTATAGTAGTTCTTTGTTGTTTCTGCATTATTTGTTGTTCTTGGTCTCTTGTCGTCACTAATTTTCTTAGTTGGTTGCTTTGATTTGGATTTCTTTTTAGTGGGCACAAGTATTGTCACCGTCGCTAGTTCACGATTGCAAATTGATGCTTTTGCCAACATCAATTTGAGGGGGGATGTCAATGGGATTGAATAAGATTATGGAGATCGTCGAATATTGAATAAAATTTCGAAGATCGTCAAAAGTTACGATTATATTATTATAATTGTATTAGATATAAATAGATTGTTTTTATCATTAATTAATATTGTAATTGATTGCTTTCATATTTAATTGTTATTTTAGTCATATTTAATGAGAGAACCTCTCACAAAGAGGGGTTTATTGAGTATATTTGACACACACACACACACACACACACACACACATATATATATATATATATATCTTATATGTCACATGGATCCAAATATGATAAGGGAGAAGTTAAATATTGCTGCATGAAGCCACCTCTTGCTTAACACATGTCAACATAGCTGTATGAAGTACTTTCTTAATCTTTAAGCAAGATTCACGACCCCAACCCCTTTAAGACTCTATACATACCCCATACTAAGATATTTTATTTCTTCAAGTGATCCCCAAGTAAAAGCGTAAGAGAAAGAGAAAGAAAAGAAACGAAGGGAAGCAGAAACAAGGAGCTGGGAATTGAAATTCGGGATAGGTGAGTTTAGCTCTTGGTTTTGAAGGTTGTTTTCATTGTTTTCTTAAGGTGTTACAAATTTGTGAACCTCTGAAATTGCTTGATATTATGTTGGGGTTGGTGTTGGGGATGTTATTATGGTAAAAAACAAAGAAAATTGTTGGAGATATATGGAGTGAAACAACTAAGGACAGAAACTGCATAGTTGCTGGATTTTACTTGTTTCGCCTTTCGTGTTATATAATATTTTGAATGGAACACACACACACACACACACACATATATATATACACGAAGTATCAAGGGGGTGTAAGACGTGGTGGAAGCCTTAATGTTGAAGGAATTAGACGGTGAAATGAAAAGTCTCCCAAGCATAAAGTGTTCAAGCATGGGGTGGCTTCTTGTGATTAAATTATGATTTTGTACCTATCCTTGGAGGATTTGTATGAAACTTATGGATAATATATTGAATATATGAAGCCTTAAGAGAGTTGTAAACATGACTAATGCTTAAGGGTGAAGGAATTGACAATTACAAGGACAAATTGACAAGCATGAGGTGTCCCTTGTGGTAGAAATATGATTTCACCCCTATCCTTGCAGGTACAAATCAAGTGTCCTTAGCTTATTTTAATGTCTTTACAATTTATCTTACCTGCCCTAAAATCTCAAGATATTTTATAGCGTTAATTCCTTAATCGTTCATTTAATTACTTACTCGATTGACACTCAATTTTTCGACCGATTTCAACAATTTGCACCTTAATATTTTTTCGACCGATTTCAACAATTCGCATCTCAATATTTATAACGACATATAAAACCCATATTATTGCGTAGTGATCATGTCACGTCATGCCTTATGTCCTAAATATGTTAATTACCTATTTAGGGTTTATGGTGACTTTGATAAACCGAATGGAAAGCTAGAACCTTTATCGATACTAATTTCGGCATTTTCAAGATACTAATTGCTTAACAAGTCAATCTCCAACATCTAGATTAACCTAATTTCTCTATCATAGCTCAATGTAGAATTCGTTACCTAGGTCGAAGGCTAACGCCATATAAAGATCCTAAGCTCTCAATAATCGAATGTATTATTTTAAAATAAAGCAATTAGGAAAATTGATGCAAATGACATTGTAAATATCATGCATGTACATTTAGGGTTAATTACTCTACTCAAACTGACATTTGTTGTCAATAGAAGAAATAAATCCTTGATTTATTTTGGCAGGGTCCAAAGAAATGTTCCTTTTGGTGCAAAATGAAGGGGAAAGCAATTTGAAAGTTAACGTTAATTTTCCTAATTCTATGGAAAGTGGATTGCCGGCTTTTGAAGTAGCTAAACACCAAACTAAAAAGGTGTGGATAAAAATATTTGCTGCTGTGCAACTTCTTTTATGTATTATGCATCCCCTAATATCATGTGGTGTGGGAAATCTATTTTGAACATTTGTAAAAGTGTACTTATTGTATTCACCCGTAATTCAGGAATTGCAGTTCTAATAATTTCTCCTCCAGTGTGGAACTATAAACTGAAAATTGCTCCTTATAAGAAATTCCATTGTCTTGCAAAAAATATTTGCATTTTTAGACTAGCTACACTTTATGTTCTCAATGTTGGTTCTATAAATTACAAGATATATAATGAACATTAATAGAAATGACGATATACACATAAGGGGAGGTTATGAATTGAGTATATTTTCTGAGAAGTGCAACAAATCAAGATAAATTAAGCGAAAGACTACTTTAAAATTGATGAATGTTTTGCGTTGACCTAAAGAAACTCTCAGTTACGTGATTATGCAATCATTGTGGTAAAGAAGAGAGAGATGTAGACCAAAATTAACATGGCATGAACTGGTTGAAAATATTAATTTTGTGGGACCTCCAGAAAAGAGAGCTTAGTAATGAATTGTATGGGAAAAATGAGAAAATTTAGAATGAAGAGAACTCGTAATATTTGCAGTATATCATGGACAAGGGTGAACTATTGAAAGGACGAAACTGCTTTCTTTCTTTTGTTCTTTATGTTAATCTGTTGCTAGATCTTGCCACATTCACTGTCTAACATAAAAATTTGCCTGAAGCAAAGGCTTTAATTGGAATATTGTTGCTAAAAGTTATAACCTTGAGGTTTGTACAGAAATTGGAGAAAAATTAGAAACTCAAGAAAGTCTGGGTCAATTCGTCTACATGAGATAAAGAGGGGTCATATTGGCTTTGCTGGCCATTAAAGTTCACATGTTATTGAGCTATTGGGTTTATTAAAGCAATAAAGAAATGCCTTCCTGGCTACTGGAACAACAAAGCCATTAAGGAATGCATTAAATATTAGCACCTAGCACTAAAATTGCATGGCGAACTAGCTATCAGAGCAGAAGGTTTGGTCATTGCTGATTGACCTTGCTTGCAAGGTTTCTGACACCTAGGTTTTATACGTACATCCAGAAAATTATTGATCCATATTATTTGTTTACTTCCAGAATTTCAAATTAAGTCCCCATTAATTTTTGAGGTTTAAGATGGTAATAAAACACTTGGAAATTTGCTGCTGCGGCTATTATTTGGTTCATTTGGATTGAGAAGAGTGCTCACTTTCTAATGGACATGACCAACTGCTAGCATTTGGGATAAAGTGGTTTTACTGTATTGATTTTTGAACCAAGGCTGAAGACACTTACAATGGCAATACTTTGATAGATGTTCCATGGGGTTGACCACAACTCTATAGCTATTTCAGTTTCTCGTTGGCTGTTTTTTGTTCTATTCAAGTATTTGAGCCAATTTTATAGTCATATCCGTTCCTTGTTTCCATTATTAATACATATTTTTCATAAAAATAATGCGAACTATCAGTTGTGCTGATTATCATCACTCAATATGATAGTAGGGTCACCTTCACATTTTCCTCAAATGGGCAATGTGGCGGTGGTGGGTCATGATCATTAGCACTGTTGATGAATAGCATTACTCTTTTTATAAATATATGTACTTACAGAAAAATGAAGAATTGAGGGAAAAATATCACTCGTGAGTTTTGCCATTTGATTCTACAAAATCTTTTCAATCAGTGAATTATTTTCTTGAACTGTTCATTTGAACTGTTATTTTAACAATATTTGCCCTCATATGACTCGTACTTGTTTTATTTGAAGTTGCCAGATGACATTAGATCATATTATGAGTTCTATGCTGTATTTTCTACTTTTCAATTCACCACTTCCTCTTTGCCTGTTTGCTCGTAGATTGATATCTCTTCAACCCCGGGCAAAAGCAGCAAAATAATATTAAGTTCTGGAAACGGGAATTGTGTGCTTGACATGGCTAGTTCTGTTTCTGTAGAGAACTTTCTCCGGCAGTTTTCTTTCTATTCTAGACAGGTGACACCTATCTATGTTGCATTCTTCTTCTTTCTACTGGCTTTGCTTTGTGGAGGGACATGGGCTTGCTGCAAGTTAAAGAAGAGAAGAAGGCATGATGGAATTCCGTATCAGGAACTTGAAATGGGCTTGCCAGAATCCACTTCAGCTGTCAACGTGGAGACATCAGAAGGTTGGGATCAGGATTGGGATGATGATGATTGGGACGAGGATAGTGCAGTAAAATCACCTGGAGGGCACAACATTAGGAGCATCTCTGCAAATGGCCTCACTTCAAGGTCTTCTAAGAAAGATGGGTGGGATAATGACTGGGATGATTAGTAGTGTGTTTGAGAAATAGGAATCAGTAGAAAATCTCTGATAGGACACATCACATACTGGCTAAAGAAAAAGAAAATGAGAAAAGCCCTTTGTGTTTACTATTTTTCTGTTTTTTTTTTCTCCCACAGAAAATGTGGAACTTTGTTTCTTGCATAGAATCTTTTGCATATGATAATGTGTACTGAAAAAAAAATTTTAGTCCAGAAATTTTTTATATTTATCGATGATTTGGAGCTGCAATTGTTACCATAAATTTTTTATGTACCAAGGATTGCAGTTGTACAAATTCTGTTAAATTCTTATGAAATTGTCAATATTACTTTTACATATGATGTGATCACTGTCGTTCAGTTTTTGTTAATATGAAATTTTATCAAATAGTGGGCATTAATCTAATCATATATTAGTGTTTATCAATTTTATAAATTGCTGTTAATTAGTTGCTCCTTGTTTTCTTCCTCATTTTCTGGAGACCAGTCGAATGAAAATAGATATTTTTTTTTTTTTTTTGAAAACCAGAAACTTTGAATATTTACCTCTTTCTATATACATTTTCCAGTAGTGAAGATTACTTATTGTGATGTTTGAGATAATCTTTACCGGTGTGTTTGGAATGCTGAACTTGAATGTACTGGACATGTTTAAAGAAGAAAGAGCTCACGCATCATGTTTTCTGCTAAAGCCTCTTTTCTGGTATGTTATCATGTTCACTCTTCCTTGGCTACTTTATATTTCTAATGGAAAGCTATCCTTTGAGGCTATGATGGACCGATACTGACACGTGTGTCCGACATGATACGTGTTGTTACCGTTTTGAAAAATCGAAAACAGAAAACGGTCTGAAAACGAAGAGAACATGCCCTTATTTTCTCTCTCAAAACGAAAACCAAATGCAAAGTTTTCAGCCAAATGAAGAGACGCGACCAGGGTTAAATGATAGGACCATCCAGAATAGCATCCAACGACCAAAAGCAAGCCAAGTGTCACCATCTAATTAAACTCGTTTATTTAAAATAGTTGTCATTTTTAGGGTGTGTTTGACACCCATTTTGGAGAAAATAAATTTTGGAATAGTGATTGATGGGAAGAATGTGTGGTTAAAAAGTAAGAAAAATTTTTGGGTTTATGTGTAATATTATTTTATTGATAGAATGTGTGGTTGAAATGAAGAAAGAGAAAAAAAAAAGGGAAAGAGAATGAGAATAGAATGGATGTCAAACAGGGGCTTAAAGTGCGTTGGTGGAGATATGAAGATCCAACGACCAAAAGCAAGCAAAGTTGTTTTCTACTCCAACTTGCAGGGACCCAATTTTTATTAACATGTTAATAGCAATCACCAATTTCAAACTTAAAACCCCACTGAGAAAGCTATTTAACAAATTATTTTGATCGGTTCAAAGGCCTATGACTACTTCTAAGTTCAAACTTACTTGTAAGCCACTTGTCACCAATTTCAAACTTAAAACCCCACTGACAAAGCTATTTAACAAATTATTTTGATCGGTTCAAAGGCCTATGACGACTACTAAGTTCAAACTTACTTGTAAGCCACTTGTCCAAAAACTTAAGCGGAAAGATTACATTTATTTATGAATAATGCTACTTGTACATCATCCCTTACACAAGGGGTGACATAATGTCCAAGTGGCGCCTCCTCATTGGAGGGGCGCCTCGGCGGGTGATGTACCCGTAGCAAAACCGTTTATTTATTTAAACTGTCTTCAACACAAGTCTCTGATGTTTATCAAGTGTAGGCTGGACTCATTTTTCGCATGTGTAAGGGCTTTCGATCAATGGATAAAAGTGACTAGGGATAGCAGGCTTATCTTCTCCTAGCCCTAATTTTTTCGCATGTTCATTTTTCATCTGAAAGCTTAAGCTGTTTGACATAGAAGACATTATGTTTATCTAAAGTTTGTCTTTTAACATGCTTTTGAGTCCCTGTGTTTAATTCAATTGAAGCAATAACAATAATAAAAATTCATCCCACTAGTCCCCCATTGCCAGCATATACATTTACTAATCGTCCATTAGAGAAGCTGTCGATCCCCCCTTCATTCGCCTCGCTTAGTTGTGTCTTCTTGTCTGTAAACTCCTTTGGACCAACTTCTTCCTCAGTTTATGTATATATGTTGGAAGTTGGAATAGACATTTCAGCATCTTCTTCTTGTTGTTTAACCTGCAGATGGCTCGGAGAACAGTATATTTCATTGCAATATTTCTTGCTCTTTCATCGTGTTTGTCTGCTCGATTTGCTTATGGACAAATCACAGATCCCCTGGAAGGTTTTCTGTTTGCTATTCTTGTCTTCACTAATCGATCCTCTTTTTCGATATGCTTGTAGAATCTTGCCTGCATACATATATACTGTAGATATAACAAGTGAGTTTCAATCTATCATTGTGCCTACTGCAGTTTCCACTTTACTAGCAGTTCGTCGCCAACTAACTGACCCCAGGAAAAATCTTAAAAATTGGGATAAGATGAAAGACCCGTGCGCCTCGAATTGGACTGGTGTGATATGCTACAGAAACAAAAGTGATGGTTATATGCATGTTCAAGAATTGTACGCACTTATCTATTTAATGCTTCTTTCCAATGTTTTACCTTCCTTTTACCTAGAACATTATGACAGTAGTTCACCAATTTGCATACGATGGAAAACAGTTTCCTTGGATTATTTGTTCGTCTACCTTCTTATCGTCCACTCAAGTTGCATAATATTAACTAGGAGTTGGTGATTAAGCTTATGGTGCTTTTGAAAAATAACTTGTTCCCTTCACCTGGTTATGCAGGCGCTTGATGCATTATAACCTCTCTGGTATATTAGCTCCTGCGCTTGGTCAGCTAGTTCATATGAAAATATTGTGAGTCCCCCCAGATTTGCATATCTTCTATTGTATTATGTATTGGGGGAATTCGATATCAAGGTTCTTCACTTTGATGTCAGGAGCTTTATGTGGAACAATATCAGTGGCAGCATTCCGAAGGAGATTGGCACCATTACTGATCTTAAGCAACTGTAAGCATATTGTCAAGATTTTAGATAACTTTGACTCTGCTAAAAGAATTCCTCGATTATTGAATGGTTTTCAAGATTTTAAATGATGAATAATGTAATTTTTTATCCAATCAACAGGTAACATAAACTGGTATATGATGTTAAGTGATAGAATCTCACATCGAATAAAGATGTAAACATAAATCAACTTATAAAGGATTTGGTTACTCCTCTTAATAAGGTTGATCTTTTAAGATGGAGCCTCAATTCTTAACATGGTATCAGAGCCCATTAAGCTCTAACGAGCAATTCGATCTGGTTAAGACTCCAATAGTTAGCATACGGATTTCAAGATTGGTCTGCTCAAACGAGCCACCATCTTACGAGGGTATGTTAAGGGATAGAATCCCACATCGAATAAAGATGTAAACATAAACCAACTTATAAAAGATTTAGTTACTCCTCTTAATAATGTTGACTTTTTAAGATGAAACCTCAATTCTTAACATATGGTACGGTGTTTTATGAAGTCTTTTAGATGTGATAAAACAAACTAGGCCTTTTTCTAATGGATAGTCACAGCTTTTAGACGGCAATTCTTAGTCTAGCCAACCAACTACTCCAGTCTTCCTAGCTACACTATGAGAATCTCTAACAACTCTTGCTCTATATTGCAGGCTTTTGAGTGGAAATCAACTATCGGGGCCATTACCCGATGAACTTGGTTATCTTCCAAACTTGATTAAATTTCAGTTGGACTTGAACCAGTTATCTGGATCAATCCCAAAATCATTTGTAAACTTGCCCAAAATTCAACATTTGTGAGTTTTTCTTAGAACCAAGTGCCTTTATAGTTATAGAACATTTAGGCATATTTTAACATCAATATCAAAATGCAGCCACATGAACAACAATTCATTTAGCGGGCAGCTTCCTCCTGAGCTTTCGGCCCTTCCACTTCTTAAACACTTGTAAGTTTCATGTTTTAAATTGAAATGATTTACTAGTTTTGGCTCTAAAGTACGAATACTCTGAATAGGTACAATGCACCATAGTTTTTATGTTCTACACTTTAATATGTGAACTATGACAGCCTATTGGATAACAACAAGTTAACAGGATATCTCCCACCAGAGTATTCAGAAATGCCGAGCTTGACAATTCTGTATGTTCCGATTTTAAAACTTTCAATTTTTTCCAGTCCAAGGACTGGTCATTCTATCAGATAAATCCTTTTCGCCTTTAATAATTTGCCATTCCTTCTCCTTGCCTCCTCTACATACTGCAGTCAGCTTAACAATAATAACTTTGAGGGGAATGTGATTCCCGACACTTATGGAAACATGTCCAAGCTCATAAAGTTGTAAGTCCTTTATCTTCGTTTCATTTTTTCTCATCAACTTGCCATATGGCATAAAATTTGACTCTATTTTAGACCTGAAACTTTGATGATCACGTATTTACTTGTATATGGAAGGAAGAGATGACAATATATTTGCATTCATAAAATAGTAATTCATTTTCATTCAAGCAGGAGTCTAAGGAACTGTAATTTGCAAGGAAAAGTACCTGATCTCAGTGGCATACGAAGCCTTCTCTACTTGTACGTCTATAAGGTCTATTTAGAAAATCAGTCACAATGTGACATGATATCAGTACAAGTCTTGCATTGATGGGAAAAAAATAAACCTGGCCTGCTTTGTTCTTGAATATAATTGTTCTCTTCCCGTTACAGAGATCTTAGCAAGAATCAACTTACGGGAAACATACCAGTAAACCGACTTTCTGACAATATCACAACCATGTAAGTACAATAAAGCTACCATGTAAGTAACATTGCTGCCATTATGAGATATTATAGCACTTTATGCTAATACGTCGCTTCATTGTATGACATTTTTCCAGTAATCTGTCAAAGAATCAGCTTAATGGATCTATTCCCTCCAATTTCTCTGGACTTCCTCATCTCCAGAAACTGTAAAGAATTGCAGCTTTTTAGACTTTTTTCCGTTCTCAAGATTGTTGATTTTTCTCATTAGTCTTGTACTTGAGAATAATGGGTTTTTTTTCATAGGAGGTTGAATAATAATTCGATGAGCGGATCTGTTCCATCTACCATTTGGAAGGATAGAACTTTTACTTCTGACTCAAAACTTGAAATGTAAGTTTTGATAACATCAATTTTTCTGTCCGCACAAAACACCTGTTTGCATAAAAATTTGACAATTTTTCTGTCTTCTCAATTGTCAAATTTGATATGCTTAGTAATTTAAAAACTTATCTCGAAAAGCGCATTATATCTCTCTTTCGGCACCCCTTATTTGAATAATCAATCTCATCACTGCATGCAATTATTTCACTATACAAAAATGCCGCTATCTATGCTTTTCTGACGAAGGTATCTAAGTTTTAATCTGGAATATCACTTTGCAGAAATTTTCAAGACAATCTACTTTCAGACATTTCTGGTGTCCTGGAAGTCCCTCCAAATGTGACATTAATGTGAGTCTCTATTTGTATATATTATCATTATCAGTTTTATTACCTATATTAGTTCCTCTGTTCCTCGAGCAACTAAAAATGGAAACATGAACAAATTTGTTAGTAGCAGAACAATGGTTACATAATCGTATGACATTCTGATGAATCCCAAATGTTGAAATTTCAGGCTTCATGGAAATCCTGTTTGTCGAAATGCAACTCAGAGGAACATCGGTCATCTTTGTGGGTCTGATAACGGAGATGAAAATACAGCCACCGTGAACAAGCCAGTGCTAACTTGTCCATCTTCTTGTCCTACTTACTACGAATATGTCCCAGGATTACCGGATAAATGCTTTTGTGCAATACCTTTTGGGGTTGGACTCCTGCTGAGAAGTCCTAGCATATCTGACTTTCCTCCATACCGAGATCAATTCAACGAGTACATAACAGGAAATGTTAAGTTGTATCCTTATCAGCTTTTCATTGACTCACTAGCTTGGGAAGAGGGTCCAAGGCTAAGAATGTTCTTGAAGTTCTTCCCTCAGTTAAACAATGATTCTCATACATTTAACGATAGTGAGATTCAACGGATTACAGACATATTTGCTACCTTCGTTATACCTGGGAATGATACATTTGGCCCTTATGATCCGCTTAATTTTACTGTCAGTGGACCTTATTTGAACGGTAAGCCAATTTTTACCGATACTTCAGTTAAAGCAATCTTTGCTCTAAAGTTGGATTGAATTGAATTGAAAATTCTTGTTACTGTAGTGCCACTCCCATCTTTAAAGGGTAAAGGAATGAGCAAAGGCGCCTTGGCTGGAATTGTGTTGGGGTCCATCTTCTGTGCCAGCATGGTACTTTTAGGTGTCGTACTTTTATTCTTAAAGAAGCATCAGCAGCTCCCACTCAATGCTGTGAAAGATAAATCATGTGAGTCGCGCTTTATTATTCTCATTAACCTTTCTTTTATTTATTGAGTTACATTATACATGATTTCAATCCATACTTCTTGTTTGTTTGTTAGTCGGAAAAGTTACAATAATAATGGATGGAGTGAAAGCACTCGGCTTTAAAGAGTTGCAAGCAGCAACAAGCAGATTTAGCATTGCTACTCAAGTTGGCGAAGGAGGCTACGGAAAGGTCTTTAAAGGTACTTTAGCAGATGGCACAGTTGTTGCTATAAAGCGTGCGCAACAAAGTTCTTTGCAGGGTGACAAAGAGTTCTACACCGAGATAGAAATGTTGTCCCGTTTACATCACAGAAATCTGGTTTCATTAGTCGGATATTGTGATGAGGACGAGGAACAGGTACAATTCAATCTCAAATATATCTTACCGTATATCAGTACTTGTTCATTTAGTTCACAAATATTGTGTTATTAAACTTGGAGTGAACTTATGTTGATCAGTTCATGAAATGAACTTCATCTAATATTAGTTTATTCTTTCTCGTCTTGTTTGTGCATACAGATGTTGGTGTATGAGTTCATGCCAAATGGCTCATTACATGACCTCCTATCTGGTAATGATCCATTCTTCTTATTGCTTGTGTTTCTACTCAATCTTGTTTATTCAGTTACTCAATTTCTTGGTGAATCTAGATCCTAAATTTATGTTTTCAAGTAAAAAATTCGCTCGTGTTAACAGCTAGATATAAATCACCTCTAAGTTTTGCGACAAGATTGCATATTGCACTAGGTTCGGCAAGAGGCATTCTTTACCTCCATACAGAAGCTGATCCTCCTATCATTCATCGCGATATCAAGGCAAACAACATATTGTTGGACTCCAAGTGGACAGCCAAAGTATCTGATTTTGGAATCTCGAGGCTTGCACCAGTATCAAATGTAAAAGGAGTTACAGAAGCACATATCTCCACCAATGTGAAAGGAACACCGGTAAGATGAACTCTACCTATGCATTCAGGGACTTCATAAAAAAATTAAAATGAACAGACCAAATGGTTCGTACCCAGTAAATATTGGGCTGTCTACAAGAATTTTATTTTTGCCACTGCACTAGGTTTCATGTCATAAGTTCGTCAAAAAATTTTATCCTAGATGTGAAGCTACTAAAACCCTCCTTTACCTGGCTTCGGACTGACTGAAAAACAATAATTTGCTTCTAACTCCATGAGATCCCTTGAGAGAACAACTCAAGAGGATCACTACGAGATTGATGGAATGATGTTCAAACGATAAATTGTTTAGACAGTTTTAATATTATTCGTGCACATCATTCTCTTAGAAATTCCACTCAAGCATTGGACTTACCAACAAAAAGAAGTACAGTACAGAAGTAATTTTAAGATGACCATAATTACTAGAGGGTGTCAAGCTTAGTTATTTGAGGAATTGTATCTTAGAAATTTACTCGGTGAAACTTTCAAGCTGCATATTTAGGTTGATTAGTTTCTCTTACCGTCCTGGTAACAACGATTATTTTAGCATTCTTTTTCATACCCCTTTGGTATTAAAACAATGTTTCTACTTATATGCAGGGTTATCTTGATCCAGAATACTTTTTGACCCAGAAGTTAACGGAGAAAAGCGATGTTTATAGCCTTGGTGTAGTATTTCTAGAACTCTTAACAGGGATGCAGCCTATATCTCACGGAAGGAACCTTGTGAGAGAGGTATCTCTGGATGCTATAATATAAACCCTATTGAGGATTTCATAATAAAGTTTTGTCTATATTCATTTTTAAGATCATATGCTTGCTTGATGGGATGATTGAGAACGTTCACAGTAGATTTATGAATTTCTAACTTGTGTGAACATGCATTACAAGCATTCAAGTTCTTGCTTTGTCTTTTATCACATCATCTCATTAATTTCCACAATATGTACTTACAGGTTAACATAGCATGTCAATCTGGAACGATGTTTTCCCTCATAGACGAAAGTATGGGGCCATATCCTTCAGACTGTATAAAGAAATTTATGCAATTGGCCATCAGGTGTTCTCAAGATGAAACAAAGGATAGACCTTCTATGTTGGAAGTGGTGAGAGAGCTCGAAAACATATCTTCAGCGCTTCCAGAATGTGACAACACTGCATTGGAGTTAAACTTAAATACTGTAACTTCTGAATCCTCACCCTCGGCCTCAGCTCCATCTTCTTCAATCTACTCTAAAACTCATACTTATGTCTCCAACAATCTCCCTGGAAGTAACCTTGTTAGTGGCTTCTTCACAACCATCAAGCCTCGTTGATCAGTTCAATAATGATCATAGATCAGTTGCGCTCTTTCAAACAGTGATTGTTTAAAAGTCTGTGTTTCTTTTCTTATACTTCAAATTTGTCCATATGGTTCTTAGCCTGTAAACTTTAACAATGCCGCCGGGTTAAAGAAAATGCTTGCTGTAATTTTACGTTTATTATGTCCTTTCTACTTTCATTTGAAGAAACCTGAATGGCACTGCAAAAGTGATATCCAATGTTTATATGTTCACGTTTTAGCTAATGATGACCAGCTGGCGGTTTATTTCAAACCTTTGTTTCGTGGTAATGTATTCGTTGTAGCGTACGTATCTCTCTCTGTAAGCATTTGCCTTTGATGATGGGATTTTAACTTGTGGGTGTACAGGGTTTCTTCACAAAGAATGGGTTGTATCGATGTTTTTGTATCTTTTTCGTTAAAAATGCTTCTTCTTCTTCGTTAAATTCATGAACCAGTTACAAAATATGATGTTTGTTCCATCACTCCTGTTGACCCCCAAAAATGAATCAACAGATGTCAGACCCACTCACCAAATCAAGTACGATTCCGACGTGTTCCTACCGGAATGATGACGGTAGCGGTGAGGAAGTAGACACGGGAGGTACTTTGCGGCGAGATACAAAATTGTTCGAGCTCCGACAGGTGGAACGAAAGCGATCGCACTAACAACGATCGCCGAGTTGAAACCAAACTAATCTATGTAATAATAAACAAGAATATGTGGAAGGATAGATGAAATGTTAATATATTTCTTTCAAGAGTTCAAGTGTATATCTCAATATGATTGTACGTTCTCCTTTATCAAATGATCCAACCTCCTTTCTAATTATACAGAGGACCTATTTATACTGCAATGGCCGACGTGGTGATTGTTAGATCAGAACCACGTGGCCTCACCTCCCAACTTTTGGGCATTTTTTTCACCATCATTAAATTTATGTTTTTGTTTCAATTTTCGAAATCATTATAGAATGTTAAACGAAGTTAAAACATTGCATTCTTAAAAAGTGCATTTTGAGAATTCACAAATCGCCTATGTTATCTCGAAGTTCGTTTTCAAAATTATATCATAGACATATCGAATTGTCTAAACGAATATCAAAAATAGTTAAAAAATGTGTCAAATCTGTGTCTTAAAAAGAAGAGTCTTAACTCACATCTTTTTAAAAAAAATTCAATTATTTTATTAACTTTTATTATTTTTGCACGACAAATTTCTCAATATAATTTATATTATTTTATTAGAAAATTTTACATGGGATATGTCGGTATGATTTCAAAAATTTTCGAAATTTTACATCCGAAAAAAGTCACACCCAATGTAAATTTTTGGATGTAAAATTTGAATGTAAATTTACTTGAGGCATGACTTTTTTCGGATGTAATTCCTCGTCACTTTTTTGGAAGTTTGATTGTGCCCTAACTAAAAATGTTTGTGTCCGCAAATTATAGGGATTTCAGTGGGTGATGGAGTTTTAAATAGTAACCTAGTAGGCGTAAAGGGTTTTTTTTTTTTTTTAACAATTGGGTTATTTAGATGTTTCTATATCTCTTTTGTTAATGCTTCTTCGTCATTACATAAAAATTTAGTCACTTCAATACTTTTAACGAAGTGAGTTAAAACTTGTTTATATGAACGTATGGGAATGGAAAAAAAATTCGATTAACCCGATACCAGCAAGCCCCATCCCATTTGGGGGCGGAGATTACCCATCTAATTGGTAAACGGGCGAGGATCGTTGCCCTGAAGTGGGTGTCGGAAATATATTGCATATCCCTCTATCCGTCTCGTTTAAAGTTAATTTCAGATATAAATTTTTTATCAAACAAAAATAAAAGATTTATCATCGTTTTTAAAGAAAACACGAGTTGTTCTTAACAAATTGGGAAAAAGTAATAATATTCACTAACAAAATACGTAAAGAAATAATAATAATAATAATAATAATAATAATAAACAATGTGGCGATACTCCGCCCCGCTTTGCCCCGCCCCTCTTTAATTGAATATGAAGACAGGACAAAGTAAAAAAAATACTCGAACGAACTACGTCCTGACACTATTTTATGATTTACTTTCCTCTTTTGTAAATGATCAAAATCTCTCTCAAATCACCAAATGGTCAGCTAAGAGATTTAGGGTGGGCCTTATAATTTTTGTTGAGATTAGGACTACACAAAAAAATCGCGAAACCACAAATTGAATCGAATCGAACCAAATCTAAACCGTTGGTTCTGGTCCACGTGTACCAACGATTTTTTTTTCCCTCAAACCAAACCATACCATTGACCATTTCCAAATGGTATGGTTTGGTTTATGTTTTAATTTTCAAAAATCATACAAAATCGAATCGAACTATTTTTAATTAAAAAAATAATTTTATTAACTTGTAAATTTTACAATTTTTAATTTTTAGGAAAAAAAATATCAATTTAGCAATACAAATTACAACCAACCCATTGAAAAATCATATAAAGTAAATTAGGTTCATCATTATTGGCCCATGATTTTATAAGTCTACAACACATGTCTTTACCCGATATCTAAACTAAACTAAAATTATTTCGAAATCATATGAAATGAAAAAAAAAAAAACCCTTATAATTTCGATAATCCAAAACAAAACTATGGTAGCTAATCAAGAATATAGCTTCAGAAGCCCTAAACTAAATGATCATTTCGTAAACATTTGACATTTGCCGCCGCTGCTAAATGAAATGCGATTCTTTTTGCCTATTACTCTGTTAATTTCTATCTTAATCGCATATTTCTCTCTTCTCTCTCGGTAAGTCTTAGATTTCCATTCAATCCATTTATTTCATCGTTCCTTCTTTTATTTGTTGTTTTTGAACTTATTATACACTTGTGAGTTGTGATTTGGATTTAAAAAAAAGATTATTTGTGTACTTAAGTGATTAATGAACTTGTTTGTGATTTGGAAAGAACAAAAAACAGATCATATTGATTTTGTGAAAACTATTAAAGTTTCCTAACTGGTACTACTACTTTCTACTTTTTCAAAGTAGTTAGAGAATGAAATTTGTCAACCCAATAAACTTGAACTCGATCATTCTTTGTATATCTAAACATATCATGTCCGGTCCTTGTTTTTCATCTCATTAGCAGAACAAAAATGATTGTTAACCAAATTATTACAATAGAATGTGACTCTACATTTACCAACAGCGATGTGCACAATGAAAGACAAATAAGAAAAGGTAAATAAAAAGGAAGAAATATATATTCGTTCTATTAATATCTTTTTGCAACCAACATTGAAAATAATTTATTCATGGGTTTCATGGGAAAAACGAATGTAATTTAATATTTAATATTATTAGTTCTCGTTTAAATTTATTTGTTAACTTGTTTTAAATATATTACTATTATATCGATAGATAAACCGTTGATTAAATCCAGACCAAACCGCAAATTATGGTATGATTTGGTTCAAAAAATAAAATGGTTTGATTTGATTTGAAAAAATTTCAAACCGCATGAAATTGTTTGAATTGAAAATATGGCACAAATCATCAAAACCAAAATGCGTTCACCCCTAGTCGAGATATTGGTAAATAGTAAATATAATTTAAATGATGGGATCATTACATATATATAAGGTGGTTGCAAAATATAATTTCAAAATAAAAAAATTAGGTTTATTATTTCAAAAATCAGGTCTTAATTAATTTTGATTAATTAAATAATTAATTAAAAAATATTTTTTAATTAAATATATTATTATCACATTATTATATACAATTTATTATCACAGTTACGTACTAGACACAATTATAGACATCACAATTACAAATCATAAATTTTATATGTCACAATTTATTTTTCGGTCATAAATTATCAAATTAATGGGTCACGTATTATTTATCGATTACAAATTATAAATTTTATAGGTCACAATTTTCTTATCGATCACATATTATCAAATTAATGGATCACGTATTATTTCTCGATCACAAATTGTATAAGTTATAATTTATTTATCGATCACATATTATTAAATTAATAGGTCATCTATTATTTTTCGGTCACAAATCACAAATTTTATAAGTCACAATTTATTTCACGGTTATAAATTATCAAATTAATTGATCACATTTATTTCTGGTCATAAATTATTAAATTAATTGGTCACAATTACAAAGTTAATCTAAATTTCACATTTTTTAAAACACTAGATGCAAGCAACGTGCAATGCACGTTTGTTTAGTTTATATTAATATTTTTGTTTAATAATTAATTTGTTATTAATAAAGATGTAATTTTTTTGGTTAATTAAGGGCGTGTCTGGGCACGCTGCAAGGAGGAAGGAAAATTGATTATATTACCATTTTTTTTTCAAACCTACAGCCCTACAGTGAGAGAATTGGTCCAAAATTGCGGCTCCCAACGGCATGAATTGTGTTACCAACGACTTGATTTCTGCTGAAAAGCAGAAACATACACCCTATAAATAATTAATGATATAATATTTATGTAATTGATAAATAATTAGATGTGTGATTTTGATATTGTGATGTAGGTTGGTGAGATTGAAGAAAATAAGCAAAAGTAGACAAATTTGGAGAAACGACTAAATTGTAAGGGATCCAAAGTTCGGGGGCTAAAATGTAAATACTTAAAAGTTGTGCTGAATCTCACGATGAAGATTTGAGAGTACTCGGAGTTAATTGGATAAAGGAAGATGCCAAGGGGATCAAATTTAGTCAAAAGATGATCACATATCAATTTCCAACCGAAAAATTATGCTACGGTGTTTTAGTCTCATATTGAGACCTATTTTTGGCATAGGAAGTGATCGAATTGGAGAATGATGTCTGAATTAAAGTTGTAGCCAGATGAGTTAGCTTTCCAACTCATTTTGCATCGCCTCAATAGGATATCGGAATACAAAGTTATGATAAAAATACTGAAAGAAGGTGCAGCTGCCTGTTTAAAACAAGAAATTCCGTTACATAGTCCGTTATATTGAGACCTATTTTTAGCATATACAGCGGTCGAATTGGAGAATGATGTCTGAACCAAAGTTGTAACCAAATGAGTTAGATTTCCAACGCATTTTGAATTGTCTCAATCAGATATCGGAATACAAAACTATGATAAAAACACTAAAGGAAGGTGCAACTGCCTGTTTAAAACAAGAAATTCTGTTACATAGTCCTTTATATTGAGACATATTTTTGGCATAGAAAGTGATCGAATTGGAGAATGATATATCAATAAAATTTGTATCTTGATGAGTTAGCTTTCCAAATCATTTTGCATCGCCCTCAATCGGATATCAGAATACAAAGTTATAATAAAAACACTGAAAGAAGGTGCAGCTGCCTGTTTAAAACAAGAAATTTCGTTACATAGTCCGTTATATTGAGACCTATTTTTGGCATAGAAAGTGATCGAATTTGAGAATGATTTCTAAATCAAAGTTGTATCCAGATGAGTTAACTTTCCAACACATTTTGAATCGCCTCAATCGGATATCTAAATACAAAGTTATGATAAAAACACTAAAGGAAGGTGCATCTGTCTGTTTAAAACAAAAAATTCCGTTACATAGTCTGTTATATTGAGACATATTTTTGGCATAGAAAGTGATCGAATTGGAGAATGATGTCTGAATCAAAGTTGTATCCAGATGAGTTAGCTTTCCAACACATTTTGAATCGTCTCAATCGAATATCGAAATACAAAGTTATGATAAAAATACTGAAAGAAGGTGCAGCTGCCTGTTTAAAACAAGAAATTCCGTTACATAATCCGTTAAAACAACAAATTCCGTTAGTTTTTCCGTTAAACCAACAAATTCCGTTAAATATGCACTTTTTTTTATATAGAAAGATATTATTTATTGGTCACAAATTATAGATTCCACCACTCATATATTATTTATTGGTCGCAAATTAAGTAATTTATTGCTTACAATCAACCAAATAATTAGCCACAAATACTTTTCTTTCCTTCATATCTCACTACCACCACCCACCACCACCACCACTTCACCAGCATTGCCACCTCACCAACACAGCCAACTACAAACACCACCAACAAAACCCACTACTACTAGTGTACGTTTAAAATGATGTTATATTGGATTATGACATTGGAAATAATAAATGGAATAAAACGATGAAAATGCACGAATAAGTGTAATATATTTCGAAATAGAGAAGAATACAATGGATGAGGCAGTTACAGCCATGGAAGTGGATAGGGGGCCAATCCTTGATGAGCAACCTGTTGTGGATGAAGCGACAATCGAATCTTGAGTGCACAAGCAACTCATGTAACTGAAGAGCATGTGGACGTTCTACAAGAGGTCCTTGATGGCATCGAGATAGAGGTTCTAGGTAGGACAGAAAAAGAGAATCCGGCCTTAGCTTAATAGGAAGACTTTCTACAGTGTCAAGTCTCAAGGAAGAAAACCTGACTTTGGGGACTTCTCCCGCCGAAGGGAATCTAGGGTGGCAGCATCAATCAATCCCTGAGTTCTTGACAACTATCCCCAATGAACAACTTAGCTTAATAATATCATGATAATGATTGCAAATTGGTCCTTAGACAGGCTTGTCTCGCTTACAGATACTAGGGTTGAGCCAGAAATGGAGAAAGATGTTCCCGGGCCCGCGACTCCGGAAGTGCAACAACTCATGAAGTTGCGAAAGAAGAAGTCAACATCCTGTGAAGCGACAACCATACAAGTGAGGTTGTTTTTTGGCAAACAGAGGCAAGCTCCAGCGACGGAGAGTTCATCGACTTCCTCTCTTTCTTATGATAAAGAAGTAGCTGATGATGTCGCCGAGAGATCACCAGAATAAGAGCAGGCTGCAAGAACGAAAAATGTTGAGTTGTTCTGTCGGATCGATCGCTCAAGATCTTTGGTCTCTACTCGGACTTGATGAAAAAATGGGATCACTTCTTATGGACATGTTGAGAATGATTTTGATGTAGCTCATGGCCTATTAGAATTAGAAGACGCTTTGGTGGGATCTTCACGAACAAAAAAAGATTGCAGTCAGTTTGATAATGTTGAGTGGCATTGCTTCTTTAGCCCGAACCGATGAATCCCTTAGATATGATGCAAAACGGATTTTGTTCTATCTTTAATCAGATTTCTCTATGAAAAATACGAATCGGAGATTGAAGAAGGAGAGGGAGAAAGAGCCCTTGACCCATAGCAGATAGAGGGAAATTTATTTAATCACATAGTTTGGGCTCCTAGAATATGGTGTCCTTGGGGCTTTTTATTTAATTATATCAAAAGGCCTAATGAATTGAGATTTCCCTATTGGTCCAGGTCATTTCGGGTCAACGGATCATTTATGATGAAGAGTTTGAGTTTCAAGAGAATGATCCGAAGTTCTTGCAAAGTGGAATCATGCAGTACCAGACACAAGATTGATCTTCCAAAAAACAAGACATTTTTCGAATAAGCCAATTTATTTGGAACCTTGCAAATCCGCTCTTTTTCTTATTCAAAGATCAACCCCCTGGCTGTGTGTTTTCACATCAAGAATTATTTGCAGATGAAGAGATGTCAAAGGGGCTTCTTACTTTCCAAACAGATCCTCCTATATCTATAGATAAACGCTGGTTTATCAAGAATAAATATGAAAAGCACTTTGAATTGTAAATTAGTAGTCAGAGATGGCTTTGAACTAGTAGTTCAATATCTAATGAATCCTTCCATTTTAATACCCTATTTGAGAGTTATCAGTATTTATCAAAATCTGTTTCCTATCTAATAGAAAGATATTGGATCAAATGACAAAGACATTATTGAGAAAAATATGACTTTTCCCGAATGAAATAAAATTAGATTCATGTAATGGGAAAAAGATTTTCCATTCCTTAGTTGAAAAGATGTGTGGCCAAGAAAGAGAAAGGGGGATTAAGTGAATCCACTTCAAAAGCGAGAGACGGAAAACATGACCTAGCTTTCGCCAGCGCCTTCGGACCCCTCCTGTTGAGAAATTTCTCAACCGGGTTGGAAGAGCCTTCCAGGTAGGCACCCACGACATCCTACCAGGCACTCCTTGGTTGATAACACACAAATTCTTCCCTACAGTCTTAATTCTGTCTTTCTGCAACAGTAAGAGAAGGAAATCGTAGATAGCAGAATACCGGGAATATCAAGACTATTGGGATAACAGCAATATTGCATATTGCCTAGATGTTAGCAGTTGAATGTGGTTGAATGCGCTCCCCGTTAACTCTTGTTCTTAGAGCTAGGAGTTGAAGAGTGAGATAGCCGTGTCAGTTTGAATGTTTACCGAAGGGCTAGGCTAAAGGAAGGATTCCCCATTTTCAGGCTTACCGAGTGGGAATAGCTGTGTGTGTGTGTGTGTGTGTGTGGGTGCGCACACTTATGTAACAATATCAAGATATATGATTAATCTCATCATGGTTGAATGCTATAGTTACTTAATATAGGAGTTAATTAAAATATATACACGAACTCAAAGTATATTACAAGGTCACTAGGATATTTGAATCAACATGGATAACTTATGATCTAGTATCGAGATATTCTTTGGGAAAGCTAAGAACAATATAACCAGTACGACCTTTTGACTTGTATACTTATGACATCTATGGATAGTATTTGTGAGAGCTCATGACATATTGAGGAACTGTTTGCCAACAACCATAAGTTGGTTTCTCGAGTGCTAATTTTCCTATTTTTAAATGCAAGAGAAGTCGTTTGCAGTAAGCATAAAGTGTTTACATATATTGCGATGATCGCATGTTAAAAAACATGAAGAAAAATTAAGAAATTACGTATATAGTTATTTTATTCGAAGAATGTATATTTAAAATTGAGTTTAAAAATAATTTTCAATAAGTCATGTTACGGGCCTGTGTCAAACCTGCCACCTCGCCCGCCACGTGTCCACACCCGTGGCCCAAGCCACGTACCGGACGAGGTGATTAAACCAAAGGACGAACTGATTGTACATGCCGAGGTGATTGCATTAGGAACGAACTGAATACGCGTCAGCAGACGAATCAGACTCATCCACAAATACGCAGTGGATACAAAGGCCCGCACTCCACTTCTACAACGCTGCAACGCTCCACCTACCACACCTCGCCCCTACGAAGATCCTTTGTACAAAGATCTTCCCAAAGTCAAATCTCTGACTGATGGGACGTGTGGCAGGTTCTCAAACGGTCAAATCAGCAGCCTGTGGCTAAAAACATTCAATACCAGTCGACCTATGGAGGGACAGAGTGACACCTAGGATGGGACGAGCCCTGAGGATCCGACAACACGTGTCCCCTCATCCAATGGCCCTCCTCCTTCCATCCTTAGTATAAATAACCCCTCATTGTGCCAAAGAAGGGATTGGAATCCCTTTTGCTCTCCTAAATACTGCAAAAAAACCAAGTATCATCCTTTCCCTTAGATATTTGTCAATCTTATCTACGCTATATCGATCACCTCCCCGGCGAGTGTTCTACCGCCGGTGAAACCCTTATCGGTCGAATATAAAACTGACTTGACAATCGGAGTGCTTGCGGTCGCTCCCACCCCCTCCGGGAGAGGCCACGAGTGACTGACGGCGTGCTACGCGTGCAGGAGGAGCTGACTTGAAGACCTATCATGTTGGCCACGTGTCCGAGCCATTTTTCGAGGTCAACAGATTGGCTCCGTCTGTGGAAAACTAACTTAACCACGAGTTCTCCCACAAAAGTTGCTTAAATACCCGGTTCACATTTCCCCCTTGAAAAAAGGGTCGATTCTGGAAAAAGAGTCATTTTCAACCGACTTGGACCATGAGTTCCAGTGGGGATGATAATGCGAGGGCAAGAGATGTCTCTGAAGAAGAGATCATTCGAACTAATGTTACGCAACAACGGCCTCATCACCGCTACCGTAGAGATAGAAGAACGGCAGCACGTTTGGCAGCCGAAGTGGCCCAAATGGCCACTAACATGAGGACCATCACGGCTCAGAATGCAGCCATGCAAGAACTACTCATGCAAGTACAAAACCAGGACGGTTTTCAAGCCCCGCATCATCCACAGCAATCAGGACGTAGACAAGTTGAGGCGGAATCCAGTAGGAGAACCCATGTGAGTCCCCAGGGAGAGGCTCCTGTGGAAAGGGATGTGGGAATGGACACTTCGAATTACACCGTTGCCCCAGCCGGTGGTCCCCTTGCGGGAGATAGTTTCCCTCCGGAATATGAACGACCTTAGAGGTCTGTCAGTGTTTTCGATCGAATCGGACGGACACCTAGAAATAGGAACCAACCCCCGCCGCAAACAACTCGCCAACAGGGGCATGAACAAAGCCAAGAAGTCCAAGCCCCTCAACCTAGAAGTAGGCGGGAGAGGCGAAGCCAAGTAGATTGGGGGAACAGGGCTGAAGCGGCTCAGCGTCTACCTCGGCAGCAGGCAGATGGCAATGATTCTGACGGACCCTGTAGGTCGTATGAGCTTGATGACGATGATGACAATCTGCCCTTCTCCAGGGAGCTTCGCACATTTCCAATGCCTCACAACTTTGTTCCTCTTAAGATCCCAAAGTACGAAGGAAAGGGCGACCCGGAAAAACATCTCAACAAATACAAAACACAGATGAGCCTCAAAGGCGCCTCGCCAGCTTTGAAATGCAGAGCCTTCCACTTAACTCTCGGCGGTTCTGCCGAAGTGTGGTATAGTAGGTTGGCACCACTCAGCATACGAAGCTGGACGGATTTGAAAAAGGCATTCTTGAACCAATACCTCTCTAGAAAAGAGGGGGAGGCTCCTATTCAACGTTTGCAAGACATGAGGCAAGCAGCAGGGGAGACCCTAAAAAATTACCTTGCTCGTTTCACTGATGAGATAACCTACTGCGAGCAGGTCACGGACAAGGAGGCCCTTTTAGCTCTGAAAGGAGGACTGAACATGAACACACTGTTTTGGAGGGATGTCCAAAGCAAGAACCCTTCGACATATGACGAGTTGGTGGAAATGATGAAAGTAGAGATCGTCAACAAAGAAATGATCGATCACAGAAACAGGGTTGCCCAAGAGCTTCCACCACCTCAGAGGTAGATAGGCAGGGGGCCCACGTCCCAAATAGTGAGCCAGCAATGGACTCAAGCTGGGCACACAGTGGCCCCCACCTCGGGACAAGCGTTAGCCACTGCCACACTCAATGCGGTCCCCACCTTGGCCTACGAAAACGCTGGGCCAGGCGCGAGTAACCCTGCTAGAAATACAGGACGACCCTCCACCTCTAGAAATAGGGGAAGAGGAGGAAGGCCTAGAGATAGGCCCCCAGAAGCGCGACCTTATTGCACCATTCATCGCCATTATGGCCATGACACCAGGGATTGTGCGGGCTTAGGCAGACCTGCAAGCAACCCTCGTAACAACAGGGAACACAATTATGAAAGCAATAATCCAAGGCGCAGTCCCCTAAGGAGGGGCGAGACGAGGCGGGGCTCTCCAAGCCATAAGAACGATGATAGGGAAAGGCCCCGGAACGGGCAACGCCCCAGGAGAGATTCGGCCCCCTCGAACGAGCAGCAACCAATTCGTGAAATAGACACCATTATTGGAGGACCTCACGTGGGAGGTGAATCAAAAAATGCTCAGAAGAATTATACCGGGAGGCGAAAACCCCACCTATGGTCAGTTACTTGATGAACCAATCACAAGGTGAAAGGGCTGTAGAGCCCATAACCTTCACCCAGGAGGATACTACAGGAGTGCACTTCCCACACTGCGACGCCCTGGTAGTCAGAGCCGTGGTGGCTCGCAACGGGCTGAAACACATGCTGGTGGATAATGGCAGCTCAGTCAATATCCTGTTCGGCACAACTTTTGACAAAATGGCAGTGGATCACGAGCTAACACCCATGAGCTCGCCTCTCTATGGATTCACTGGCGACAGCATTATTCCTAGAGGTAAAATCACCCTTGCTGTCGAAATGGGAGCCTAGTCCCAGGTAGCACATCACTTCATGGAGTTCTTAGTGGTTGACCGCCGATCCGCCTACCATGGAGTCCTGGGGAGGCCTGCCCTAAAGGAACTGTGGGCAGTCACATCCATCCATCACCTCTGCATAAAGTTCCCAACCGAACGAGGGATCGCAACCGTTCGAGGCGACCAGATGGGATCCAGAGAGTGCTATCTTAACTCCCTTAGGAAGGCAGAGCCTCGAGTCAACATGGTGCTGGATACTGAAATGACGGAGGCCCCTGAAGGGCAACCTCCGACACAAGATGTAATCATAGCAGAGGCCAGATCTGAAATATCTTTGGAGGAACTGGACCCCAGGGTGGTTGAATCAGAATCGCAAGCTGCCCCAATGGAGGAACTAAAAACGTTCCCAGTAGACTCTCAAGACACATCCAAGGTCCTGCAGGTCGGAAAAGAGTTGAATGAGGAAATTAAGAAAGAGCTGAAAAGCTTCCTTCGACAAAATTCCGATGTTTTTGCATGGAAGCATGAGGATATGATTGGTATAGATCCCAAGGTCAGTTGCCATCGCTTGCAGGTCGATCCGAGCTGTCCTCTACATAGACAGAAGATGAGGGCGTTGAACACCGAAAGGTATGAGGCCCTGAAAGATGAGGTGGAGAGACTCATCAGTAACGGTTTCGTTCGCGAAGCCAACTATCCGAAGTGGATTTCGAATCCTGTGCTTGTGAAGAAGCACAACGGCAAATGGAGGGTTTGCATTGACTTCTCAAACCTCAATCAGGCCTGCCTAAAGGACAGCTTCCCACTCCCACGGATCGATCAACTTGTAGACTCAATTGCTGGACACGAATTGTTAAGCTTTATGGACGCCTATTCGGGCTACAATCAGATACCGATGTTCCCAGGCGACGAAGAAAGCACCTCTTTCATCACCGATAGGGGGCTTTACTGTTACAAGGTGATGCCCTTTGGCCTGAAAAATGCTGGGGCAACCTACTAGAGGTTAGTCAACAAAATGTTCGCCGATCAGCTCGGCAAAACAATGGAGGTCTACGTTGATGATATGCTTGTGAAAAGCCTCATGGCTAAGAAACACATCGAACACCTGGCTGAAGCCTTCAAAACCCTAAGAAGGTATCACATGAGGTTGAACCCCTTAAAATGCGCCTTTGGCGTGGCTTCCGAAAAGTTCTTAGGTTACATCGTGAATCAACGGGGAATAGAAGCCAACCCAGAAAAAATTAAAGCCTTAATCGAGATGAGGTCACCTCAGAAACCCAAGGAAGTACAACGGCTCACTGGCAGACTAGCCGCACTCAATCGCTTCATCTCAAGGGCCACTGAAAAGTGCCTGCCCTTTTTCAAAACCCTCAAAGGAGGCGGGAAGTTCCAATGGACTCCAGAGTGCGAGGAAGCGTTCCAAGAGTTGAAAAACTACTTGGGGCGAGCACCTCTCCTCAGCAAACCAAGGAAAGGAGAGCCCTTATTGTTATACTTAGCCGTAGCTGAAAGCTCGATCAGCTCGGTTCTTGTGCGGGAAGAAGCGTCGCACCAACTGCCAATATACTATTTGAGCAAAGCCTTGCTCCCCGCTGAAGTGAGATACCCGGATATGGAGAAATTGGCTCTTTCATTGGTCATCGCCTCTCGAAAATTGAGGCCATATTTCCAAGCCCACAGCGTTCATGTTTTGACAAATTTCCCACTAAGGCAGGTCTTACAGAAGCCAGATGCCTCAGGAAGGCTACTGAAGTGGGCAGTTGAGCTCAGTGAGTTCGACATAATCTACGCGCCCCGCACAGCCATCAAGGGTCAGTCCCTGGCCGATTTTGTCGTGGAATTCGCCAAGGCTCCTGAAATTGAAGTAGATATGGAACCAGCAGAGCCTCCCACTTGGAACCTCTTCGTCGATGGCTCCTCCGGAGAGACAGGCTCCGGGGCTGGTATGGTGTTGGAAAGTCCGGAGGGGCACAAGCTTAACTGCGCAGTAAGGCTCGGATTCAAGGCCTTCAACAACGCGGCTGAATACGAGGCTCTCCTGGCCGGACTCCGGCTCGCCAAGGAACTGCAAGTAAAAAGATTGGTTGTAAACAGTGATTCACAGCTAGTGGTGAATCAGTTCAATGGTAACTTCGTGGCTAGGGACAAACATATGGCGGCCTACCTGAAGCGGGTCATGAATTTCCTGCCCAACTTCGAAAAATTTGAGCTAATCCAAGTGCATCGCCAAGAGAATTGCCACGCCGACACCCTATCAATGCTGGCTAACAGCAAGGATTCAGAGCTTCTGAAGGTGGTCCCCGTCGAACAGCTAGCCGAACCGTCTATTAAGGAGGGCGAGAAACTAATGTGGATTGAAAGTACCCCACCATAGATGCTACCTATACTGGCCTATCTGAAAGAGCAAAACTTGCCAGAAGACGAAACCGAGGCGCGGAAGCTTCGAAGGAGGGGTGTGCACTTTATACTACAGGACGATATCCTGTACAAACGCGGCTTCTCCTCCCCCCTTCTCAGATGCACAGGAGGGGAAGAAGCGAACTACATCCTCAGGGAAGTGCATGAAGGCGTTTGTGGAAATCACTCCGGTGGAACATCTTTAGCCCACAAAATACTTAGGCAGGGATATTACTGGCCAACCCTGAAAAGGGACGCCACTGAGTTCGTGCGCAAATGTGATAAATGTCAACGCTTCTCCAATGTACAGAGGCAACCATCTCAAGAGCTCACAGTGGTATCAAGCCCCTGGCCTTTCGCCAAATGGGGTGTTGATTTCATTGGCCCCTTGCCAAAAGGAAGAGCGAATGCTCGTTTCGCCATAGTCGCCATTGATTATTTCACCAAGTGGGTGGAAGCAGAACCTCTAGCCAAGATCACTGAGGCCAACACCTCCAAGTTCCTTTGGAAAAACATCATCTCCCGGTTCGACATACCTCACTCCCTAGTGTCCGACAACGTCAAGCAATTTAACAACAGGAAGGTCCGGGACTTATGTGATGAGCTTGGAATCAGAAAGCATTTTTCCGCACCCCATCACCCCCAAGCAAATGGGCAGGTCGAGGCGGTCAACAAAACCATCAAGCTCACCTTGAAAAGGAAGCTGGATGCCTCCAAGGGCGCCTGGGTTGACGAGCTTCCCCAGGTCTTATGGGCCATCAGGACCACTTGTAAAACCGCTACTGGGGAGACTCCATTTTTCATGACTTACGGAGCCGAGGCTATGAGCCCTGTGGAGGTTGGCGTTCCATCCCCTCGACGCATCCACTTCGATGAAGTGACTAATGATGAGTTGAGAAAGCTTGAGCTAGACTCTCTCGGAGAGAAAAGGGACGGGTCACAGGATAGACTCGCCTCCTACCAGCGAAAAATGATGCACTACTACAACGCCAAGGTGAAGAAGAGAGCGTTTCACATTGGGGACTTGGTGCTTCGTAAAGTCTTCCCTCCGACCAGAGATCCTGGCACAGGGACTTTGGGACCAAACTGGGAAGGGCTTTATCGCGTGATTGCGGAAATCAGGCTTGGAACCTATAAGATTGAAGAACTGAATGGGAAAATGATGCCTCATCCCTGGAATATTGAACACATAAGGAAATATTATCAGTAGGAAACGTGTACTGTTGAAAATGTTGCAATCAAATAAATGAATGTTCTGTTCACTTTGTTCCTGCATCCGCACACATTATACAAACTTGGCGAGGTGCAAGCCCATCCAAAGGGTACACCCCCAAGATATTCTGCCTAAGCCAGAGGTGGTACGGGTGCCATCCTGGACGAAGCAGCCATACACATCAAACTTGGCGAGGTGCAAGCCCATTCAAAGGGTACACCCCCAAGATATTCTGCCTAAGCCAGAGGTGGTGAGGGTGCCATCCTGGACGAAGCAGCGCGCACACATCAAACTTGGCGAGGTGCAAGCCCATCCAAAGGGTACACCCCCAAGATATTCTGCCTAAGCCAGAGGTGGTGCGGGTGCCATCCTGGACGAAGCAACATACGCACATTGAGTAAGTCCGATGCGTTATCACTTGTTCATTGGCATCTTCCATTTTATTAAGCGGTTGAGTAAGTCCGATGCGTTGTTACTTGGTTCATTGGCATCTTGCATTTTATTAAGCGGTTGAGTAAGTCCGATGCGTTGTTACTTGGTTCATTGGCATCTTCCATTTTATTAAGCGGTTGAGTAAGTCCAATGCGTTGTTACTTGGTTCATTGGCATCTTCCATTTTATTAAGCGGTTGAGTAAGTCCGATGCGCTGTTACTTGGTTCATTGGCATCTTCCATTTTATTAAGTGATTAAGTCCGATGCGTTATTTGTTCGAAGCTATTCTACGAGACAATGAAACAAACGAGAAGAAAAGAGGCAACAACACTTGGACGAAATAAAATTCATTATCAAATGAAGAATACGGGCCGAAGCCGTTACAAAAATTTAATTTACATTTACAATTGCCCCCTCTCCTACCTCTTCCAGGGGGGCCTCCTCCCCCTCTTCAGCTGGCTCCTCCGCTGCAGGCCTGCCCCCCGTAGGCCCGCCAAACTCCTCTTCGATTGGGCCAAGGTCCAACCCCGGGTGACTCTCGCGCAGGCGAGACATCACCTCCTGAGCAGCCCAGGAAGCCCAGAAGTTGGCGAAGTCATCATACTCTGGCGTCTTGTCAAAATTCGCCTTGTAGCCTTCGACTGTCGCCTCCCCAGCTGTCTTCACCTCGGCCCTCAATGAGTCAATCTCGCCTGCTTGGGCCTCGCACATGGTCCTCAGCTCGGCCTTCTGTTTGTTGGCCTCAACGAGAGCATCCGAAGCGATCCTCTGGTGATCATTGGCCTGGTCAACTCTCTTGGTCAGGGCCGCTACTTGGGAGACGGACTCGTGGAGCTCGTTCTTCAGCCGATTCACTTGGATCTCTACCGAATCCAGCTTAGTGGCAGCGGCTATCCATTTTTCTTCGACCTCCTCCACCTCCTTCTTTGCCTTGGCCACCTCGGCCTCCCACGACTCCGAAGCCTTCAGCTTCTCCTCGAGCTCCTCGTTCCTTTTGCGGAGGCCTCAGACCAAATCCTCGGCGGCGGCGCCCACACTTAACGCCCTGGCGACGCAAGCGTTATTTGCTGCCAGCAGATCCTCAATGTCACACGAGGCGGCGTGTCTTTGCCAGTCCTCGGTCCAGTACTTCTCATGGATCCGCGCGGTAGAGGCTGTTTCGGGGGGCAGCATTTTCAGCACTGCCTCAGAAAGGTCCTCATCTCGGCTCCCCAAGAAGTCGGTGGCCTTACCCCGGGCCGAAGCAGATACAGGTTTTTTCATTTTCTTCTTGGCTGGGCCCTCGGAGAAGTAGGCGGTTATAGGCACTACGGCCTGGGGGATGGTCGATGAGGCCGCCACGGTCACTTCGGGCTGAACGGCGCGGGGGGGGGGGGGGTCTCCTTTACAGGAGCTGGGACAGGCGCCTTCACCGGGTCGGCTCTCTTTTTTCTGACGAGGGAGGCTCCTTCCTCCGCCTCGTCCTCCGCAGAAGGCTGGGGAGCCTTACTGAGCGAGAGCAGACGCTCCGACTGCTTCTTATATGCAGCCGAGCTCGTCTTCAACATCTTCGCTTCCGCCACACTCCGGTGGATGGTCACGAAGTCAGGCCTCGGTACCTTCTTCTTCGCAAAATCTCCTACAGAAAAGAATTGAGACGAATAAGCACTTGTCATGAAAACAGGGCAAACGAAGAACCAAGCCTACACATTTACCTTGAGTCGACATCAGCCCGTGAGCAGTGAAGTGGGTATTCTTATCGATGATTTCCTTGTAGCTCCTCTCCTTCGGAGGTAGCTGGTAGAGGTGGCTTATGATATCCCACTCCTCCTCCTCGGAAATCTCGCACCTCGACAGAGAGCCTGCAAACGACGTATATTAAAAACATGAGCGAATGTGCAAGTAAAATCAACTCGGGGAAGAAAACTTACTGTAAGTCGAATATGTGGTGGGGACGATAAGAGGCGCCATGGGTCGCCCTCCACGGTGTCCCACCTCCCAGCTACCCAAAACCAGGAGCTCCTCCAGCCCTTAACGGAGGTGGGCAGCCCGGTCACGAACGGGGCGTGCGACCCCCAAGGCGCCAAGTAGTACCACCCCTTGCTTTCCTCCCCCCTGCTACGCACTTCGGCAAGAAAAGGGAATGAAACACGCTGAATGGCATGTCCACCCCGATGCTGGCCCGGCGCCACAGTATCCACGTTCCCACCATATGGGACCACGCGTTTAGGTTCAACTGGGTCGGAGCCAACCCGTGGGATCGAAGTACTAGCCTAAAGAAAGGGTAGAAAGGGAGTCTTAGCCCAGCCCTTAAAAGGTTTTCGCTCACCGCTACGCACCCCAGCCTCGGGTAGCAAGCTCTCTCATGGGGCTCGGGTATTATCAAGTCTATGTTATCTGGGATTCTAAAAACTACCCTACACCTCTCCAAAACCTCCTTGGTGATGCTGGAAGGATAATTAGAAGCCCCCCATTGCACCGAAGTGTCTAGGGAGAGGCTGGTCTTCTCTAAATATTCTATCCGGCCCTAATGGCCCTACTCAGCTCGTCCGGAGACACCAATACCGGTTCCATCAACCCAGAATCCCCCTCACCTCTCCTCCCCTCACTCCCCGAGGCCCTCACAGACTGTTCGTTTGCCATGACCGAGTTTTGGGAGAATTCAAAGAAAAAGGAGAAAATGGAAGAAACTGAATCAAGCTCCGTTACCTAGTTCAACGACCGCCGGAGTTCACAAGGTCGATTGCCGGAATAGCTCAGGTGCTGCCGGAGATTTGACAGGGGTCGCCGTGAAATGTAAAGTAAAAAAAAAATCGCAAAGTGCTCTCCAAGTCTCAAAATTTTCGCGAAATGAAGGTTTTAAAATGAGAAGGATGGGCCTTTTATAGGCACTCCAAACTCGCCCCAATCGTTGGATCAACCTAAGCACAATCTGGACCATCCAGCACTCAAATGCTAGGATCTCCGTCCAAACCAATGGTCATTTGAATTAACGGTCCTGATGAGGCAGTGAGCCACACGCTTGGTTTAAGCACGTCGCCTTGAGTAATGGGAGCCGTCGTCATTATTATCATTTATATCAAAGGAGGCGTGCCTTGGAAGCAAGCGAACACCTCCCCATGATTACCTTGGGAAGATACAAGGGCTTCCAAATCATTAGCACAAAGCTCAAGGTCAACCCATTTCGCCTCGGCCACATCAGCATGTAGTGTTGCAACAGCTCTCCAAATGCCAACCCATTTCGCCTCGGCCACATTAGAGTGTAGTGTTGCAACAGCTCTCCAAAGAGTTGCCAACCCATTTCGCCTCGGCCACATCAGAATGTAGCTTTGCAACAGCTCTCCAAAGAGTTGCCAACCCATTTTGCCTCGGCCACACCAGAATGTAGCTTTGCAACAGCTCTCCAAAGAGTTACCAACCCATATCGCCTCGGCCACAGCGGGATCCCGTGTTGCTACGACTCCCACCACCAACGACTCATCCCCGTACCTCCCAGCTCGAAATTGAAAATCCTTGTATTATATAAATATTCATACACGGACTTGCGGGACTATTGTTACGGGCCTGTGTCAGACCCGCTACCTCGCCCGCCACGTGTCCACACCCGTGGCCCAAGCCACGTACCGGACGAGGTGATTAAACCAAAGGACGAACTGATTGTATATGCCGAGGTGATTGCATTAGGAACGAACTGAATACGCGTCAGCAGACGAATCGGACTCATCCACAAATACGCAGTGGATACAAAGGCCCGCACTCCGCTTCTACAACGCTGCAACGCTCCACCGCCACACCTCGCCTCTACGAAAATCCTTTGTACAAAGATCTTCCCAAAGTCAAATCTCTGACTGATGTGACGTGTGGCAGGTTCTCAAACGGTCAAATCAGCAGCCTGTGGCTAAAAACATTCAATACCAATCGACCTAGGGAGGGACAGAGTGACACCTAGGATGGGACGAGCCCTGAGAATCCGGCAACACGTGTCCCCTCATCCAATGACCCTCCTCCTTCCATCCTTAGTATAAATAACCCCTCATTGTGCCAAAGAAGGGATTGGAATCCCTTTTGCTCTCCTAAATACTGCAAAAAAATCAAGTATCATCCTTTCCCTTAGATATTTGTCAATCTTATCTACGCTATATCGATCACCTCCCCGGCGAGTGTTCTACCGCCGGTGAAACCCTTACCGGTCGAATATAAAACTGACTTGACCGTCGGAGTGCTTGCGGCCGCTCCCATCCCCTCCGGGAGAGGCCACGAGTGACTGACGGCGTGTTACGCGTGCAGGAGGAGCTGACTTGAAGACCTATCCTATTGGCCACGTGTCCGAACCATTTTTCGAGGTCAACAAGTCATAACAAACAAACATGGACAGCTTCAATACTGAGCTCCTCGGTGGCCGCTTTGTACAAGGCTTGGCTGAACATCCTCACCAAAAGTCGGAAAAAAATATGATATTTCCTCGGAAAACAAGCCTATAAAAAAGTATCCCAGAAGGAAATTATAAAAGAAGAAAAAGTAGAGGACCAGAATCCTTTCTTCGACCCAAACAAAAAAGGAAGTCAATAAAAAATGAACAAATTCTCCTCTGTTTTCTTGGAAGATAAAATAATACTTAAAGAAGAAAGCACAATACTCAATCACACAAACCCACCAAACAAAGCTTCTGTGATTCTTTTTCGAGAAAAGAAGGCTTAAAGGAGAAAAGGGGTAAATATGATTCCATCAATAACATCGATTTCATCATCTTCTCCAGCTACGGTGAGGGTTGAGAAGGCCACCAGCGAGTTCTTGATTAGTCCCGATTGGACCATGAATATAGATATCTGTGATACCATCAATTCCAACCAGATGTATGTGTTTTTATTTTATTTTATTTATTTATTTTTGTGTGTAGAGTTTCTTAATTTTTCATGCAAAGTTGACTTTTGTAATTGTGGGTTTCTGTTTCTCTTTTATATTTTCTTGAAAAGTTGTAAATTGTTATATGTTTTTTTTTAATTGTTAATTCTGTTCTTGAATTTGAATATTAGAAAATAAAAAGATTGATTCCTCTTTTATCGCCTTCGATTGTAATTTGGAGTCAGAGTTCTGATATATGTTCCAAGATTTTGATTAAAAGGCTGAGTGAGTATGGGAATTAAGGGAAATCGACGGGAAAGATGATCAATTTTGATTTATTTTTTTAGAATATGATATGAGAAAAGGGCGGTGTTGCAAATTCTGCTTTATATTTTGGTATTGTAAATTGAATTTCTATCGAATTATTATTATTATTTAGCTAACCACCATTAACCCCATTTTTCACCTTGAATTGGTCAAAGCCAAAAATGTATTTTGGCTGAAAAGTCTTCTGGTATCATATTAACGTATAGGCAAGTTGAGATTGTGAAGGAATACTGATGTTTATAGGTTCTCTTTAGGCTTGCAAAAGATGTTGTCAAAGCTTTGAAGAGAAGGTTGCAGCACAAGAACCCGAAAGTTCAGTTACTTGCTTTAACGGTATTATTTGAGGAAAAAGTTGTTTTTCCATCTTTCGCTGAAACAATATAGTCAGACTGTTTCCGCGGTCCACTGAGTTTGCATCTTGAATGTTTTTCTAGCTTCTGGAGATGATAGTCAAGAACTGTGGTGATTATGTGCATTTTCAAATTGCTGAAAGAAGTATTTTGCAAGAAATGGTCAAAATTGTAAAGAAAAAGGCAAGTTTTCTTTCTATAACAGTTGGATAATAACCTGAGCAATAAAATGTTCTTTCCTTGTATTTGTAAATTACCAACACAAGTTGGTACTCCTTTTTTCATGTGTAGCAATGCATTCTCTCTCAACAATAAATTGCATAGATATTCGCAATTGTTGGCCTTGGCTTATTTGTTTCTTTCTTTGAGCTCAGCTTGAGCTTCGTCTAAATAGTTAGGTGTTTAATGAACCTTCTAGTGGCTGCAGGTTGGAAAAGAAAGAAGGCTAACACTGCTTATACTGGTCCAATTTTTGAATAGCTGATCAAAGACAAGGATATTTGATCCTGAACACCCATTCATTAATCTCAAAAATAGTAGATATCAGTCTATCTATCTATATATCTGTATGCATATTCGCCCAACACAGTTTATATAATTAGGCCTGCTATATCTTCAAAAAGACAATCCTGATTGGAGTTAGATGCAAGACATGTAACTTTAACCCATAGACTCTTGATGTGTGGATGGCTAATACTGGATAAACAATGTATTTTTTATAGCAGTCTAGCTGATTCCCGTCATTTGGTTTTTTCTGCATGTGTAGCTTACATAAATCTATTGACTATTACTTTCTACATAGGACATACTTATGTAATTTGTAGTAGTTTTGTTTTGTCTCCCTCCATTTGAATGTTCAATTTACTAGAACTAGTTAATTTTTGGGTATTGATAAACCAATCTTTTAGATGTTTTTGCAGACAGATATGCAGGCGAGAGATAAAATTCTTGTGCTTATTGATTCTTGGCGAGAGGCATTTGGTGGATCTGGCGGAAGATATCCTCAATATTACGTTGCTTATGAGGACTTGAGGGTAAGTTACTCCTCAATCTTGGTCTGTTCACTTGGTTTAGCTTTCATAAGGAATTAGATTATACTTATTGCATAGTGGAAATCTGGTTTAATTATTTTGAATTGATGTTTCTTAGTTTCAAGTTTTATCAAATTTCTTGGACAATTTTTAAAATGTTTGTGCACTAATCTTTATTAAGTTGAAAACTTTAGGGAAAATTGCGACCGTGGTCCCAAACCTTTCATTTTGTTGCAGATTACACCCAAACCTTTTATTTTTGCGGCCGAAGTCCCAAACCTTTATATGTAGTTGCAGCGTCGGTCCCAAGCCTTTAATTCTGTGCATAAAATCGTCAGTCAACGTTTCAACAGTAATTTTGACTCGAAAAAATTGTAACGCTGGTCCCAAACTTTTAATTTTTACGGCTGAAGTCCCAAACCTTTATATATAATTACAGCGTTGGTCCATTTCAAGCATTCCGTCCATAAAATCGTCACTCAACGTTCAAACAGTAATTTTAACTCAAATAACATCTTAATTGATAGGTAAAATTGTCAAAACAAGTTATCCAAAAAAATGTTTGTTTTCTTCAAATCCTTCAATCTTTTCACAGACATCACATTCTCATCATCGATAACTATCTGAGTAGATAACAATTCGATCCGACTTGTTATAATGATCGAATCGAAAAATTATTTTTATGACATGTTATTTGTCACTAAAATAAATAAATGAAAAAATAAAAATAAATAAACTACATTTGGTACTATAATTTGTATGTATTATTAAATAATTTTTAGATTGATTAAAAATTAAAAATAATATTAAAAAATTTTATTTAGTACTAAACTTTTTTATTTTCTCATATATTTATTTTAGTGACAAATAACATGCCATAAAAAAATGAAAAAATTGCAACGCTAATCCCAAATCGACATGTTTTGGACAAAGCCTAGGCATATATATTATTAAAAAAGTATTTTCTTATTTTAATATTATTTTTAATTTTTAATCAATTTAAAACTTATTTAATAATACATACAAATTATAGTACCAAATGCAGTTTGTTTATTTTTATTTTCTCATTTATTTATTTTAGTGACAAATAACATGCCATAAAAATAATTTATCAATTCAATTATTATAACAAATTGGATCAGATTGTTATCTGATCAGATGATTATCGATGATGAGAATGTGATGGCTGTGAAAAGATTGAAGGATTTGAAGAAAACAAACATTTTTTTTGGATAACTTGTTTTGACAATTTTACCCATCAATTAAGATGTCATTTGAGTTAAAATTATTGTTTCAACGCTGACTGATGATTTTATGGACGGAATGTGTGAAATAGACCAACGCTGTAATTATATATAAAGGTTTGGGACTTTGACCGCAAAAATTAAAGGTTTGAGTGTAATTTGCAACAAAATAAAAGGTTTAGGACCCAGCGCTGCAATTTTTTCGAGTCAAAATTACTGTTGAAACGTTGACTGATGATTTTATAGACGGAATTAAAGGCTTGGGACCGACGCTGCAAATACATATAAAGGTTTGGGACTTCGGCAGCAAAAATAAAAGGTTTGGGTGTAATCTGCAACAAAATGAAAGGTTTGGAACCACGGCCGCAATTTTCCCAAAACTTTATTGTCGCTACAAAGTTCTTGTTATATTTCTTCTGAAAATTGGATTGTTGAATGCAGCGCTCGGGTGTACAATTTCCTCAGCGCTCTCCAGATACTGCTCCAATATTCACTCCACCTGTTACTCATCCAATATCCAGACATCCTCAGCCAGGTTATGAAATGTCAAGTAGTTCTACAGCAACACTTGATGAAGCCATGGCAGCAGAAGTGGAAACTCTACGGTTAGGATGGTATTTTGGTGGCATGTTTGATAAGGTGGACCACACAGTATTGAACCATATTGAAAAATAAAAATAACTTAAAATCTTGTCTGTTGTGCTATGCAGTCCTATTCAATACTGTGTATGAAACATGCCCAAATTGTTTCTCACATAACTAGTCTTATATTTTGATTAACTATTCTTTGGACGTCCTCAGTATCTTTTACATATCTGTTCTTTCTCCTCTATACGCCACTTATGTCCTTTATTCTGCTGTAGTTTATCAAGCTTAGATGCTATGCGGGATGTTCTGGAACTCTTGGCCGATATGCTGCGAGCAGTAGATCCAAGTGATCGCTCGGTATATGTGGTTCTCACTTGTACTATGCCCTGATTTAAAATAGCAAATCATAGCAGCAGAGAATCCTGAATATTTTTCAATTCATCATTATAGGCTGTTAAAGATGAAGTGATAGTTGACCTTGTTGAACGATGCCGTGCCAACCAGAGGAAGTTAATGCAAATGTTGACAACAACGGGGTAGTTCTCCCTATATCTTTTCTTGTCATCTATCAACGTAAGATCATTGGTGCACAATGCCCCACTACGACTCTATGAAAACAACTGCAGCCTAAAATTTCCAGAGAGTGAATAACATGGGCCCAGAATTGAAATTGATTGTATATGAAAGTTTCGTTAAAATCCTCAGACTAATATCTTTATATTGGTTCACTTTGTGGTAGGGATGAAGAACTTCTTGGTCAGGGACTTGAATTAAATGATAGCCTGCAGAGCGTACTGGTAAAACATGATGAAATAGCTTCTGGTTTGCCGCTGCCTCCTCAAGTAACAAATGTCAATCCCCATTTGGCAGAGATACATGACGCTAGTCTCAGACCTACCGAAGTCACGGAACAAAGTTCAACACCAGATGCTAAACCTTCTGCACCAGTGGTTCCTGTGACTCAGAGTCTGATTGATGGCGAAGAAGAAGATGATGACTTTGCACTGTTGGCTAGAAGGTCTTTTTTCATTTATTAATTTAGAATCTACTTTTATGCAATCTCTTACAGCAAAGTACATTGTGCATCAATTTTTTATTATAATCACTATATGCTTGCTCATAATATTGTTGGAAATTTGTCCTAGAGGATGGTTTTTTTATGGTTATTGTGGTTTAGTAAATTGTCGGTGCTATCAATTGATACAGAAGATCTCGTGATTCTCTAAACCGTTCATCTAAAAGAAGGCATAATAATATCATTTAAAAGATGACGAGATTACATATTGGTCTGGTAAATCATTAATCAGATCCAGGCTGTGTATGAAGATTTTTTTATCCTCAATCATCATTGTGGAGCGAGACTGCTTTCAATTATATATTCAATATTACTATAATCATCTTCTTTGGGTTTTTTAACGAAGTTCATGCTGTGTGGATTCAGGCATTCGAAAACTTGCAATAATGCTTCTCAGGGTTCGTCTACGAAAAATAGTGAGGGTGTCACCTCGGTGAATACAAAGCACAATGCGGGACCTCCAGAAGTGCCGTCAACTCCTGTAACAAGCAATGCATTAGTTCCAACTACTCCTGCACCAGTCCAGACCTCACAAGAGTTTGATTTTATAGACCTCCTGAGCAATGCATTAGTTCCAATCAGTGTGTCGACTGATCAAACTTTGCAGCAGAGACCCCTTATATCTTGTCCTTTTCCCCCGTCCACCGAAGGGATTCCACTTTCCTCTGAGGGTTACAGTGGGAACCCGACTCCAGCCTTGAACAGTTATATAGCTACCTGGGCTCAATCACAGCCTCAAGCTGGACTCCTGTCTCAGCCACAACTCCCACCTCAGCCTGAACCCTTGCCTCAGTATGCACAAGTGGCATCACAACCACAACCTCAGCCTCAATTCCCTAGTGGACCTCAACATCAGCTAGAACTTCGTTCTCAACCTCAACTTCGGTACTCGTCTGGCTACCCCCCTCCACCATGGGCAGCCACACCTGGTTATTTTAGCAATCCAAATCCTGTATCAAGGCCTTGTGCATATTCAACGCCAACGCCCATCGTGTCATCTATGCCTCTGCAAGAGACTAAATCTTTGCAACATGTTGACTCATTCCCTGCCAAAGAAAGCTATGTGTCAATTAATGGAGATACGCATTTCGACTCAAGTCCTCGATCCACCTCTCCTGCTGGACAGAAGCCCTTCATTCCATCGTATAGATTATTTGAAGATCTTAATGTGTTCGGCGGTACAGATGGAAGATTTAAAGCAACAAATAACCCACCTTCCAGCTTGTCGGGAAACAGCAGCCAAAGTATGGTTGGAGGAAGAAAGTGAGAGAGGTTGATATACACTGTTCAGTATATGGCAGTCTTGAGCAATCAGGAAGTAATACTGTCAATATGATGTACGTCCGTGTCTTTCTTTTCCAAGTTTTTTTCGTCTTCTAGAAGAATATGGAGCTCACTAGAGGTAGATGTTAGATTGATTTAATTATGGTGTTGCACTTAACTTTTGTTTTAGCAATGGTATCAAATAAGTGCACCTGTTAATCAGATTCCTTTGATGCATGGAATACTTCTCATTTGTTCATCCTATGCAACAGTCAATACTGTGATTTTCTTCGTTAGTGCAGGTCCATTGGATGGAAATTGCTTCTTATTGGTAAGCATTATCAATTATCATGAATTTTTTTGGACATGTTGAGCCCTATTAACATTATTTCTCTTCAGAAAATTTGGAAAATTTCAATATTTTAGCATCTACCAATTTGGGACATTTGAAATGTGCAAATGACCCAAAAAAGCATCAATTTTTCAAGTCTTGATATGGTTGTAAAAACGAGCATTTTTCTTAGAATGGACCAGACCTAATGATCTAATCTCATTTTATCTTTTAAGTAGATCTAGCAAGTGCCAACCAATGGGGGCAGGGGTGACACAGGATGCGAAATGTTGTTTTTGCTGGTTAACAAAAATCAGATTACATAATAGGAGTTGACCTGTACAATTTAAACAATGGATTTTTTAAGAGCCGACAGAGGGATAAAAAAAAAAGGAAGAGAGAAACAAGTAGTACACTAAACCAAAAGCAGAAAGAGGGGAAAAAAATGATATTTACAGCTTTCTTCACCTATAAAACAGTTTATTTGTCAAAGCCCCCAAGGAATTTGTCGATACTTCTTTTTGTTAACTGACGAGTAGGAGGCATAATAAATATATTATACATCTTCAACAAGAAACTTCAAATGTACCCTTCAAATGCAAATTTAATTTTCACTGCTTATCTATCTGGGTGGAGAGATCTCATCCGCATAGATTGAAACGCAGGCATCGGCAGCACCAGCAGCGAGTAGTACTTGATAGGGATGGAACGTAAGACAGCTAACCGATCCTGTCTTTTGGGCCATGAAAGTAGGGTAATACCGAATGGTACCTAATTGCTCGCCCTCTAAATTGAACACTTTGATAAGTTGCTTGGCCGAGCCACTTGCTATGAGGGGCGAATGCCTATGAACAGCTAAAGCTGTAAGAGATCCTCTATGAGCATCGATTGTAAGGTATGCATCTTTGCCACGTCTTAAATCAAGAAACTGGATATCACCAGCCGGTGATGCGCTGACGATCTAAAAAGTAATAGAAATAGAAGATCCAAGGTGCATTAAAAATAATTCTTATACCAAACTTGATTTCACTAGACATAGATGGCACGCTTGGTAAGGTAGATAGGACAATATTAAAGAAAAAAAATAACTACCAATCAGGTCTAGTATTATGTACCAAACATGTCATCAATTTTCACCAAAAGGTAATAGGACAGGAGCATAGCAGCCACGCCAAACAGCGCGTTGCTCTATGAACCTGACGCAAGGGAAGGGGAGAGAATAACTCACCTTTGCTGGCTCAAGACCAGGTTGGAAGCCAATCCCTACAACTCTTTCTACTCGCTGATTGTGCAGTCGGGTAGCACTGACAAGCCTAAGTTTCACATATAAAAATATAGAGAATTACATAAAGTTTCAAATAAAACATTTCCATGCTTGAAAATATTATCCAGAAGAGTGTATGAAAAAAGAGTGCAGGGCATACAGGGATAATCCAGGAGACAACATTCTCAATTATTGAGACAACTAGCATAGATAGAACCACCAAATTTTAGGACTAAAAAATTTCAGCAAGGCTGTAGATGCTAGATGTTAAAATTTTGCTAGATCATTAATCTGAAAGATTTGTGCCGTAAGCCAAGAAAAGGCTTATTGGCAAAATACTGAGGTATCAATGTGTTGTTCAGGGGCACCAACGTGTAATCATACTATCAAATAGAATAAATTCTTACATTTCAGGTGTGCGGATGTCAAATAACCTGACATATCCATCCACATAACCAGCAGCGAATTGACCTCCATGAACTTGAGAAACAGACTGTAGGATATGCAATGAATTAGTTAGTCAGGAACATTGAGGATATTCCATAAGAGGGGAACAGTGTACACAAAGGATAAAGCTTAGTCTGAGAAATTTAAAAATAACAACCGAAGAGAAACTAGAAGGCTGACGTCAATTTCTACAGCACAATTTTGTATAAAGATAAACTAGGCATTAAGATCTAATTTGATTTATCAGCTGCTACGAAGGAAATTAGGTACACTTCATTTTGTCACAAGATATAAGAACTGAAGATGTCAACTTCATTTATCAAGTCCTCAAGAAAAAAACTTCAATGTCATAAAGCATAAAGGTAGCATAGGGCACGGATTGAAAGTCTTTGACAATGCTCTCAAAGCTCACAAAAAAAGACTCAACCACACAGAAAACAATTGAACATGATCTACTAATAACATAATGGGAGTAAGATAAACCCAACAATGTGGGGAAACTACATAGGACAACTAACTGAATACGTGCTAACAACATTTAATTTGCGGGTAAAGTGAAAGTTGAAACCCACCAATGCAGAGATACTGCAATCTGAGGTCGATGGTATGGTATTTACAAGTTGCTCTTTATCCAGATCCCAAGCCATAATAGAAGAAATCTCTCCCGAAGCAAACTAGTTTTGCAACATCATAATAATGTATTAGGAAAATATATAGAGTAAATTAATATACTAATCCATGCGTGTCAACATGTACATTGAACACATTTACGATTATTCCAGAACAGAGCAGGAACATACAAGATATCCAGACAGCTGCTGCCAATCTACAACAGCATTGACACTGCGTACCCCAGGTCTGTGACCCTGAATTGAAGGGAATGCAGTAACTAACTTCTGCTGTCCTTTAGAAGCATAGTCTTTCCAGATTCGGATATTTCCATCATCTATATAGGATAAGCAGAATAAAATACAGATTCAAGGGCTGTTTGACAAAGGTTTTGATAAAAAAATTTAGCAGATCATGATAAAACTCGATAAAATGTGGGGTTAAAAAGCTTATATAAGTTGTGGATCCAATGCAATATATGGTTAAAATTAATAGTTTACTTTCACTTCAACTTTTTAGAAACTTTTTAAGCTATCTCAAACAAGCATGCAGTCAAAATCAACCACCTGGTTTACATCCATGCATATGCCTTCCAAGTTGAAAAATAAAACAGGAGGCTTACTCGAAGCAATAAGAAGCAGGCTTTCATCAAGCTCATTTACAAGACACAATTTTGAAACTCCTTTGTCAGAGTAATCATGGTTATCAAAGGTGTTCAGCAGAGTAGCTTCCTCGTAATTCCATACCCTGACAGGAACGACACCAAGAAATTATTACATCATATAAAGAAAGGACACAACAAAACTAATGAAGAGAATTAACAGGTAAGAAAAACTATATAACTTGTATGAGAATTATGAAATATAGATGACATAATAAAAATAAGATTCACTATATACAGATACTCGGTTTCATTTAAGATCACATGATGTTTACAAAATGAACAACTGAGATTGTAAATCAATCCATGTACAACATAACCGTGAGCTTCACAATTGCTTGTTATTTGGGGAAAACACTCATAGGAATTATTAACTGCTAAGTAGTTCTCGCTTTTGTATTTTCTGCTTTCCTCCCCAAATCATTCAACCTCAACCCAAACCCAAATTTGAAATTAAATGCCAATTGGTAAAGCAAAGACCTTACATTAAACCCTAATTAATAATTACATAGAGCTCTACTCCAATGAAATGTAGACAATGAAACCGGAAGAAAGTATTAGTAATACAAGTTCACGAAGAACATGATACACTGAAATTGCCCACCTAATCCGTTCGTTCTCATCTGACGCAATCACAACAGGTGAAAATGGCTGCAGCAATGCAGTCTTGGTGCCAGTCTCAAATTTTGTATCCCAACTGGCAATTTGATTATGAAGTTTGCCAACGGCTGAAAAAGAGACGCACACATCAAATAACGTATTACATCACAACTATAAACTTCGTAAGCATGAGAAATAGAGCCTCTTTTTTTGTGTGTACATGGGGTGCTTTGTGTGTGTGTGGGGGGGGGGGGGGGGGGTGCTGAGCATATGCCTGTTATGTGGACTCACAAAAATGTTGGCATTTCACTATATGATCCAGGGCCAGTTTTTCCCTCCGTTCTCTTCTAGCAATTATATCCTCACTATCATCTGCTGCAGTGAGAAGTGGCTTGGAAAAGTAACCACAACTCCAATTATAGATGGTTGACTGAGGAAGAAAACTTCGTTCTGAAACTCCAGATGGTCCAGCAGAACCTAAAAGTGGATCAGCTAACCCCGAGTCAGGAGAATTCATCAGATGTGGCCTGAAATCTAAGGAGCAAACTCTTCTTATTCCCGTAAAATAGTTTGATCTAGGAGGACTGACTGGAGGTGTTCTAAATGTCAGCGGCAAATGTCCTGCTACAACAGCTCAAAAAATAAATGACGCAAAGTAGGCTAAAACAGAAGGAATGAAAACAGCATAACACCACCAAAAGTCAATCCAGAATAAAATCAGCTATAATGTCTATGTATGAAAGAACATCTCTACTTCCAAGCTTGATGCAACAACGGAATTCAAGACGCAGAAAGAACGACTACAAACATAGGAATACCAAGAATGATAGACTTACCTCCATTCAGTTCAAACCAAGAAGATGAACGACCTAGTCCAGCCAGATTAGCGTTTGGATTAGTAGTTGAATCACCAGGCCGACCACTTCTTCCAGAAGACTTTGTGGGTTTCGCAACAACTTGCTCAATGCCAATGATAGATAACACTCGTTGCCCAAGGCTTGAAACATGTGGTGATGGATCCTTTGCCAGAGTACACACTGCCAATACACACTGCCAATACAACACATTGTCCAGAGTTTTAGACCTTGTATGGTTAACAATTCCATTGTTAATGCAGTCATTCAGCATGCCAGAATCAGAATGCTGTGATGAATCGTCTGAAGGAGGAGATCCATGCATTATTACAGAAGAAGCAAGAGGGCTGCTGGTGGAGACTCTCCCATCACGAGATACTGACTGACTGTCATTCCCAACTCTCAACAAAGTAGCAACTGGAGATGGTATATTTCCATGTGGGGTGGTGTGGGTCGGAGTTGAATAACCACTCCCACAACCCTTCACAGCAAAAGAAGGAAAGGAAGTGAGTACAGAGCCAGACTGGGGCTTCCAGTATGCAGCAGCAACTGACTTTAGGTGCTTGTTGTGGCCAAAGGCAAAACGTGACAGTGCTGCAGATAGCAAGGTCGATCCACTTTAGTTTAGAAGATGGAATGATCCAACCACCTCTTCAAGCATTGGAAAGAAGACAATTACACAGAACTGACAAAAGAAAACCAGCTTCTTTGCCAGAGAAAAGGAAAAAAAAGGTGCCACCCACCAGGCAATAAGTATTGTACATACCTATGGCAACTTCGGCCCGCACCAATGGGCTTCCGTCAGAAACAACATTTAGGAGGCTCTTAACTATACCAGCTTCAACCCTAACTTTTTCATCATCATCACAATCTTCATCTCCAATACCATCTCTAGATGCGTTGAATCCAAAGTCAAGTAAGGTGCCCAGAGCAAAAACAGCTGCAGCCCGGACCTTAATAAATGCATTTTCACAATTACCGAGTGAACATCAATGATAAGTATAGATCAAAGTTAATTGGATATATGACCTTTATTTAACAACAATTAATTCCTGTTCATCAACCAAATAAGTGTTTCACGCATGTACAGATATACGACATAGAAAAAGAGACAAACCTCCGGTTGGGGCTCAGAAAGTAGAGATGCAAGAATAGCAGGGGCATCTGCCTGCAAACCTATTATTTGTGCCTCCGAAAAATCTTCCCACATTTTTCCCAGGCACAAGCACAGCCACTGAAGAAATAGAAATAGAGGTTCAATTTGTGCCTCATTAGGAGAAGAACCCAGAAGATGCTTCAGGCAAACATGTATTAGGCCAGCTTCAATGCATGCTTCCTGACCCCGCCTGTGACCATCTACAATGACTGCCAATGCAAATGCAGCCATTGCACGTTGCTCTGGATATGCCTCTACACTATCAAGGAACCTAATGAAATATGTGTGCCCACCGTCTTTTACGAGATCAACCTGGCAAGACTATTGATGGACAAAAAAATATCCCTGGGTTTAACATTTTTGATATCAAAAGGAAATGGAGATACATAAACAAAAATATGGTAGATTTATAAACTAGGAGGAAATGAAACAATATTGAAACACAATATCACCATAATGGCATTCTAAACAAGAAAAATAACAAAACACAGCCTTATTCCCAATAAATTTGGGATTGGCTACAAGAATCCTTTTACTCCGTGCCATCTTCGACTTGGGTAATGAAATCACAATTTTGACTTTACCTTGTCAAGTGCAAGGATCTTTGTCCAAATAAACACAAGTATTTGTCGTAGCTCTGGAGTTGTGGTTTGCAAAAGCTTTAGAACACACGGAAATATCCCTACTGATAATGCCTGAGAGGGGAAAAAATAAACACTCATATATATATGCTAAGATTTGATGTTATAAATCAACAGCAACCATGAAGACAATAATTAAGTACCAGATACACAGCCCAAGGCCCCATATCAAGAAATCTACCAAGAAGTACCAGAGCACGAAATCTATGGCATTGACTAAGTAAAACCTGAGAAAAAAAAAAATTGGACAGTGGTCACCATATGATCAAAATATATGCAGATCAAGGAGAACTATTGTATTCATGAAAAGAATTTCAATATCTAGAAGGAAAATTGTTAAAAGGATCAAAGAAGATGGAAAAAAATAGAATATTTATGAAAGACAGAGATGAACTTAGCAAAACCAGAACTCATTTTCTTTCTAAGGTCTAGTAGCAATATGCCTATGATAGTAGGGTAAAAACAGATTGCAAAAGGATTCTTCGGTAGAGATTTCTTCCTCCAGATGCTGGTTCAACAATACCAATATCAACAGAAAAAAACTATTTCCACCATTTCCATATGTCTGTCAAGCTTTCTTTGCTTCATCATGGAAGTAAAGCCACTAACTCTGCATTATCAAGACATAATTCACTTCACCACTTCCACAATAAAAAAATGATTGAGCATTCCTTAATCAGCCCAACCAGTGAATAACTTTACTGATTTATCACTCCATTGAAAAAAAATTAACTAACGAGGAAACTGATTTTATATTGTTCCGAGTTCCTTGTGCAAGGAGATCTTGGAGTACTCAGAGCAGGGAATGACTGCTGTGAAACAAAAGGACTGTACATGGTGACTTACATACCAGTCTTAAGACTCGACAATAGACAGGACACTACCCTCAAAACATACTCCAATCTTAATGTGCACAAAATGTTATCAGAAGTTCTCATCATAAAAACCTAAAAATCATGTTGGAGATGGCAAAAGTTGTGCAGAGCTCAAAACGTATCACTTAACTCATATACTCCAAATTTTCCATCACAAATACAAAGAACAATGAGTTATGACCACAGATTATGAACTATTCTGATTCATCAGAATAGATAGCATACGTCTTTACATGATAAACAGTAGAAAAAATATTGATTAACGATGTGAAATATAAACTACATTGCAATATACTAGGAATTGCCGTTGTGTAGGAACAGGGAAATCAAGGTCCCAAGATGACTACGACCACAGAATAAGACATACCTGAAGAACTATTGGCAACTGCTCTGGTGGTTTTTTTTGCTCTGATCCATGATCAAGCCACATCTCAAAAGCTGTCAACTGCTCGGTAAAGAATGGACTTGGCTGAGGAAGGAAAAAGTGTTAAATGCAATGGCATTCAAGGAGAAATAGTTAATAATAAGATAATACAGAAAGAATGAAACGCGGACAATAAATTAACAATGGAGACCTGGAACTCTGCATTAGGGTCCTCAACCAAAGTTGGGAGCTGAGAAAGGCAGATTTCGGCAGCCATGTCCCATGCATCCCTATAGTGCATGAGATTGAGAATTAAGAAACAGATAGATGAAGAATATCAAACTAGTCAAGTTCTAAGATTTCTAAATGTACTAGGAGAAAGCATAGATGAAGAATATCAAACAAGTCAAGTTCTAATATTTCTAAATGTACTAGGAGAAAGCATTTCTAAAAGTTACCACATGTGATGCTGATGAGTAGGAGGCAACATTGGATATGAAATCGGGGAACAGTTTGCAGAGCGCATTATTCTTTCTGCGAGCAAAAAATTTCTAAACAGACTAGCAACTAACAGGTCTTGTCTGAACAACCTTTGAAACAGATCTGTGGAATTGAAATTGCACTTTATCTTAATATCACTATAAATAAAATAAAAAACAAAGCTGCATGAGACAACTGTTGTTCACCATGTGGAAGAACATTCCAGGCAATTGTGTCAGTCACTGCTGTGAAAATCCAGTTCAACTCCCCAAGAAGGGTCTTTCGGTCTGTTTGGCGGCCCGGGATTTTATCTATGAGTGAGTAGTCGATGGACTCATGAAGCAACGAGCGAGTGCAGAACCTGGAAACGAAGAATAAAGGGAAGAAATATTGTGAAATCAAAAACCCAATTAAGAAAGATATTATCAATAATAGGCAAAAGACAAATGATAAATGTGGATAAATGAAGTAGCAAATTATTAGAGAATACAGGTTGATGGTAAAATCCACGTTGATCATTAAATCCCAAGCAACATGTAGAAGAAGGTAAAAGCAGAGATGAAGAAAAAGTTTCAAATCCCTGAAGTCCGAAGTTAGTAAGAGAAGCTACTGGATCATCATGATAGGAAGATTATACGCTACGAGATATTTGCACAAGTGGCAGCTAATACAACATTAAAAATGACCAATGCTCAGAATTCAGAAACATCTCTGATTCAGAGCAACTGAGAATATAAAGAGAGAACATTTGGCTACAAGCTGAATAGGTAAATCATAGTTGGAGTAACATTGATGCTAAACATAAAAGACAATGCAAATTTATGGGAATTAGTTATTCAGGAAGTAAAATGGTCATTGAGTAAATAAGAGCTCACAAAAAATGCATCAGTATTAAGCATCAGCTGCGAGCTGGAAACAATACATGTATTGTCTCTGGTTGTAAATTTAACATTCTTCCTTATAGAAAGGATAGAGTTTTCTTTGTCTATAGCTTTTCAACCCTGAGCTCGTACAGGAAAATTATTTAATACAAGTTCTGTGTCAGACCCAAGGGGCATAATGACTACACATAGGGGAGAATAATAATAGGAAAAGGAACACAAGAAAAGAAGTAAAAGTTTATTCAACTTTTCACCAGCTACAAGTAACATACCAGCCACCAACACCTGTAGAGTTTTTACGGAGAAAATTAACTATAGACTGATGGTGAAGTTAAAAGCAACAGCTATAGCAATTTTGAAGATGAAGAGGAGAAATTAGTCACCATCTTAATGCCATTTTTATGGGTGTTGTCAGGCAGGAAGTAAATACATCAGCTGGAAATTCAGCACTCTGAGGGAGTATCTCATGAGCTTCACAGGCAGCCAGCAAAATACAATCCCTCGTGGAAGGTCCAGAACTTGAAGTAGTCCAGTCCTGAAGCTATGAAGAAACATGACAATTTTTTAGCATATAGAGTTACATAAACCACTTCTTATTCTGCAACCATACTGTTGGGTACCTCAACGAAGGCATTAACAATCATCCCAGCAGCAGAGCAATCAAAAACATATATTGAGGGTGTCTTCAACCAGGAATCCAGATCACTAATTGGCAAAGGGATATACTGAGTATAACTCTACATCAAAGAGCTCAATGAGAACTAGAGAAAATATAGCAAAACAGGACACCATGAGAAAAAAGGAAAGTATCAAGAAAATCAACCTTATTAAATAGCCAAACTTCACCATTAGCAGTTGGCTTCGGCACACCATGTCCATTATAATGAAACAGAACTCTCTCAGATTTTGCATATTTGCGACATGAGGTACAAAGTTTCTTGACTTCATCAACTGTGGGATCTAATGAAATCTTATAACGAGCCTGCCATACATCAACCATTGTTTGATGAATATTTGACACAAATGTAACTCACAAAGTTCAAATCCTCTCTTCCACTCTATTTCGTTTTTAGCAAGTATGATACACAAGTAATTTTTTAACGGAATAATCGAAGAAGTGGTTCAAGACATAATATTTTCCTTACCCTAGGCTGCCATCTCTCGTACTGTTGGTTTAATGTTCTTCCAATAGTTTCATTTGCTTTTTGTGATGCCATCGAAAATGGATCTGCAGAAGGGACAGAAAACATTAATAAGTGACGAGATGTTTAAAATTATCCAAAAAAGAATAGATAGCCACTTTTAAAAGGAAGAATGAAGGTTAATTCATCAACCAAATAGAATATTCCATATTTCATAAGGAAAATGTCTAAAGGGGCACATCAATTTTGGCATATGTACTATAGAGCCACCATATTCATCCTCATTGCTAGTATATGATTGACGTGTCTTTCTTAAAATATATTTCAACAGGCAAACTAGAATGGTAAAAACAACAAAACAAAACCAATCGAACGAGATGGTAAACAGGCAGATGGCAAACTAAAAACGTTGTCCATAAAATTCTGATACTCTGATTGATTCATTTAAGCTCCATAGAACATAAAATCATTAAACTTGTAGACTCAGAAATTCCTTTAGTAAATAACTAATCCATGAATGACAATGCCAAGAGCAAATGGTACCAGATAACCAAATTCTTACAGGGTTACACAGCAGATAAAGATGGCAATAAACATACTCGTTTTTAACATTCAACATGAGTTTATTTGCTTATAATGATAGACTGTCTATAACTCTTGTAAAAATGAGCAAGTAATCAAAATGCCCAATGAAATGTGTTAAAAAAAGCACATAGTATGACATGGTTGCATCCATGAACAACAAAAAGAGAGTAGGTGAACTTTAATCATTAGAGATTTAAAAAGCAGAGTTATATAAGAATTAAACAGAACCTTAAAGAGAAAGTTCCAGACATGTTGCTAATTAAGCAAATAGGACCAACTTATACAAAACTAACTTCTGTAGCAAGAGATTATATCAATGAAAAAAAGGAAACTGATTGTACCAATCCAGCATTCCATTCGGGCACAAGGAGATATCTTTATAACATCAGGAGGATCTATGCTAGTGTTTAAACATAAAACAACAGCAACGCATACCGTCTTCATCTGCAATAAATGTAGGAAGTTGAGACAGACAAGTATATAAAAGATACATCTCATATCATAGTATACTGAAAAGAGCATGGATGGAAATCAACTTCAACAGAGCTATCCACAGAAATAAAGACAAAGGCATAAAATGATATAAAACGTTCATGTACAAAAACAACATTTAGTCAATAAATAATAAATATAACAATCATGGAAAAGCGGCTCAGTCATATAGGACACTTGAATACATGGAGATAAATTTATGTATAAAGAGCACTCCATGCTACAAAGTATATCCTTACAGTGAATCTATTAACGCCATATTCTAACCATCTAACGTTGTATATTGCATTGACAGATTTATGTCCTCAATCAAACAATGCTTTAACCCAGACTTCACATCCACAAGTACTATTTAGAAATTAGATTAGACTATTTACCTTAAATAAATGTAAATTTATAAGAAGTTGCTATGCAACCTAGCAAGGCCCCATAGTAGATATTGAGTGTGTTTGGTAGGGATTTTTGGAGGAAGAATTGATTTTTAAATAGTGATATGATGGGAAATGTGTGGTTGAAAAAGAAGAAAAAAGTATTGATGTGATGGAAAATATTATTTAATTGAATAATGTGTGGTTGAAAATGAGAATTGATTTACTGTAGAAAATGAGAATCTGTACCAAACATGCCCATTGTCATTAGTTGATGTCCTTAATTCCATGAAAAAAAAAACCTATCTTATTAAGCTCCTGATTGACAACCATGATTTCAGAACTTTTTAATTCTCATGCTCATTTTCAATCACACATTTATACAATAAAATATGTGGCACGTAAATCCAAAACTTCACACGCTATCCAAAAGAATCACTATTCAAAACTCTATTTTCTCAAAATAATGGCATCAAACATGGTATAAATGACAGGGGGTCCACCATAGTGCTTAGTCCTCGGAGCATCAGCACTAGAAAGAGCCAAGTGAAAAGAAAAGACATGAAGAATGGCTAACATTTTATTCAGTGATGCTGCTTGATTTGCATCATTATCCAAATCATCTTGAAGTATATCCACCCTCTAGCATCAAGTCGGTAAGTATTGCTACCACCAATCATCTCTTCCACTATACAATTTAATAATAGCGTCTCTAGAATACAGTGAACACTCTACCTGACCATATTGTCGACAGTGCATTACTCCCATTATCGCCTCAAATATAACACAACTTGCCAATTTATGCCCATTACACTTATGATCGTACTTTTAAAAGCTGTCCAGTAATGTAGTTGAATATCGTTCATTGCCATAATTTACCACTACCATGCAGCGATCCCAGTCCTATAAAAAATACTTACATTCTCCGCAATAGAAAAAGTCAACATCCGAGAAATAAGAAGTCTGAGGATAAAAGGCTATAGAAACAATTACATATACCCTATCCACTTGCATTTTCCCCACCAATTTAGTTAGTCCTTTATGAATTAAAGAGTATAATTAAAGATACGTTCTAGTTAAAAGAACAATTAAGTTGCAGCTAATTTCACAGGCCTCAATCACCATAACATGCAATGGCTGTCTCAATACTTACACTAACTTACAAATTCTCAAAACACACTTCCCAATTTTAAATACTCGCATTTAAGTCCACGACCTGATTAGCATAATCTCTAAGCTGATGATTAAAACATAACTACGAATAACATTGTACCGTCCAAATACATTGCATTCACACTTTTGAACCAATAATTTACACAAGATATATCACCCCAGTTCGCTGAAACGAGATGAGACAATCTGGTTCCGGCACTTTTTACAAGCCTCATAAATAAAATTCCAACTTAGAATCCAACAGAAAAACATCAAGATATTAGCTTGAAAACAGATAAATATAAGACAGTGAAAATGTCATAGCTTACCCGATCCTTAGGCCTCCATTTGGAGACCGATGCACTGTCAGATGGGCCTGAGAGCACACATTCCCCGAACCCATCATGCCGGAGCTCACACAACACCAAATTCTGTGGCAAGTATGCCATGCTAGTTGTAGTGGTCATTACGGCATAGCTACTGCTTGCAGTTTCCGACAAATCCCGAGCATTAGTATTGCCAATGTTATTACTACTGTTCACGCTCCTCTCCCAGTACTCCTCTATATGATTTCCATTTGCGGAAAACTCAACCAGGTGGTTCGACAAAGCCGCTGATGATTGTGAAAACCGAGAAGCCGCCATCAAATCCCCCAATGCCATAAAAAAATGCCTCGCACTCTTCTTATTATTTCAGCCTTGCCCCAATCGAACAGATTTGGGAGGGCTCATAATAGGAACCGAACCCTAGACAACCATAATTTCAAAAGGCTTGGTCTTTTTCTCAACTTTCAGTTCTGAATAAACTGCAAAAAGAGTGAAAAAAAGGGGGAGAGAGATATAGTTCTGGGGTTTGGGAAGTGGCGGCGGATTAATCGACGAAGCCGGTGAAAGAACGGTGTTAGGAGACGGGGAGTGGAGAAGAGAGAGAATCCAGCTCTGGAAAACCCTACACAGCGATTATGACGGCGGCGATTGTGGCGCAGGTTATGGAGGAGCCGATGGAGGCGTACAAATCAATATTCACAGAGAGAGATACAGAGAGAGAAGCAGTGAGGCTAGTTGAAGCAAAAGCTCCAAAAGAGGGATTTTCTCAAAATGGATCAAATTGAAGGCAGAAAATAGAAAATGGTCTCTTTGAAGTTCTAATTTTTGTTTTCACTAGCCTCACTTCTTTACTTTAATTCATAGTATTTAAGTTGAAGTAGCTATGTCAATTACCCGAACCGAGTCCGAGCCGAAGAAAAAAGTTCGGGCTCGACCCGAGCTTTTTTGGGCTCAAGCTGAGCCGAGCAAAGCCTGGCAAAAAAACGGAGGCTCGACCCGAGCCTGAGCGGGCAGGCTCGGGTCTTTTGTGTTTTTTTTGTTTTTTTTTTCTAAAGGCTGCAACAGGCAAGCAACATGCTGCCTGTGCATAGGCAACTCCTTTAAAAGAAATTAAATTTTTTTAATTTTTTTTTTTAAAAAATGGGCCACAGGTCGGCCCGAGCTCCGAGCCCGAACCGCCCGATTCGACGAGCTTTTTTGACATCCTTAGGTTGAAGATGAATATAAAAATTAAGATGTAGAAAATAAGAATATCCTTTAATCTTTGTCACAATGATGGAAACATGATTAATGTAGATAACATACATTATTTTGATTTGATCTCGATAAATGTACAAGTAAATTCATTTTATATTGAGTAATGCTATTCATCCCCATTGGGGATGAAAACACAGTTTACGTGACATTAATGTGACATTAAATGATATGTGAAATTAAATAAGTCATTTAATTTCACCATTCATTTAACCTATCATTTAAAACCACGTAAACTGTGTTTTCATCCCCAGAGGGATGAATAGCATTACTCAATATAAAATTTTAATTTCACTATTCATTTAACCTATCATTTAAAACCACGTAAACTGTGTTTTCATCCCCACTGGGAATGAATAACATTACTCTTTTATATTATATATAGTGACGTTATTATAGTTAGTAGCATAATCATTTGCATTGAATGTTAAGGTTTCATGTCTTTTACCCAATGTTTTGAAAATCGATTCAATCATCGACCCGTAAAAGGTGAAGGTTCAACCGGGGTCGAACCGGGATCGAACTGGATGCAGTAAATGCATACAAAAATAATAAAATACTATGAAAAAAACAAATTTTTTTTTAAATTTTCATATTAATAATTCAAAAATTAAAAATCAATATGTTAAAATAATTTACTTTGTTAAAATAAAATAGTTTAAACGTATAGAAAATAATATCTAATATTAATATATTAATAATCAAGTGCAATTAAGTTAAATTTGAAAATTAAATAAATGAAATGATGAAGGTGAATATTACAATTTAATTAGTTGTGATTCAAAATCAAATTAGTTAATTAGACATACATTTGAAAAATGATTTTGATGGGCATTTTAATATATTTTTTGTTATGTCACTATCCCACATTGGAAATTTATGAAACCAATGGAGAGAAGAGCATCTATAAAAATGCATTATCCCACATTGGAAGTTTATAAAACCATTTGAGAGAAGTACATCTATGAAATGAGCATGACATTCAATGATTCTCTATGGGCTTTAGAATTGTAATTTATAAAGCTCATTCATTAAGTTAAAAAATTTTAAACTAAAAAAAAAAAATTGAGAAAACCGCTCAAAACCGCGACGGTTCAATGGTTTTTTAGTGATGTTGTCATAATCCATTAACCAAGCATCATTTGGCCCGATTCTGAGTCCGCTTCCCGATTTTACCAGTCGAACCGGCCTGGCCTGGCTGATTTTGACAACATTGCTTTTACTAAACATCTCTAATCAAATTGGCTACTCCAACTCAAAAACTTAGGAGCTACTTGTCAAGGTTGTGAGCTGATAATCGTGAGCTCAGAAGTTATTGATCGAGTTGACAATTTGTAACAAACACATGTACATTATAAATAACGCAACCACTTCAAAGAATTAAATATTGAGGGTTCATGTCTTTTATCGAACATCCCTAATCAAATTAGCTACTTCAACTCAAATGCTAGGAGCTACTTGTCCATATTGTGAATTGATAATCGTCAGTTAAGAAACTGCTAATTGAGTTAGCAATTTACAACATACTCGTGTATTTCATTGTAATTTTCAATAATATAATCAAATTTGAATTACTAAACGTTCCCCAGATGGTACTAACACGTAGAGTGAATATAATAATAGAATTGAGCCTTCCTTCTCATACGACATGCTATTAGCTTAGTGATAGAACACATTTATGGTAATTATGTCTTATGAAATTTTCAAAAAACATACGAATATAGAACTCCATCGACCGCAGTCCGTGCCCAAGCATTCCATGAGAAAGGGTATTTAAACTAACTGATACACTAACGTAGCATCAATTTGATAGGGATTAAAATTTTAATTTTAATCTAAATCTAAATTAAAGTAAATAATTAATTTTAGCCTTATATTTAATGAGACCCATAACTTTGCATTTCATCAACTTTTATCAAAATCTACTCAAAATTTATTTTTAATCCCTACAAAAAGGGGCATATTAATTTTTATAGCAATATTGTCATTACTTTTCAATACAATCAGTTTTACTTCGCAAGTAAAAATGCTAAAAATGTTCTCTACCAAATTGTTGAATATTATTCAAAACCTACTTAAAATATAATTTTTATCTAAATCAAACAAGGCTTACATACTAAATAGTTTTACTTTGCAATAAAAAATGCTAAACACGTTTTTTTGAGCTAGAATTTGAAACTATAAAAGTGTGTTTGATTGACATGAAAAATATATCCAAAAAAAGAAAATATTTTCCTTATTTTGAGAAAAACAAGAACCTACTCCTCCAAAGAAAATATTTTCCTTAAAAATAAGAAAAATCATAAATATTTTTAAAAGTTGGAAAATATTTTCCATGAAAAAATAGCAATCAAACACTTCAAAATAGAGATTTGGGTGGAAACTGATATTTTTCATGAAAAATAAATACAATCAAACACACCCTAAGAGAATTAATAGCCGAACTCTCTAACATAGGTGCAACTAAATACTAACTAGTTTTATTTTTCTTATGATTTTATTTTTAAATTGAAATCAATAAAACACATTGAAAGTATCATCGTATTCTTGTAAATTTCAGATGTTCTACATTATTTCCATCTGTAAACATAAAAATAGTAGGGTTATCTTTTTATCTTGATAATTTTCGGTTTATAATAAAAACAAGGGGTATTTTCACGAATATCCACAATTTATGGTGTGAGTTGAAAAGTGTCCAATTTTCAAATTTAATACTAAACTGTCTATTATACCCTTAATGAAAAAAAAAAGACATTTGAATCTCTACGTATTCTCGACATTTAAAATGTCGTTCTCGACATTTGAATCCCATTTTATATTTCAATAGTACACACGTCAAATCACAATATTAAATATTCTCGACATTTCAAAACGTCATTCGACATATTAAATGTTTAAAAAGACATTTCATTCCAAACATGACATTTCTCTACTTTTGAAATGTCGTTCTCGACATTTTTGTGTCAATGCCAAAAATAGCATTAATTGTGATTTGACATCTTGTCATTTGCAATAAATGGAGCAGGTTATGTGTCAAGATTTCATCAGCCAATATTTTTTTGCAAAAATGTCCATTTTATTGTCCTTAAATGGAATCATAAATTATTGATCATGGGCATTTTGGTCTAAAATATACCAAAATGGCCATTTTTGCAAGGATTTTTGAAAGTTGCCATTTTTTAAAGTGGCTAGAGGAAAGTGGACATTTCTTACAATTTTCACTAAAAACAAAGTATCCAAACCACAATAATTGTGAATTTGTGACAAACTTGTGTTGTGACCTGCTATATTTGTCCACTTGGTACAAAGAGTTAATCTTGATGACTTGACACTTGATTTCAAACTTAATTTTAAAGAATTTTTTACCTAAGCATGCTTAGATACGTATTCTTATGTCATGGAAGTTCAACCTTATAGTTAGCGTTGGATTATGTGTGAGGCCCAATTATTATGCTGCTTTATCCATTTGTGGACCAAAGTGAATTAATTGAAGTGGAAATTACACAAAACACTAGTTTATGTATCAACATTTTCAAAATCAGATTGGAAGTTTCACATTTCCAAAATCAGATATTTTATTTTAATTAATATTTTTATAAAATTAAATCCCTAACCTAAACTAAATTCATATACCACACATCCCTAACCTAATTCTCTTCCACGCCCCCATATCTCTCGCCTCCGTCACAAACCTCACACAACCACCACCGGCGAAGGCGATCCACACACAGACCATCGGAGGCCAGCATCGCCCATGACGGTGCTGACATGCCCGCACACAACCAGCAGCATTTGGTTCAGGTGATGGCGAGGTGACGCGACCCACAACGGTGCCTCACTCCGCATCCTGCCCGCAGCGGCGCTCATTGCCTATTCAACCTCGCCGCACGCCGTTGTCGAGATCCGCTGCGTGCCGTGGCCGAGATCTGCAGCTCCGTGATCTGATGTGGGTTTTTTGGTAGTGGTGGTGTTTGGGTGGCTGTGACTTTGTTGTCGGCAGGTGGTGGTGGTGGTGATAATGTTGGCTGCGGTGCTTAAGATATTGGTTTTGCTATCATGAGGTGGTTCTGGCAACGGTGGATGGTTGCCATTGTGGGTGTGCGACTGCGGCTTCGGCTGTGGATGTGATTGTAGGTTTGAGAAATTTTTTTGTTGGCCGTGGTGGATGTGGGCGATCTATGGGTATGTGTGCTGATCTGTGTTGTTTTGGCGATGGTAGCAGTGGAGTTGGAGGTGGAGCTTTGTGGTGTCGCAGCGGTGGTGGTGATGACTGGTGGCAGTGGAGGTGTGTGGTGTCGGGATTGGTCACGGGACCCTAAAATCTAACCGTGACGTTAAATTTTAACTGGTGGCAGTGATGAGGTAGTGGTCACCGGATTGGTCACGGAAGTTGGTGTTGATCACAGGGGTGGTCACAAAAAAAAAAAAAAAAAATCTAACTGTGACATTAAAATTGTGACTAAAAATTAATCTGTGACCAATGAATTTGAAAATATGTGACTGATAGACAATTGTGAGTTGTAATTTTTTGACTTGTGACCAATAAAATAATATGTGACCTGATTTGTGAACTCGAAATAATTCGTGACCTACAAAATCTTTGATCTGTGACCAATAAAAAAATTGTGACCTATAAATTTTTTTGATTTGTGACCTCAAAAATAATCTGTAACCAATTAATTATGTATATGTGACCATTAATTGTGTAATTGTAACATCATTGTATTTAATTAATAAAATAAATAAATATTTAATTAATAATATAAATAATTGTTGGAATCGAAAAAGTCATCGAAAAAGTTCGCCGGAAGTAGCCGGAAAGTTTGTCGGAGTAGGGAGGTGATCGGAATGGTCGTCGGAGCGGTAGATGTGGTGAAGGTGAGATGGATTAATTATATTATATTAGAATTAAATATTTAATAATAAATTAATTTAATAGTTTATTATTTCATAAATAAAATTTTAAAAAATTTTAATAAAAATCTGATTTTGGTAATTTCAAACTTATTTTCTTATTTTTTAAATAGGTTAAACTTATTCTCTTGAATATGTAATCTTCCCTTAATTGAATTAATAGTTAGTTTAATTGGTAAAGGTGGAAAGACTTTCCAATTCTATGTAAGTTGGAAAATAACTCAACCCCATAGGAATGCATTTTTCATGAAATTGGTAAAAAATAAGTTTAAAGTAGTCGTACCTTAGAATTCAAATTCAATTTTCACTTTCGTATCAAACGGCCAAAGTAACAATTGAATTGCTCGAATGTGACATTTTTCATGGAATTTAAACCAATCGAATGGACCTTAATTGGCTTTGTACATATTGGTATTTTGGGTATTGAAACTCGTTTAATTTTCAATGTGCTCGTTTAAGTAAATACCTGATAGTTAGAACGATAAAAAAGTTTTAAGGAATATTGAACAATATTAAACAAGAAAACTATATTGAAATGTTGCTCATTACATTTTCAACAAAACTACATTTCAGACATCTTGATATAGTGGCAGAAGAGATAAATTATACAAACGAATACGCTACCGAAGTTTTGTTATTTCCAAACAAATATCACAATATGATCACCTCTAGTTTATTCGATTCTTAAAAATATTAAAAATCTAGACATAAAATACTCTTAGATTTGCGTACGAATACAGAATTTGGAGTCGTTAATTTTAAATATTAAATATCAAGAATCTAAGGGATCGAGAAACTTCAAAATCTATGATTTTAATAATAAAAAAAGAACTTCATGCCATGATGGCTTACAATCTTTATTTAAAGAAACAACTAAAATATAGATAATTACAAAAATCTAGACAATTATTAAATTTATATAATTACTAAAATCTAGATAATTATGAAAATTAAAAGATAATGACGAAAATTACAAGACTTAATATTCAGAATTAAATCGAAATAAAAGGTATAAAAACACAAATTTATTTAATAAAAAATACTAACTAAAAGATACTAAAAAACTCAACCGTCATCGTTCTCCCTCGATTGACAAAAATTTATTCTCGAATCTTGCACTGTATTTTTTATACAATTCCTCGTAACAAGGACAATCCATTTAATAAGTTCCCCCAATGTATTTCGATTCTGAAAAGCTTGAAAAATGATAATTTGTCCTCGAACATATCGAGTGGAATCCCTCAGTACTTTTTTTCCGCAAAGAAATTCAATAAAATATCGCATGTCCATGTAGCACATTCTTCATCTTCAATAGAAGCAGCCTCCGATATTTTTTTCGGCGATGTGCCTCTAGACCAGGGGCGGACCCAGGATTATTCTCCAGTGGGGGCGAGAATTAATGACAAAAAAATAATGTTAAACAATAAAGATAATATTCAAAATATAATTCCTTTTTTACAATTGTTCCTTACGACTTCTCATACTTTGAAAACGCTGTATAATACTCTCGTTAGTAATGTCATTAAATACATCTTTTTCTACGTAGACAACTAACCTATCATTCATCCATTGGTCTCCAATCTGATTACGCAGTCGATTCTTCACAATATTCATAGCAGAAAATACTCTTTCAACTGTAGCCGTAGCAACCGGAAGAGTTAATCCTAAAGTCACAAGCGTGTAAACTAATGGATACACTTTATTTCTTTTGGTCACAACCAACTTCAATGCAAGTTCACTAAGTCCCTTCATTTCTCCAAACTCCTTGTTAGAGCGCATATCAACAATATAGTTTCGAAACTGATCATCAAGTGCCATGAGATCTACTTTTGAAAAATCTTTAGGATAATACTTAGCAAAACAAATTAATTTATCCTTGTCAAAAGCGGAGAATGAATCATCGGGGCATAAACATGCTAAACAAAGGAGTAACTCTGTACTTACCTCAGAAAAACGATCATTCAATTCTTGAAGTTGCATATCAATGACAGAATAATATAAATCCACACGGAAGCGATGAAAATTTGTCATTTCTTCAGTATTACGCCTTGAGCGACCTGGGCGTACAAACACACTCTCCATATCAGGAACATCAATATTATGCTGTTGACAAAAAGAAATGACTTCTTCCAAAAAAGAATCCCACTCATTGTCCCTCATCTCTTGGAGTCTATGTTTGCATACTGACACTAAACTCATGGCATTTATAATATCCTGATCTTTTCTTTGTAATGCCTTAGACAATTCATTTGAAATCCCTAAAATGGTTCTCATGAGATGTAGATTAAACACAAACTCAAAAGTCTGCATTGAGTCCAATAAATTATCAGCCTCGCATCTTTGCTCACGTGTTGATCCATCAATCGAAATCATTTCAATGACATCAATTATAGGTGAGAACATCAAAATCAAACTAATCAAAGTACGATAATGCGATCCCCAACGTGTCTCACCAAAACGCACAATAGTACTTTGTTGATTAAGACCCCGTCCACTTGAAATCTCACCATTACTGAGTGCTTCAGAAATTATGGCTTCTTGTTTCTTTCGAAGAATATCACAACGTTTAGAAGAAGCTCCAACAATATTCACCACGCTAGAAACCAAATTAAAGAGTGATTGGACCTTCTTGTGCTTCTTTGCTATGGCTACAAGAGCTAATTGTAATTGATGAGCAAAACAATGAATATAAAAGGCACTTGGATTCTCTTTCAAAATAAGTGTTTTCAGACCATTGAACTCACCTTGCATATTACTCGCCCCATCATAACCTTGACCTCTCAATCTAGATATACTCAACCCATATCTTGAAAATAATTTATCTATAGCCGCTTTGAGTGATAGAGCTGTAGTACTGGAAACATGTTCAATCCCAATAAAACGTTCAACCACATGTCCCGTCTTATCCACATAACGTAAAACAATAGACATTTTCTCCTTCACTGAGATATCTTGAGATTCATCAACTAAAATTGAAAAGAATGTATCATCAATATCTTTGATAATAACATCAATCGTTTCAACAGTTGCAGCACTTACAATATCCTTTTGAATTTTTGGTGATGTTAGTTTGTGATCTTTTGGAGCATTTTTGAAAGTGACGACATCTTTAATCTCTTCATTATGATCAGCTAAAAACTTCAATTATTCAAGAAAGTTACCTTGATTAAATTGACTCTTCACACTCATCATGACCACGATAAGCTTGTCCTTGACGTAAAAGAAATCGAACACAATCAATGGATGCATTCAAACGAATTCGATATATACTCCGGGCTTGTTGTGACTGCTTGAAGAAAACTGTCTCAATATGTTGCTCTTGATTCATCAAGGCTTCACAGTTGCTTCGGGCTTGATTGTGTGCACTATGGATGTCTCCAACATGAACTCCAAGTCTATCCTTCTTTTTAAAATTTTGGAACCCTTCTTTCACAAAAGCATCACTACCTCCTTGTTCTCCATTGTTTGGTCCGAAAAGATAACAATATAAGCAAAATGCAGCATTCTTACTTATACTGTATTCTAACCAATCACCATATTCATTGAACCAAGCAGGAATGAATCGCCTCGATTTTGTACGTGGAAACACATGGCTCCGAGGCTGACACGGACCTCTCTGCAAGTATGCTCTTCTTATTTGATCTTGAAGATTAACATTGTAATCCATTATTGGAGGTCTTAATCCGGGATCCGTAGGAAGTTGTGCAATATCAATATGCTCAACACTTGCTTCCTTTGCTTCAACATTCTCTTGGGGAAAAAGAGTGTCATCAATAGTTGCTTCCTTTGCTTCATCATTCTCTTGGGAAAAAAGAGTGTCATCAATACTTGCTTCCTTTGCTTCATCATTCTCTTGGGGAAAACGAGTGTCATCAATAGTTGCTTCCTTTGCTTCATCATTTTCTCCAGTAGTAACATCCTCAACCCTTGATTCCTTTGTCTCGATATTTTCTTCAATAGAAATTTCTTCAATGCATTGTTTCTTTGCCTCAACATTTTCTTCAATAGAATTTTGAGATATTCGTTTAAAAAATCTCAACATATCTTCCTACAAATCAAACAAAGAATGCATAAATATACCATTAGTGAAATGGCAAAGGTAAGATAACAATGCCGATCATTAGTCATTAGTAGTTTCAATTTATTTTCCCGCAACTAGATTTCAATGGCATGAATATTATACAAATACAATAAGGTTATCTACTTATCTAGCTTCCTTCAGGCTTCATCAGTGAGGAAAACATGTAAAATCTACTTTCTTTTTATAAATCCACTCGCAAAAGACAATAGATCATAAGGCTCCATTCCACAACTTCACACCATTACTCATTACTCATTACTCACATTCACCTGAACACTGTCCTCCACTCCTCCTCAGTCCTCACTTATGCATATTGAAGATGTGAATTGAATCCCCCACTCAACCTTGTTAATAAAGCCAATCACAATTCACAACCCTTGTTTTTCTTAAAATCTAAATTCTATTAAAAGTGCATCAAGATTTATCATGTCTACAGACTACAGTAATCTGACCTCGACCTCAACCAGCAAATCTCGTAAAAGCTCGCTTCATGTCCAATATTCCTTTTATCGATATCAATTTCAGATTAAGTGCAAACAGAAATTTAAACAAATTCTGCTCAGACTAGTCAAAAAACTTGCACTGAATAAATTATACCTCGTGTCTAAGGTCTAACTGTCAGTCTCGCCGTCTCGGTCTCTCGGACTCTCGTCAATTGATGCAGGGGAGAAACGAATTGAGCAGCAGCAGCAGCCGATTCTGAACTCCGAAGGTCGCCAAAGGATTGATTTGTACTGCGAAGTGCGAACGCTCGCCGGGAAGAATCACGCCAAAGCTGTCTTCAGTTGGGAGACTTTGGGGAATTGGAAATGATTTCAATTTGGGAACGAGATGGAGGAATTGGGGGAAAAGCGAAAGGAATTGGGGGAAAGGGAAAGGAATTGGGCTTTGATCACTAGACGGGCTTAGGTTCTGTGGTTGGGTGGGCTGTGGGCAGTGGGCTTCTTCTTTTTTTTTTTAAAGAATTTTTTTTTTTGGCCCAATGGGCGATAAAAGGCCAAAGTAATAATTGAATTGCTCGAATGTGACATTTTTCATGGAATTTAAACCAATCGAATGGACCTTAATTGGCTTTGTACATATTGGTATTTTGGGTATTGAAACTCGTTTAATTTTCAATGTGCTCGTTTAAGTAAATACCTGATAGTTAGAACGATAAAAAAGTTTTAAGGAATATTGAACAATATTAAACAAGAAAACTATATTGAAATGTTGCTCATTACATTTTCAACAAAACTACATTTCAGACATCTTGATATAGTGGCAGAAGAGATAAATTATACAAACGAATACGCTACCGAAGTTTTGTTATTTCCAAACAAATATCACAATATGATCACCTCTAGTTTATTCGATTCTTAAAAATATTAAAAATCTAGACATAAAATACTCTTAGATTTGCGTACGAATACAGAATTTGGAGTCGTTAATTTTAAATATTAAATATCAAGAATCTAAGGGATCGAGAAACTTCAAAATCTATGATTTTAATAATAAAAAAAGAACTTCATGCCATGATGGCTTACAATCTTTATTTAAAGAAACAACTAAAATATAGATAATTACAAAAATCTAGACAATTATTAAATTTATATAATTACTAAAATCTAGATAATTATGAAAATTAAAAGATAATGACGAAAATTACAAGACTTAATATTCAGAATTAAATCGAAATAAAAGGTATAAAAACACAAATTTATTTAATAAAAAATACTAACTAAAAGATACTAAAAAACTCAACCGTCATCGTTCTCCCTCGATTGACAAAAATTTATTCTCGAATCTTGCACTGTATTTTTTATACAATTCCTCGTAACAAGGACAATCCATTTAATAAGTTCCCCCAATGTATTTCGATTCTGAAAAGCTTGAAAAATGATAATTTGTCCTCGAACATATCGAGTGGAATCCCTCAGTACTTTTTTTCCGCAAAGAAATTCAATAAAATATCGCATGTCCATGTAGCACATTCTTCATCTTCAATAGAAGCAGCCTCCGATATTTTTTTCGGCGATGTGCCTCTAGACTAAGCACCCCATGCAGACTCCTCAACAAATCGTGGCCCACTAAAATTCTTGGATTCCTTAGTCACCTCGACAATGAAAGACTCCAAATGAGTAATAGATTGGAAAGCCAAAATTCAAAATTCCACCACTCTCATTAGGAATGGTAAATGAATTCGGTATGTTTTCTCATAATAGATCCCTTGCACGATTTGCAAATAAAATTTTCATATTCAAAGTTTGTTTGGGAGAGATTAAAATCAGATTAAAATTAAAAATATAGTCGTTGGAGTTGACTTTTATTAGACGAATGAGACCCAATAACGATTACATTTTCAATTTTAATTGAATTTTAATCCTTCCCAAACAAGCTCTCAGCCCCCCTTTGGAGCCTATTATATTGAGATTTTTGCTCAACAATGCATTAATCTAAAGTAACAAAACATTTTAAAATGCAAAAGTAGACATTTATTTGTATTAATTGGGCTATTGAGAATTGTATTGACACGTACACCCTCACCTATCCAAACGTAATAACAAAATGAACAATCTACCCAAATGGGTAATATTGGAAAATCCGGTGCATAGTGGTGGAAAACATGTGGAAAAAGTCAAGAATGGGTGGCTATTTTCGTCACCATATTGCAATATTTTCAGGCGTGGGTTCCACCAATTAGGAAAATGGGGTAAAAAAAATAAGCAAATAATGGGTGCCAAACAAACGCAAGTTAGATATTCTTCCAAATTAATTTGTATGTAATGCTACACAAACTACCCTGATTTTGGAACTATAAACCCTCAGGCCTCAATGGCCCAAACTTGGGAGAGTCTCACATTGTATATTATCATCCTAATCATCCAAACATGCTTAAAAAACAAGGGGTCTCATTGTAAGTCTCATTTGCATCAAACATAGCTTCAGTCTATATTTGCATGACTATTATAACGATCCACGTCAAACTGAACGAAATAAAAATGATTTTATCATATATTTTTTTTAATTGAAGGAGGATGGCACCCCCAAAATTTATTAAAACCCTCACTTATGTCAGAAGAAAATCGTAGTTATAGTACTAAAAAGACAATCCAAATAACAAGTAAAATCTTAAAAGACAACACTACCCAAACCTCAACCTACATAATTCGCTTCCTCAAATAAGCAACCCCCATCTTATTTAGATGAAGTAAATCTCGAGCAAGCCTTGCTAAAGTTGTCCAATTACAAAAAGGTTTCTACAGGCCCTTAGCTCCTAACCCAGCTAGACAATCTACCGCTTGATTCCCTTCTCTCCATTGATGTGTCACCTGGTAATCAAACTACTGTAACAAATCCAAAAGATCATCCCAAAAGTCCCTCAAATATCACAATGAGCATTTCAAAGATAAAATCCATGAGACCACTCAATGTCAATATGATTCACCCCTAACTCATGGCAGAGCTGTAAACCTTCAATGAGTGCTCTTAGTTCAGCTTCATTATTATCCTCTTCACCAATTCACCTCTTTCATTCCCAATCACTCCACCACCACCAGTTTGTCCAGGAATCCCAAGAGTACTACCATCGCATTAAGTTTCACTCGATTATGAAGTGGTTTTTCCCACAAAACCACCCGAATAGGCTTTGTTTTTAACTGGTGCTCGAGGTACCCCAAACATTCGAAGCACATACCCATCTCGACTAGTTAGCACCTTGGCACTTGATAAAAAAACATCTTCAACATATTCAAGCTTTCCCATCATCCTTATTTACATCTTCTCATCCATAACCTCCAAATGATTAAACTTGGAAGCAAACCAATCAAGCATCCCACCTATGAAGATCTTTTTGCTCTTTCCCATCATAAATTGATTCTTTTCACCCAATTTTGTCCTGCTCTCCAACGCACACCCACCAAGGCAACAACTTTCCTCCACACTTTGCGTGCAACGTCACCGGAGCTTAGAACACGAGAAACATTTTCCTCATGTCTTATAGTGCAACTATAACACTTGATTGCAAGATTAATGTCAATTGATTTAATGTGTTCATCAGTTCATCAACATATAAAAACTCCCATTTAGAGCTTTCCGCATCATCACAGAAATACGTTTAGGCAGAGCATTATTCCACACCCAAGCCTTCCATTCAACTTGCTCAACTCACACCATCACCACCTCCCAAGCAGATTTTGCAGTAAATAATCCATATTTATATGGTTCCCAAATCAACAAATCAGTTCCCATTCTTCGAGTTCCAACTTGAGATACAACTTCTATTGTCGGAAACTCGACTACCGCAATAAAAAGAACAAAGAAAATAATAGAAAATAAAATTGAAGATGAAGCGAGATATGCCAAGACAAATCTCCTTAAGACAGATTTCGCCCCCCAACAACGTGCAAACGGGGTTATGGACGTCTGTCTCCCAAGATACAACGCTTCTTCCAAAGTCGATATTGCACAATACCAACCTTGTCGGTCGAACCAAAGAATGAACGTACTCAAACGGAATAACAACGAAAATATCGTAGGAATTTATGCAGAATATGGAGAGAGAACGAATTTAAAAATCAAGATTATATTAATTGATTTTGATTTGGTATACAAAAAACGAATATGAAAGTCTCTATTTATAGAGATTGAAGTGTCTCATTGAATGGATGTGCAACATTTCACGAACTAGTGCACCACTTGGTCTGATACGTTCTAGCCATTGGATCGCACTGTTTCATGATCGAGGTCCAGATTAAACCATGAAGAGTAGTGTCCATTCATCATGCATATTCACCAATTTCTGAACAGTCACCAACCATGCAGATGCCACGCGTACGTCCAACTGAACCAACTGCCACGCAGGATTAAGTGACGTGTGTGCCACCTAGAATGCCAACTCACCGAGCCTCCCGTTGCCATGTCATCGAACCATGAGTCCATTTCTGAAAACTTTAAGGCTCCACAGCTCCTTGCAACGACGTGTACGTGCGAAGTGCAAAGTGCGTCTCTAAAGCGCCCAATGCGAACTTTGCGACATGCGCGGGCCGAGGCCGGGACCGGGACCACTTATTAAATTATAACTTGTACACACATCCCACTATATAAACAAGTCTTTTTTCTTGTAAACTTTTGATGTGGAATTCCTTACCATATATAAGACACTTAAAATTGGGCTTATCAACTTATTAGCCTATATTGGAGACTTTTCCAATTCACCCAAATTAATTACAATGGCCTACATAATTAAATATCATATTTAATTATTTAACACTTTATCAATTAATTCCAACAATCCCCCACATGAATAGAAGAAGTCGACTCAAATTAAGGAAGAAGAAAGAATAGTACTATCTGAAAGATAACGCATCAAGATAGATAGCTTTCGCTTTGAGCCTTCTTTAGTAAAAATCTATCGAACTCACTTGGTTAATTAATGAACGCAACGTCTTGAACTGTCAACCGTTATTGCAAGCTCACGGACTAGGTTCAATAGGAAAATTGATTATGAATGACTCAATAAGAGCACTTAGGAGTTTAACTCCTTCCCATTTCTATGATGCAAAAAGTGCTGCATATGAAGTTTAAGGATAAGCTTTGCTTTTAATGATGACTATAAAAAGGGTATTCTTATAGAACATCACCTATGTAAGTGTAAACTTGGCCGGTTATTTGAGAATTTATTTAGGCGAATTCTCTAAAGCACTCGCAGAACCCAAGTAGTTCGGAGCCGAAATAGTGAACGCAATTGAGAACCAAATTTTGATATGAGAAATAACGTGTTTGGTCTATTGTCTGAGCTTGCAATAACAAAAAGATAAAGAGAGAGGGAGCACTTTTTGCATCATAGAAATGGGAAGGAGTTAAACTCCTAAGTGCTTTTATTGAGTCATTCATAATCAGTTTTCCTATTGAACCTAGTCCGTGGGATCTCCAGTTACCTTACCTTGCCTTAGACCACGCATAGACTATATAATAATGAAAAGATAAAGAGAGAGGGAGTTACCTTGCCTTAGACCACGCATAGATTTGAAAAAACCTTGAGTGGTGCCATTCATCATAATTGAATACCAAGGTATTGTTATGCACTGATCAATCAACTTGCAAAATCTTTCTGGGAAGTCGAAAGTCTGTAAAACATGTCTCAAGAAACGCCAATCCACACTATCATAAGCATTTGCTATATCCAATTTAACTCTTGCGTAAGAGCGATATTTTCAACAATGTTTCGTCTATCAATGAAAGCCCATTGTTCACATGAAATAATTCTAATGGTGTTGTTGAATGCAAAAATCGAACACATAAGAAAATGATGAATGTAATGTTGATTAATTTAGGCTTACCTCAAAACTTATGGAGTGAAACTATATTTTCGACAAATCATATCCTTAATAAAATACCATACAAGAGAAAGAATGAATCACCTTATGAGTTATGAAAATGTCGAAAACCTTCCTACAAATATCTTAAAGTGTGGAGGTATTTGACAAATGTAGAAATACCTAAGCCTAAACAAGTTAAGATTGGATTTAAGACAATTGATTGTGTCTTTATCGAAAATGCAAACAATAGTGGTGTATATCGATTTTTAGTTCATAGATTTGAAATACTTGATGTACATATAGGTGCCATCATTAAATCAAGGAATGCTTATTCTTTGAAAATACATTTTCCTTATAAAGAGAAAGAAGTAAGCTTACACAAACGAAATTACAATACTGTCATTGGAAACTATAAAAAAGATAGTAATCATCAAGTAGATGAAGAATCAAGGTACACTATAAGGCAAAGGATTCATAAGACATTTGGTTTAGATTTTCTAACATATCTACTATAAAATGATCCAAGGATGTTTAACGAAACAATGTCTACCCCCGAAATTCCTTTTTGGAAAGAAGGTTAATAATGAAATTAAATCCATCATGAATAATCATACTTAGGAATTTGCTGAACTTCCTCAGAGAAACAAAGTTTTAGGCTGCAAGTGGATTTTCAAAAAGAAATTGAATTTGGATGGATCAATAGATAAGTATAAGGCTAGACTAGTAGCCAAATGATATAAATAAAAGAAAGTACTAGATTTCTTCGATACTTATTCACTGGTTACAAGGATCACGTCTATACGTGTATTGATTACAATTGTTGTATTTCATACTTTTGAAATATATTAAATGGATGTTAAGACTACATTTTTAAATGGTGAATTAGAAGAAGAAATATATATGGAATAACCTGAATGTTTTGTAGTTCCGAGAAATGAGAATATGGTGTGTAACTTGTAAAATCGCTTTATGGATTAAAACAAGCACCGAAACAATGACATGAAAAATTTGACTAAGTTATGTTGTCAAATTGTTTCAAAATTAATAATGAATGTAAAAAATGTGTTTACATCAAAATCACACCCAACAAATACGTGATTGTATGTCTATATGTTGATGATATGCTAATCATGAGAAATAATTCAAACATTATTACATCAACCAAGAAAATGTTAATAAAACATTTTGACATGAAAGATATGAGAGTAATTGACTTGATATTAGCGATTAAAATCTCTAAAACATTCGACGATTTGTCATTATCTTAATCATATTATATTGAGACTGTACTTAAAAAGTTTAAAACGTATGACGATAAACCAATTAAAATACTAGGAGACTTAAGTTTACACTTAATCAAAAATACTGGTGATCCCATACCTCAATTAGAATATTCTGATGTATATTACCAACTGCACGTGTCCTGATATAGTATATGCAGTCAACAAGTTGAGTAGATTTATAAGTAATCCAAGTAATGACCATTGAAAGCATTAACCTGAGCTCTTAAATACTTAAGAGTTAATTATGTATTATACTACTCAAGATATCTCGCAGTGTTAGAAGAATATACCGATACAAATTGAATATCTGACACAAATGATTCAAAGTCTACAAGTGATTATGTGTTTACCATTGGAGGCGGAGCTGTGTCTTGAAAATCATCTAAACAAACTTGTATAGTTCGATCCACGATAGAATTTGAGTTTATTACTTTAGATAAAATTGGAGAAGAAGCGGAATGACTTCATAATTTTCTCGAGAATATTCCATGTTGGAAAAAATCGGTACATGCGATTAATATACATTGTGATAATCAATTGACAATTGCAATGTCACAAAATAGTATGTATAATGGTATATAACGACATATTCGTCGGAGACAATACCATTAAATAGTTGATATTGAGTGATATAATCTCGATTAACCATGTTAATTAAAGGAAAATATAATGAATCCTTTGACAAAATGATTAATTAGAGATCAAGTATACCATCTTTATAGGGGAATGAGCCTAAAGCCTATCGAATGGAATCAACATAGCAGAAACCTAAACTTGTAAATTGGAATCCAAGATTTTGGTTCAATTGGACAAATAAGTTATGAAATATTCAGTGTAAAACACTCACTCCCATTGCTACAAACCTAAAGTGCTAAAATAATAATAATTGCATAAGTATAAGTGTATGCTTTTAATGATTACTATATCTTGAAAGAAGACAAAAGATGTATGATACAATACTATAGGAGATCACATATATAAGTGTGAAGGGATACCGCTTTTACGAGAATTTGAAGCTTAAATTCTCTTAAAAAATTTATGAGACCAAGAGTTGTTCGGACCCAAAATGAACATAACCATGAAAATCGAAATGGTTAGATGAGTTATGCTGTTGGTACAATTATTTTGATTTACAATAACAACTGAATGGTTCAAGACACCGTATTTACCAATTAACTTAGTAATTAGTAAATTCCATTGAAATCAACTAAAATGTTCAAATTCACAAGCCACACATCCTGATGCTATAGCTTGTCGTGTGTACTCCTTTATTAGAGTCTGCATATCATTTGCATTTTTGGATCGCATATTGTGGAATTTCCATTCATTTGGGGGATTGTTGGAATTTGTTAAGTATAAAACCATGAAAAAGTGACTTTCGAGTCAATTTCGACCAAATATTCGAATTTGATCCGATGGTCAAATTATTAAAATAAATATACTAACTTGTTCTACTCTTTGAATAGATTGTTGTGGTATATTTGGAATCTCCAAACCAATTCTGGGCGAATAAAAAATTATGGTATAAAATTGGAAGAAAATAGAGAAATCTGGCTGAAAATTTGTCCAACTCCACCACTCACCTAGCGCTCGAGAGAGGAGGTTGTCGCTCGAGCGATAGGCGAGCCACAAAGTTTCTATTTCTGATGCTCGATCAACGCAAGAGCAACATGCTAGCGACAGTAAAAATTGCGACTCTTGGCAAATGTCGCTAAATTTGAAACGCACCACTTCACTCACAACATTTCCTTCTCTATAAATTAGACCATTGGGATGTCCATTTGTTCATCCCAATGATATGCAATTATAGCATAACATTAAACTCATCTTTTCCTAAACAAAATTCTGCATAAAAAGCCATTTTCCATTTTTCATAAGAAAGAGTACAAAAACAAATATCTAGTTCATTGTTCTTGTGTTTTGAACTGCTACTAACACAAAAAAAAATTCCGTATTTTGGGAGTCGATTGCCATCATCCATGGGCACCGTTTCCGGGCAAATTCGACTTAACGACAAAGAGTTTAACTCTTGCTTCGATTTTGCATACATTTCTTTTGGTGTTACTTTGACATTATTTTTCTTTGGTACTTTCACTTTTATTCTTAACGTTACTCTGTCCAATTTTTTTCTTTTCAAGGTTTGTTTTACCAGTCGATTCCTGAACTTCTCAAGGTTTTCTTACAAACCTTTTAATTAAGATTGTTACGGGTTAAAGAACAGAACGGACACGTGGCGTCATATCACGACGGTGGGACCAGCTTAATTCGATCAGGATATAATTCTCTAGCTTCAGTTGTGAGTTCCGAGGCCCTGGCTACCAATCCGAGGCCCTCGCTATCACTCCGAGGCCCCTCCTTCTAACGTCCGAGGCCCATCAAAGATCCACTTATGAGGATTCGGCCATGATGAAAATCTCTAACAAATGATTGATGTGACTGTTGTGTAAAGCTTACTTATGTCTTGTCTCGTCAATGTCAGAGCATTTAATGTTAGTACAGAGCTAGGAGAGTCAACTTGATTGCTAGGATTTGAGGTCTTGGTCGAGGAGATGAGGCCACGTGTAAGTTGATCCAAAGGTCACAATTTGAGTTGTAACACTATAAATACCCCAACCATGTAACAAGAAAAGGGCTAATGCAAAATTGGAGAATAAACTGATTCTTTTGGAGCCATAGTTCTCTCGTTTCAACATCATCTTTACAACATTTTATTACAACGCAACCCTGTTATTTATCGATTGGATTCTTATACAATCGTATTTCTTTTATGCCGGTGACCTGAACGGAAACGTCTCGTGCCTTTTTGCTACTCCCACGCTCATCTTCTGTAGTCCACATGACCGTTGATCGGCATTAGTGTGTTGGATTAAGCTTACGTGTGCACGAGTGGGCCCGGCATCTGTTGGCAACATTTTTTGGGGTCAACAGATTGGCGCCGTCTGTGGGAAACGACACTATAACCACGAGCAACCCCGTGGAAAAGGCTTGCTGAAACATTTTTGGGCATCCCCCTTTAAAAAGGATTTATTCTTCAAAGAAGAATAAGAGGAAGCCCCCGAAGTTCAAATTTATTCGAGTTTCAAGAGACATGAGTTCAGGAGAAGAGGCTCCCCCCAGACGAACTAGAGAAGCTGACAATGAGGCCCCTGCGGTCCGACGCCGACCCCACCACCATCACAGGCGAGGTGGTAAGAGGTTGGCGGCCCAGCTTACTAGGGAAATGGCAACCATGGCAGCCAATATGAGGAGCATTACTAATCAAAACTTGGCGATGCAAGAGCTATTGAGGCAAATGCAAGGCCAGGGAGGCCCCCCACCTCCCTCCTTTGTTCCACAAGAGCCATATCAACCTGATGAAGTTCAGAGTCAAAGGACTTATTCCTCCAGGCAGTATAGGGGAGGAAGCCCAGTAGAAAGGGAAGTTGGAGTCGATATCTCCTCCAATTATGCTTCCGGCCGACCCTCCGAGGCCCCGTTCAACATGGAGAATAATTTTCCTCCCGAATATGAGCCAACACCAAGACCCCAGAGGTCTACCAGTGTATTTGATAGGCTTAGCCCGATAGGTCAGAGGCGAAGACAAAGGAATGCCGCCCACGCTTCTAGGAATAGGCCACAGCCCCCACCTCCTGAGGTTCGGCAGCCGGAGGAAAGGCAAGAACGTGCCCCCCGTGCTATGCCACCTCGTCATGAACGCCTTAGGAGGGATGAGGAGGCTCGCAACCAGGCAGGACCCTCCACGCAACAGCCCAGGTATGAAGCTGAGGCTAATTATGATTCGGATGGTCCCCAGAGATCCTGTGACTTAGATGATGACGATGACAATCTGCCATTCTCAAGGGAGTTAAGAAATGCCCAGGTCCCAAGTCATTATACTATGCCCAAAATACCCAAATATGATGGGAGAGGCGACCCAGAGAAGCACTTGAATAGCTACAAAACACACATGAGCCTGAGAGGCGCCACTCCAGCTGTTAAATGCAGAGCATTCCATTTGACTCTAAGTGGAGCTGCTGAAATTTGGTATAGTAGGTTACCTCCTGGGAGCATTCGAAGTTGGCCAGAATTCAAAACCACTTTTTTGAAAAGATTCGCAGTAAGTAAAGAAGGCGAGGCCCCAATCCAACGCCTCCAAGATATGAGACAACAGCCAGAAGAAACTTTGAAAAGCTTTCTGTCCCGCTTCACGGACGAAATGACTTGCTGTGTTCAAGTCACCGATCGCGAGGCTCTATCCGCCCTTAGAGGAGGTCTCAACATGAACACCCTATTTTGGAGAGATGTGCAGAATCAAGATCCCCCAACTTATGATGCTTTGTTGGAAATGATGCGACGTGAAATCATCAATGAGGAACTGATAGAACATCGAAACAGGGCAAGTAGGGGTCTACAACCCCAACAAAGGCAACGTGGTAGAGGTCCAACCTCCCACCTGATGGACCAGCAGTGGGGTCAACCCAATGTGGAAGGCCGCCTGCTCAGGGCAGGCACTTGCCGCAGCCACATTGAATGCTGTACCAGCTTTGGCCTACGAGGACGTACCGACTACGGGTACCCCTGAAAACCCACGAACACAACAGGCCCCCCATAGAGGACGAGGCCGGGGAAGGAATTCGAATCAAGGCAGAGGCAACTCCCAAGGCTATTGCACTTATCACCATTCCTACAGCCATGCCACTGCTGACTGTAGAGACATAGCCTTGCATCCCAGAAATTCGGATTCCAGAAGTAACAATCGGAACAACTCAAGACCGAGGAGCAGGCCCCCGCCGAGGCAAGATTCACGATCTAGGCGAGGCGAGGCCCCTTCCCATCACAGGGAAGTATCTCCTCGTGGAAGAGAAAGAGAAAGGAATAGAAACCCAAATGAACAGCAACGAAGGGACCATCGAGGTAGACCTGATGATGTCCCTGTTCATGAGATTGACACAATATTTGGAGGTCCTTACGTTGGTGGTAGCACCAGAAACTCTCAAATGAACTATGTGCGAGAGGCAAGGGCTCCTCCCTTGACCAGCTATATTGTGGGCAGCAGTTCGCGAAGGAGCCAATCGCCTCCGATTGTGTTTACACATGAAGATTCCGAAGGTATTCATTACCCTCACTGTGATGCTTTGGTAGTAAGAGCAGTGATAGCCAGGAACGGACTGAGGCGAATGCTGGTAGACAATGGCAGTTCTGTGAACATTCTATTCGGATCTACCTTTGACAAGATGATCCTGGATCATGAGTTAACCCCCACCAACACTCCCTTATATGGTTTCACGGGGGACAGTATTATCCCAAGGGGCAAAATTACCCTAGCCGTAGAAATGGGAGCTCCACCCCTAGCAACCACATGTTTTATGGAATTTTTGATAGTGGACAGCAGGTCAGCCTATCATGGGGTATTGGGGAGGCCCGCATTGAAGGACTTGGGAGCAATCACCTCCATTCATCACCTATGCATGAAGTTCCAAACTGATAGTGGGGTAGCAACGGTCAAAGGAGACCAAAGAGGGGCAAGGGAATGCTATCTTAACTCTGTGAGGAAGGCTGAGCCTAGGGATATGCACATGGTGGCAGGTTCCAGTAGCCTCGAATTACCAACACTTGATGAGCTCGATCCACGAATAACCGAGGTTGATTCCCAGGCAGCTCCCATGGAAGAGTTAGAAAGCTTTCCCATCGATTCAAAGGAACCAACCAAGTTGCTGCAGGTTGGAAGAAGTTTAGCCCCAAGTTTTAAAGGGGAGCTTAAAGAATTTTTGTGCAAGAATCACGATGTCTTTGCCTGGAGGCATGAGGATATGGTAGGCATTGACCCTGGAGTCAGTTGCCACCACCTACAAATTGATCCTAAAGTTGCCCCGCACAGACAGAAGAGGCGAGCCCTTAACCCAGAGAGGTATGAGGCCTTGAAAGAGGAAGTGCAGAAGCTTGTTAACAATGGCTTTATAAGGGAGGCCTTCTACCCAAAATGGATATCCAATCCGGTACTGGTGAAAAAGCACAATGGGAAGTGGAGGGTATGCATTGATTTTTCTGATCTCAATAAGGCATGTCCAAAAGACAGCTTCCCACTTCCCAGAATTGATCAGTTGGTGGACTCCACTGCTGGACACGAGTCCCTGAGTTTCATGGATGCCTACTCTGGTTACAATCAAATTCCCATGTACTCAGGCGACGAGGAGCACACCTCGTTCATAACGGACCGAGGCCTTTATTGCTACAGAATGATGCCTTTTGGATTAAAGAATGCTGGAGCAACTTACCAGAGGTTAGTAAACAAGATGTTTGCTAATTTGCTTGGGAAAACTATGGAGGTCTATGTAGATGATATGCTTGTTAAGAGTCTGAAAGTGGATGATCACATATCCCACCTCCATGAAGCCTTTGAAGTTCTACGAAAGTATCGCATGAAGTTGAATCCCCTGAAATGTGCCTTTGGGGTAGCGTCAGGCAAGTTCTTAGGGTACATGGTCAATCAACGTGGCATCGAAGCAAATCCAGAAAAGATCCAGGCGTTAATTGAGATGAAATCCCCTCAGAAACCAAAAGAAGTGCAAAGTTTGACGGGTCGTGTGGCTGCTTTGAGCCGCTTTATATCGAAATCCACTGATAAGTGCCTCCCATTCTTTAGAATACTTAAGGGAGGACAGAGGTTTCAGTGGACTGAGGAGTGTGAAGAGGCTTTCCAGGGGCTCAAAAGGCACCTAGGACAGGCCCCCCTCCTATCAAAACCCAAACTTGGCGAGGTGCTACAACTTTACTTAGCAGTTTCCCTCGAGGCTATAAGTGCAGTACTTGTGAGGGAAGAGAATTCAACTCAGCTGCCTGTTTATTATATCAGCAAGGCTTTAATACCTCCTGAGACGCGATACCCAGACATGGAAAAGCTAGCCCTGGCATTGATCATCGCTTCTCGTAAATTGAGGCCTTATTTTCAGGCTCACACCATTCACGTATTGACAAACTTTCCACTCAGACAAGTTCTACAAAAGCCAGACGCCTCGGGTAGACTACTGAAGTGGGCAGTGGAGTTGAGCGAATTTGAAATCCTCTTCAAAGCCAGAACTCCTGTCAAAGGGCAAGCTTTAGCAGATTTTGTGGCAGAATTTACCAACGTGCCAGAAATTGGCCAGGAGGCGGAGCCTTCCGAGCCCCCAACATGGAATTTGTTCATAGACGGTTCAGCAGGGGAGACAGGCTCAGGTGCTGGCGTAGTTCTTGTGAGCCCTAAAGGTCATATGTTGAATAGCGCAGTACGGTTCGGCTTCAAAGCCACCAACAATGCCGCAGAATATGAGGCCCTCCTCGCTGGCCTCAGGCTAGCCAAGGAAATGCAAGTAAAGAGGCTTCACATCAGCAGCGATTCCCAGCTTATAGTGGGACAGGTAAACGGCAACTTTGTGGCAAGGGACAAAGCCATGGCCTCATATCTCAAATTGGTAATGAGCCTACTCCCTTCCTTTGAGAAATTTGAATTAAGTCAGATACCACGCCTTGAAAACGCGCACGCTGATGCTTTATCTAAGCTTGCCAGCAGCAAAGATTCTGAATTGCTGGCAGTGGTCCCAGTGGAACACCTCCCCAGGCCGTCCACCTCCGCAGAGGTGGTGATGTGGGTAGAAGGTACCCCAACTTGGATGCAACCTCTCATATCTTACCTCAAAGATCATTCCTTACCTGATAATAAGGAAGATGCGTATAAAATACGTAGAAGGTCTGCCCATTTCTTGTTAGTGGACGATGTTCTATATAAACGCGGATTCTCTGCACCTCTCCTTCGGTGCGTAGGAGAAGAGGAAGCTGATTATGTACTTAGGGAAATTCATGAGGGCATTTGTGGCAATCACTCCGGAGGATTAGCCTTGGCCAATAAAGCATTGAGACAGGGATATTACTGGCCTACAATGAAAAAAGACGCTCTCCAATTCGTTCGCAAATGTGACAAGTGCCAGCGTTTTTCCAACGTGCAGAGACAACCCTCTCAGGAGCTTACTACAGTAACCAGTCCATGGCCCTTTAGCAAGTGGGGAGTGGACCTCATTGGCCCGTTACCTAAGGGCAGAGGAGGCGCCAGCTTCGCCATAGTGGCTATCGATTATTTCACGAAATGGGTAGAAGCTGAGCCTCTGGCAAAGATCACTGAGGCCAACACTTCCAAATTTCTATGGAAGAATATCATTTGTCGCTTCGGCATCCCTCACTCGATTGTCTCTGATAATGGCAAACAATTTGACAACCGGAAGGTCCGAGACCTCTGTGAAGAACTTGGAATCAGAAAGCACTTCTCTACGCCTCATCACCCCCAGGCCAATGGCCAAGTGGAGGCCGTCAACAAGACCATCAAACACACCTTGAAAAAGAAGCTCGATACAGCTAAGGGAGCTTGGGTAGATGAATTACCCCAGGTGCTATGGGCGATACGAACGACGAGCAGAACACCTACAGGGGAAACCCCTTTCTCTATGACTTATGGCGCTGAGGCGATGAGCCCAGTGGAGGTAGGATTACCCTCACCCAGAAGATTAAGCTTCAATGAGATATCCAATGAGGAACTTCGAAGGTGTGAGCTCGATTTCCTTGAAGAAAAGAGGGATGATTCCCAGCTGAGGCTTGCAACCTACCAGAGGAAGATGAGTCGATACTACAACTCAAGGATGAAAAGGAGGTCCTTCCGCATAAACGACTTAGTCCTTCGCAGGGTTTTCCTATCCTCAAAGGAGCCGGGGGTGGGCACCCTAGGACCCAACTGGGAAGGACCCTACCAAATTGAAAAGGAAATTCGACCCGGCACTTACTGGATAAAAGACATGGATGGCAGAATTCAACTTCACCCGTGGAATGTTGAGCATCTGAGAATGTATTATCAGTGAATGTAATCAGTAGCTGGATGTTGTTCCCCAGCCTTTATAAATAAATAAGTTTTCTCCAGTCTTCGTCAACTACCATAAGCGTGGGCGCTTCGGAGGAGAGGATGGAACCTTAAAAGAAGGCCACCTCGTTCGAACTCCAAAGCGTACATCACAAGCCTCCCTTCGGTGAAGCTGAACGCCAAAGGGAGAAGCCTCTGCTTGGATGAACCATCCACCAAGCTGGGAAGCGTGGGCGCTTCGGAGGAGAGGATGGAACCTTAAAAGAAGGCCACCTCGTTCGAACTCCAAAGCGTACATCACAAGCCTCGCTTTGGTGAAGCTGAACGCCAAAGGGAGAAGCCTCTGCTTGGATGAACCATCCACCAAGCTGGGAAGCGTGGGCGCTTCGGAGGAGAGGATGGAACCTTAAAAGAAGGCCACCTCGTTCGAACTCCAAAGCGTACATCACAAGCCTCGCTTTGGTGAAGGCGAACGCCAAAGGGAGAAGCCTCTGCTTGGATGAACCATCCACCAAGCTGGGAAACGTGGGCGCTTCGGAGGAGAGGATGGAACCTTAAAAGAAGGCCACCTCGTTCGAACTCCAAAGCGTACATCACAAGCCTCGCTTTGGTGAAGCTGAACGCCAAAGGGAGAAGCCTCTGCTTGGATGAACCATCCACCAAGCTGGGAAGCGTGGGCGCTTCGGAGGAGAGGATGGAACCTTAAAAGAAGGCCACCTCGTTCGAACTCCAAAGCGTACATCACAAGCCTCGCTTTGGTGAAGGCGAACGCCAAAGGGAGAAGCCTCGCTTGGATGAACCATCCACCAAGCTGGGAAGCGTGGGCGCTTCGGAGGAGAGGATGGAACCTTAAAAGAAGGCCACCTCGTTCGAACTCCAAAGCGTACATCACAAGCCTCGCTTTGGTGAAGCTGAACGCCAAAGGGAGAAGCCTCGCTTGGATGAACCATCCACCAAGCTGGGAAGCGTGGGCGCTTCGGAGGAGAGGATGGAACCTTAAAAGAAGGCCACCTCGTTCGAACTCCAAAGCGTACATCACAAGCCTCGCTTTGGTGAAGCTGAACGCCAAAGGGAGAAGCCTCTGCTTGGATGAACCATCCACCAAGCTGGGAAGCGTGGGCGCTTCGGAGGAGAGGATGGAATCTTAAAAGAAGGCCACCTCGTTCGAACTCCAAAGCGTACATCACAAGCCTCGCTTTGGTGAAGCTGAACGCCAAAGGGAGAAGCCTCTGCTTGGATGAACCATCCACCAAGCTGGGAAGCGTGGGCGCTTCGGAGGAGAGGATGGAACCTTAAAAGAAGGCTACCTCGTTCGAACTCCAAAGCGTACATCACAAGCCTCCCTTCGGTGAAGCTGAACGCCAAAGGGAGAAGCCTCTGCTTGGATGAACCATCCACCAAGCTGGGAAGCGTGGGCGCTTCGGAGGAGAGGATGGAACCTTAAAAGAAGGCCACCTCGTTCGAACTCCAAAGCGTACATCATAAGCCTCTCTTTGGTGAAGCTGAACGCCAAAGGGAGAAGCCTCTGCTTGGATGAACCATCCACCAAGCTGGGAAGCGTGGGCGCTTCGGAGGAGAGGATGGAACCTTAAAAGAAGGCCACCTCGTTCGAACTCCAAAGCGTACATCACAAGCCTCTCTTTGGTGAAGCGAACGCCAAAGGGAGAAGCCTCTGCTTGGATGAACCATCCACCAAGCTGGGAAGCGTGGGCGCTTCGGAGGAGATAATGGAACCTTAAAAGAAGGCCACCTCGTTCGAACTCCAAAGCGTACATCACAAGCCTCCCTTTGGTGAAGCTGAACGCTGAAGGGAGAAGCCTCTGCTTGGATGAACCATCCACCGAGCAAGAGGTTAAAAACAGTTTCATCAAGGATTAAGTTAAGGTAGTTTCAGAATGATACCCTGGGAAAGCAGTTGTCAAAAGTTTTGTAAAGGAGCTTCAGTTAAGTTACCTCAGATTTGCTAAGTTTGCTTGGCTGCTTTGCTGAATAATTTGCTCAGTTATCCCATTCTAATTAATTATTTAAGTATGGCAAGGCCTTGATACTATTGCATTAAGTTAAGTTCATTGTGGAAAAGATAAATGGCAGCACAAAGATGAAGCAAAATCTGTGTTATATTGATATGCCGAATGAATTACAAAGTAATGAATTAAAATTACAAAAATGCATCAAGGAGCAGGGGGTGGGGGAGCTGGAGCATCTGTTGCTTGAGGTGCTTCAACAGGTTGAGGCCCTTCAGTAGGCTCATCTTCAGGGTCAAGTTCCACCACCTCACCCTCTTCAGCAGGTGTCTGCGGAACCTCCTCCTCTAAGAACTCAGCTTTCAATTCAGAAACATCAAGCTCTGGATGTGCCTCTCCCAACCTCTCAAAGACCTCTTGATAGGCCACTTTGCTCCAATACAGGCCGAAGCGTCGATACTCTTCAGTGTGATGGAAGTTGGCTATGTAGTTTCTTACTGCGATATCGCCCGCCTCGACCACGTCAGCTTCATATCTTTTCACTTCGGCCTCCAGCCACCTCAGCTCCTTCTCCATGAACTGCCCGGCATCCCTGGCCCCAGTTAATTCAAGGTTTGCCTTCTCCAGCGCTTCGGCAGTGACCTTCTGGTGGTTGTCAGAAATCTCCACCTTTTTGGTGAGGGCAGCCACCTCACATTGGCTCTCATGAACCTCCTTCTTCAAGTCCTCAATTTCTGCCAGGAGAGCATCGCGTTTCGAATCATCAACATCTCTCTGAATTCTCAGTTCAATGTTGGCCTCCTTCTTTTCCGCCAGCTCTGCCTTCACTTTTTCCAGTTCGTCGCGAGAGGCTCTATTCCTTGACTGAATATCTGCCAAAACAGTTTGGCATTCCAATGCAACCCCCAAGGCCCTGGCAGTTTGGCTCACCAAAGTAGTGGTGAGGTCCACAGCATCACAGGTGGCCACATAATTCTGCCACCTCTCCGTCCAGAACTTGTTGAAGCCCTCAGTGGCCGCCCTCACCTCTGGAGGCAACATTTCTATTACAGCAGGGGCTATTATGTCCTCCCTGCCCCCCAGGAAATTCCCAGACTTTCCTGGGGTCCTCTCCACAACCTTCTTCTTGGTGGCCCCCTCTGCTCTCGCCACGTCATCCATGACGATCTTCCTAGACTGGGCCACCATGGCAGCATCAATCGAAGATTGGAGGAGCTTCGGCTGCTTCGAACCCCCCTTCTCAAAGGACACAGTGGTCCCAAAACTTGACGACCCTCCACCTGGGCCCAGTTTTCTCTTCTTTTGTGGCTCATCAGCCACCCCCTTGCCCTTCGCCAATGCTGGCTTGCCACCTTTTGGGGCCTCCTCTTGCACCTCCTCCTCAGCCTCTTTCTCATTTTTGTTCTTGCTGAGGCGGTCCAGCTTGGACTTTACCTGTTTTGCCCCAGTGGACCCAGGTTTTAGTGCTTTCGCCCCGGCAGTGGAGGTGGCCTTCATTATACTGGCCATATCAGGCAGGGCATAATCTTTCTTGGTGAATTTATCTGCGATTACGAAGAGAAGTCAGTTCAAATCATTAAAGGGGGCAGTTAGTTAAAAGTAGAGGCGTCTCTTACCCTTGGGGGCCATCAGTCCGAAATCAATGAAGTATCTGCTCCTTTCGATTAAGTGAGAAAAGCTTCGGAGCCTCGGAGATCGTTGATAAATGTCTTCTACAATGGCCCACTCAGCCTCAGAAAGCTCGTACCTTGTGCTACAATCTGCAAAAAACGGGCAGTTATCAGTGTCAGAAGCAGGCATGATGAAGCTATAAGAACTGAAGACGACACTCACAAGCCTCGTAGTACTGGGTCGGCGCGGTAACAGCTGGGACAGCATCTCCCTCCACCATCTGCCACCTACCCGTCACCCAGAACCACGACTCCTTCCACCCCTTAATGGATGAAGGGAGCCCAACCACAAAAGGGGCGTGGGAGCCCCAGGGAGTGATGTAATACCACCCCTTTGAGTCATCTTTTCCCACGACCCTGGCGTGGAAGAGGGACTCGAAAACATGAAGTGGGAGGTCCTCGCCCAGAGACACTTCCTTCCACAGGAAGTAGGTCCCCACGACTTGGCTCCACCCATTGGGAAGAATTTGGGTGGGGGACAACATGAAGGTCCTCAGCACAGCCCTAAAGAAGGGGTGCAGAGGCAGACGCACACCTGCCTTAAGCAGGTGTTCACTGAAGGCCACACAATTGGGCCTCGGAAAACAAGCCCTTTCGTGAGCATCAGGGACTAAGAGTTTGACGTAATGGGGGATGTTATAGGTCTGCCTAAGTTCGTCTAGTTTGGCAGAAGTGATATTGGATTGGATTTTGGCTGCCCCCCATCCCGCCTCATAATCTATAGGCTCTTCGGTCATACTATACCACTCACCAGAGGCCCCAGACACTGACTCCTCCCCACTCCTAACTACTGTCATGGCTAGAGACGCCTCGGAAGACATTGTTGTTGGAAGAATATGAATAGTGCGAGAAAAGGGTATCTAAGGAAAATAGGAAGACAACTACGTAAGGAAAAAGTACCTAAAGCGAAGGAAAGACTCAGAAAGCTCGCCGGAAGTTCGTCGGAAGTTCGTCGGAAAATGATTGACAATAGGACAGTTTCAGAAATTTCAGAGTGTTTCGTGAAAGTAAAGTATGAAAATGACAAAGTTCTGGTTTTTATACTAGCGAAGGATTCAGCCCCAGCCGTCAGATCAGATCTCAGTTAATCTGAGGCGTACAAAATTGCACAAATCTTGACCCTTGAAATCAAACGTTTTCTCTACATCAACGCCTCAGATTTGTGCGTGCCTGAACCAACACTGGCTCGCGCGTGAATTTGTCCTCGAAACTACACATCCCAATAATTGGCCATCATTGTGCATTAAATAAAAACAGCTGTACGGCTATTGAAATTCGTCTCGATGCAGTTCATTGGCCTTGGAAACATAAGAAACCGTCACATCACAGGCATCAATTTCTATGAACGTCGCCTCGCCTCATCAAAAGGAAATCAGCCTCGGCCAGTTCGAATATGAACTCGCCTCATCAAAAGGAAATCAGCCTCGGCCAGTTCGAATATGAACTCGCCTCATCAAAAGGAAATCAGCCTCGGCCTGTTCGAATACGAACTCGCCTCATCTTGATGCAGCTCCAAAGGAATTTCAGTTTTGCTGGCAACTTTCTTAGGAATGGCGTAAAGCACAGAAAATTCAGACTTTGAAAGTCCACGCCTGGCATAAATGACCACACATGGACTTGGGGGACTATTGTTACGGGTTAAAGAACAGAACGGACACGTGGCGTCATATCACGACGGTGGGACCAGCTTAATTCGATCAGGATATAATTCTCTAGCTTCAGTTGTGAGTTCCGAGGCCCTGGCTACCAATCCGAGGCCCTCACTATCACTCCGAGGCCCCTCCTTCTAACGTCCGAGGCCCATCAAAGATCCACTTGTGAGGATTCGGCCATGATGAAAATCTCTTACAAATGATTGATGTGACTTTTGTGTAAAGCTTACTTATGTCTTGTCTCGTCAATGTCAGAGCATTTAATGTTAGTACAGCTAGGAGAGTCAACTTGATTGCTAGGATTTGAGGTCTTGGTCGAGGAGATGAGGCCACGTGTAAGTTGATCCAAAGGTCACAATTTGAGTTGTAACACTATAAATACCCCAACCATGTAACAAGGAAGGGACTAATGCAAAATTGGAGAATAAACTGATTCTTTTGGAGCCATATTTCTCTCGTTTCAACATCATCTTTACAACATTTTACTACAACGCAACCCTGTTATTTATCGATTGGTTTCTTATACAATCGTATTTCTTTTATGCCGGTGACCTGAACGGAAACGTCTCGTGCCTTTTTGCTACTCCCACGCTCATTTTCTGGAGTCCTCATGACCGTTGATCGGCATTAGTGTGTTGGATTAAGCTTACGTGTGCACGAGTGGGCCCGGCATCTGTTGGCAACATTTTTTGGGGTCAACAAAGATCTTATATTTTATTTTCCTTTTTCAATTTATCGGTTTACAACCTATTCTTAAAATTTTCTTTCATTTCATTATTGACCGGTTTTATGACCTTATTATAAGGTTTTTCACTTTTTAAAATTAGTCGGTTCTTAATCTTGATCTCAAGATTTCTTTTATCAAATGATTTTTGACCTCGTTCTCACGATTCATTTTATCTACAGATTTCTAACATTCCATATGGTTTCTTTATTATTCACTCATTCTTAAACCTGTTTGAAGGTTTCCTCTTAAATGATCAATTCTTGACATTTTCCAAAATTCTCTGACATAGTAGAAGCTTGTAGGAAAGACCAGAACCTCACGAAACTCAAACTTGTTGATTTAAAATATCAAATACCAATAAAGATAGAATAATTTGAGGAATTTCGGAAGACTCTTTATTTAATTCAAAATTTAACTTGATGTAAAAATTAACTATAACTCACATTTAAAGCAGTAAATAAAATATCGATAATAACTAACTTCTAGATAACGACCAACTTAGAAAACAATAATAATAAAAGATAAAATCAAACTCTAAATGGAATTAAAATCCTAATCTCTTTTAAATTAAGAAAGTTATTCAAAATAATGAAAAACGCGTTTTCAGAGCTCTAAATGATGGAATTAGGCCGAAACAGACACAAACATCTTCGACAATGGACACTCTAAAATTTATTTTTTTTACCCTTATCTCACTTTTCCATGAACCCTTTTTCTTTTTGTATTGCATTACTCTCTCTATCCATCAATTCTTTATCACGCCTTGAGTATTTTTTTTTATTGAATAATGATATTCATCCCTACTGGGGTTGGGCTACAGTTTATATGGCAATTAAATAGTATTAAATGATAGACTCAATGAAATGAGTAATGTGATTTTGTATTTAAATGATTCTATTATTTAATGTCATGTAATTGTCACATAGATTGAGGCTCAACCCCCGTAGGAATTAATAACATTATTCTTTTTTATTGCTTTGACAATAAATTTTTGAGTCGATCGCGTATACAATTCTTCACAATGGAGTTGTTCAACATGCATCTATTTCGTCAATTAAAGTGGTGATATTCTCAACAAAGATGATCCTGCTGGACAGATTTCACAGCAACCAATTTTGTCTCCAAACTCAATTTGGTTCCTACTGGATCTCATGAGTTTGAGTGATGTTAAAGATATGGAAGTATTTCTATATTCTTTTGATGGATAAAGTTGTTTGTGCACCAGGTGTACGTACACTGTCTCACATGAATAGTGTGTGCGAATATTTTATTGTGTGTGGGACCCCCTCCATGTGTGCGGGGTGTAAAAGATTGTATAAATGATTATGTACATATAACATTATTGTCTTTTGATATCATGACATGTCCCAGATTTTTATGAAATTACTTTCTTAACACTATGATATTAATCGGTATAAGTTCTTTCTTTTATCTGTATGTAATCCTATTTATACGGTAATGCCCTTTGTGTTAAGGGATAAAAATTCCACATCGAATAAAGATGAAAATATAGACTAATTTATAAGAATTTGGACTACTTCTCTTAATAAAGTTGACCTTTAAGATGGAATCCCAAATTTTAACATGCTATCAGAGCCTATTAAACTTTAACGAGTAATTCGGTCCGATTAAGATTCAAAAAAATTGAGCACACGAATTTCAAGATTGGTCTGCTTAAACGAGCCACCATTTTGTTAAAAATCTCACATCGAATAAAGATGAAAACATAGACCAATTTATAAGAATTTGGATAACTTCTCTTAATAAGGTTGACATTTTAAGATAAAACCTCAAATCTTAACACTTTGTAATTCTTATACACTAAAGTTACGCAATTCTTAAATTATTGCTTCAATATGCTGTCTCAATGACATTGAGTTTTTTATTTTAACAAAATACAGGAATTTTTAAGGTAATAATCGTTAATCACTAAACCAATGTGGACTACAAATGATGAACGTGCAGTACTCCTTGAGGATACAAATTAAGTAGAGACATGTTTTCGAGTCTTGGCATCGCCAATCTTGTTTATGAGAAGAACAATTTGATTGCCATGCTATCTTGGCCATTAAAGAAAAAAAAATTGGGTTTGTTTATTCAAACAATATTTATGATTATCTTAAAGAAAAATTCGATTAATACTAATTAAGCCAAAATTGTTGTCAAAATTAGTTCATATTGGGAATACACTACATTATGGCAGCAATTATACCTTAGGAGACTTTGCCTTCTCTAATCTCCAATTCTTTAACATTCACTAATATTAAATTTCACGTCGTGCGGTAGATAATTCGACAAATAACCAAGCCTCGATATAGGCCAGCAAACCAGCCTAGGTCAAAGAATAAATTTTAACAAGCTAAATGAATCTAATTATGATTAATTTTATATATGATCTTGTTCATATTTTTACAATATTCAAGTGTTGGAATGAAATCTGGAATTCTTTTATCAGAAATTTACAGTATGTTCATATAGTTGACATAGCTCACTCTAGGGTGGACGCAGAAATTAAAAGTTAGATGGACAGGGGTGGACGCAGAAGTTAAAAGTTAATTTTGAACGGCTTACTTTGACAAGTCGTAGCATTTGCTACAATTAATTATTTCGTAAGCCATTAACGACGTAGAAAATTAGACCGTGAACACTTCGAAATAGTATTAAGAATGCAATATTTCGCCCTTTTTTTATGGAGAGTTAAGATTTTGTTAAAAAGCGAGAAAAAAGAGAAAAATTAAAATTTATTGTGATTTTGCCCGTATTTGATGGAGATTAAAATCAAATTTTTAGTAAATTTTGAATTTGATAAAAGTTAAATCGTCATGGATTCCATGAAATATGTTATTAAAATTAATTGTTAACTTTAATTTAGATTAAAATTTATATTTCAATCGATATCAAATATATATAACTTAAAAGTTGGGGGGCACGTGCCCCCCCCCCCCCCAAGACTTTCCCTGGGTTCGCCCATGGCTCAGTCCATCACTTCAAAAAGAAAGTCCGCAGGAGTCTTTTGAAAGGCCTAAAATTAGTAACTGAAATAATTGGCCGAAGGAAAGGACTAAATTGATAGCTTAAAATAACTTCTTGTAAGAAATTTGTTTAGAAGATTGAAAATTTGGTTAAGTGTCAAAATAATAATAATAATAATAATAATAATAATACTAATAATAATAAAACTTGAAAAAGTGACCTTCGTGTCAATTTCGGTTAAATATTCGGATTTGATCCAATGATCAAATTATAAATGTAAATAGACCAACTTGTTTTACTTGACAACTGCAGGATATTTGTCTAAGCTTGTCGCTTTCCTGACGCTGAACTGTTGCTCGAGCAACATGCTAGCTACGAAGTCACTATTTTTATCGTTCGAGCGAGCCGATGGCGACAGGCTAGCGACGGTGAATGGTGTGACCTTTGGCAAGAATTGTTGAGTTTGGGGTGCGACACTTCATTCACAACCCATCACCCTCTATATATAGGACCTATTAGATGTTAATTAGACGTCCCATACCATATTTGCATCGAGCATTGTATAAAAATCGTTTTCTTCTATATAGAGAGAAACTCCATCGGAAGTTCGCCGTAACTTGTGGTTTGAAGTGCTTTTACCACAAATTGAATCTGTTGTATCTTGGGAGATAAGCATCTTGAACCGTGAGCACCGTTGCGGGGCAATTTTGTCTTAAGGAAAGAGTGAAAATCACTTACCTTGGATTCTTCTTCTTCTTCTTCTTCATCTTTATTTCTTGGCTGTTATTTGTTTTCATTTGTAGTTTTCATACTACATTTTCAATCACCTTGTTATATTGTTTAGTTACGCTCCTGCAGATTAAACTTCGCCTTTAGTTTGTTCGATATACAATAATCATTTCACCCGCACTTATATTTAGCCCGCGTTGCCAACACTTCTTACCTACATCTACCTACAGATCAATTGATGTGTAAAAATGCTCAATTCCCAGATGTAAATCGAATAGATAGAAATGGTACTATACCATTGATTTGCTTCATCAGAAGTAGCATCTCATCGTTTGTAGGAGTTTTGAGTTGGCGACCCATGACAAGTTCAACTGTGAGCATCAGTCCTCTAAATTATGCCTCACGTATAGTGTTTGGTTGACAGAATCTAAGACAGCACCCTATTTGCCTTTTTTTTTTTGCATCTTTTAGTGAATTTCTGCCAAGTGTTATTTGTGAAATAAATATGTACTTGTAGCATGATTGCAATCCTCTTTCCGTCACATCACCAATGACTACGTACGCGATGAGTATCACATTCTTGTTATTGGTTAGTGAATAGTTTAAGGAGTCAATTAGATAAATTTGTTGAGAATTTACTTAACATGCACAATGAAAAACACAAAATATTTCAATTTCCACCAAGGATTTGCATTGTGTTTAAATAAAAATGTGATAAGAATTATACTTTGGATGAATTCCACAAACTCCTTTACTTTTCTTGAACTCGAATCATCACAATGTGCAATCCAAGTTCTCCAATTGTCCAACTTCCAACGGTGATCCACATAGAAAACAAGAATAACTATGATTTTCTTTTCTTGTGCTAATAAGAACAATGAATTATTCCATTCAATTTTCAAACCCTAACAGCCTATTAATATAAGTTCAAGCAGGCTGGGCCAGTCTATTAAATATAACCTGGTCCAATATTTAATTAATCAAATTAATTAAATCAGCTCTATGAATTAATTAATCCAATTAATTAATTTGGACCTATTAATAAGTAACCCAATTAATTAATTATCCAACACTTGTCACTTAATTAATTGGTAAATCACATTCTTCTGATTATCTTTTGTGTGTGATCCATTAGGTTCTCGATCACGATACCTAGCGACGTGAATTATTATTTTGATCTAATCAAAATTGATAAATTAAAATACCCATTTTAATTTATCATCAATTCCTATTCGTCGTCCCAAATTGACATCTAGCAATATGTCATGCCAATACATATGAAGGGAAATGTCACGTGGTATGACAAAACCAAACTTATTCGTTTATCATGAAACTATAATCTTTTCGTTAATATGATCCGATCAATTATGAGATATGAATATGTGTCAATCTCAATTATTGATCATATCTTTTATCCCACTGTTAAGTCAATGTAAGTTGAAAACTCCTTTTCGACTTATGAGTTTACATTGGCCAATGATTTCTTTATCAACTTAACTGGATAAAATGTAGATCATAATCTCTTACTATCTAAGAGTGACAAATCCTCTATTCATCATTCACAACCTTCATTTAATTCTTGACATACTCGAATGATACTGTATTAGTAATCTTTGACAGAGTAACATCTAATCTCACCAAATTATGAATGTCCTCATATAAGGTACTATGATGACCTCAAGCCAAAGGACTATTCTACTACCGAACGTTAGAGATTAACCACTGACACTCAGATAGTTATCGATATGGAATCTCCCAACGTGTCTCCAATATTTTGTTCTATAATAAAACATCCACGTTGTTCATTCAAGTGTCACCACACTTTACCTTGTGAGATCAGCTACTTACTTCACAAGTAAAAAATGCCACACGTGATGGTCTATCTGTAATAACGATATCTGTATTTCGTTATTATATATACCTACACACAATTTAAGATTCAGTTATATGTAATTTGTATCTCATAATCACAACTCCTTATGATTAACAAATTATCAAGACTTGAATCTACAGATTCTATAGTTTAATCTATTAGAATATTAATTTAATTAAATAATAGATATTGCTATAAATACGCATCGATTATATATATTAAAAGTGTTTATATCCAAAATTGATCGGACCTAAGCATAACACTTACAAAATCATGTATAACACAATATTAGGGTCATCCCCTTCTCTATAGGTTTTTAACCTAGCTCAAGGCACATGGATTACGATACCCTTACCCTCGCAATATAGGCTATTGAATTGAGAGAAACGAGAAAAACTTGTTGAAATCGAGGAGGAAATATTAATTCGGTGCTTCTCCTTGAGGGCAATAAGGCCCTCTTTTAGGTACGAACTGACATTAGGAGCATTTTCTTCAAGTTTTTCTTCCTTAATCACCTGAAGAATAGCAAGTCCTGTAGCAATACATATAGGGTCGATATGTCTGCAATCTCAGGAGTAGTTACCGTTGCACCAAGAGGGATCCTGTTTCCAATGCCTTGGTTATTCAAAATTAGAAATGGCACTCTACGAAAGTTTTGCACTTAACGGTATAGTAAGTATTTTGAATATAAACCTTTGCCATTGTTTACTATGTCAGGCACAACATTGTGCCTCAAATGACCAAAAATGGTTCCCCTTTCGTGCAAAACCCCCTGGACCTCATCTGTAATACAAAGGCTTCCTACCTTTTAAATGCTGCTATAAACTTTAGGTAACTAACCAGTAACATGGCTAATTCATTTGCTTCCATCCCAAAATTCGTGAAAAATAAAACCTACATAGCTAGATCGATAAAAAATCCATCACAACAACAAAACAAGCCTTGCGCATAGGAAATTTAGGATCAACTACATAAATCATTTTGTTAGGTCTAATTTTGTAATTAGAAAAATTAGCAATTTTCAAATCTATAATTGATAATTTTTTTAGTTAAAATCATGTCTTAGTTGAATTTTATTAGGAATTTATTGAATTGTAATCAAAGTTAAAATAGGAGTTATTGAGTCTTAGTTATAATAAAAATAGTTTGGATTTGGTAGTATAGTTCTTTGAGGAGTCAAAAAGTCAAAGAAGATCGCATATAATCAATGAAATGCAATTGAAAGTAAAATAAGTGTCAAGTTTTGTTCCAAATATTTAGTCACAAGTTTCGATGCATTTTTCACATAAAAAACATTCGAATTTGAAAACTTCATTTCAGAAAGTTTGTAGCCTTTCGAGTTAGCGTTCCAAAGCCCTTTGAATTGTCTCAATTGGACATCGAGATAGAAAGTTATGACAAAAATACTGACCACTGCTCAGCTCGAGCTCTCTTGGAGTTGAGCGGTGTGGTTATCCAAGGAATAGTAAAATTCGATTCAGTTTGTTCTTTGAAAGCCATATTTATATTCCAATATCTCTTCGTTTCTGCCTACAGATCAAAGCAAAGAAAGATCCATGAACATATACCAAAACAAAATCCTACATTTTCCAATTAGCTTTCAGAGTTATGGAGATTTGGGGTAAGGAAGAAAAAAGTAGCCCATAGTTGTGGGAAGTGGGGGTTGCACTACCAACGAAGTTCCTTGGTGATTTACAAGTTAGGTGGTCAAAGTCAGCTAAAATTTAACAGTGTCTGGACTAACTGTAATTTAACTATTCCAGTAGATTTTATTGAAAAGTTTGTCCAGAGGTTTTTATCCAGTCAAGAATTTTCCTCCATAATCATATGTGGTGTTATTTATTTATTCGTTACTTTGATCTAAATGTTTGTGATTTTTTAATTATAAGAATTAATTGAATTAATTACCTTAATCATTTAGAAACAATAAGCCCCTATTTGTCTATCATTAATCCAAAAAATTGTTTACTACAGTAAGATTCTCCACCACACATTCATCCAACAAAATATTTTACACACAAACCAATAAAGTTACTTTAATTTTCAACCACACATTCTCCAAAAAATACTATTCATTACACTAATTTTCTCCCAATAATGGGAGACAAACAAGCTCTAAATAAGTGACTTGTTGCTTTTAATTGATTTAGTTCCGCTCTAAACTATTTGGATAATTTTAAACTTTCACATTTTTTGGGTTAATTTCACAAATGGTCACTGAACTTACCTAAAAGTTACAAAACGGTCATTAAAGTTTAAAACTTGCAGAAACTGTTACTAAAGTTTCACGCGCTTTCACAAACGGTCACCGAAAAACCGTTATAATTTTTATTCAAACTTAAAGGACCAAAACACGTGGACATAGACGCTTGACCACCTCAAGTGCAAATTTCTTGCTATTAAGTGCCACCTTTAGAGCCTCGAATCACCACCTTCCGGTCACCAAGACCACCGGATCTGACCACCACGAGTCTTGCCTCACTCTCCTCTACAACCTCCAACCAACTGTTAGCTACAAAACATCAGGAATCAGCAGAAAATCTAGCCCAAAAACCCCATCTCACGAACTCCTTTTCTACCGAAAAACCCACTGCCGACAACGCCCATGTTAATAACACCCTATAGGTCGCTCAAGCTCAACATGACGCATCCATACATGGTCCTATTACATCAAATAATATAGAAAATCTAAATCTACAACAGAATTTAGAATCAGCGAACTCGCGGCCAACAATCACTTTTTCCGGCTATGACGGTGGTCCCCACGATCGCGGACCACCTATTCTAGCATCCTCCCTTTATGGCGCATCTACTCCAACCACGAGTCATCAGTAATTTGGCTCAATATGGACGAATAAGCTGGGACGCAAGGCAGTCCGTTTTGTCCTCCATCGATTGAGGTTTCTACACTACCTCAATCATCAAATTCGGCCTTAATACATTCCATTCAAGTTGGTAATACACTGTGTCATGAATCAATTGCACCAATTATTCACCAAATAACATAGGCGTCACCGGAGGTGGGGTTTTCGGCATAAAAGGAGTTCGCGAGATGGGTTTTTGGGCTCGATTTTCTACTGATTCCTGATGTTTTGTGGTTGACGGTTGGTTGGAGGTTGTAGAGGAGAGTGAGGCGAGATTGGTGGTGGTCGGATCCGGTGGTCTTGGTGGTCGGAAGGTTGTGATTCGAGGCTCCACTCTACTCTTAACATGGTGCTTTTTCACTCTGTGGTGATGCACACCTCGTAAAATCGACAAAAAAATATTAAATTTTCATTATATTTGAGGTTGATTTAATGAATCATTTTCGATCATTCTTTTCGGTCCATTATTAAAAAAAATCCTTCTTCTTTAATAAGCTTCTGCTCTTATTCTATACGTTACAACCTCTTCCCATCATTTGTTGTGTTATTAATAAAATTTAAATACCTAAATCATTTTTGGAGACAATATGATTGTATATAATGACTCGACTATTATCCTTATTCTTAGTCCCCTGGTTAAAACTAAGCAAAAGTTACTTTCGTAACTGAATAAAATGCATATATTTACATGTCATACATAAATACGTCACAAGACATGGAAGCAGCCTTACATTTTCCGTATCAAATATTCATTGCGAACTAAGATACGTAGAAGGAAGTCTTAACACTACATTTGATGAATAATGATATGAATATTTCAATTTACATCATAAGATATTTGTTCTTCAAATGAGAGGTGGAGGAGTTGTTCCACCGTGAATTTTGATGGAAACTTCATAATTTTGTCATTGCATAGTCCATAACATCCACAAGAAAGTCTGCATTAAAGAAGTTTGGAAATTCAGCTTCTGAAAAAAGAATAGCAATTTAGTTGCATAAAAAAATATCGAGTATCAACCTACCGGCGTCCTCCTTTCTGAAGCACAGCGGAGGTGTAAGTCTGAACACATTTCCGTAGAAACCACCTTTGCCGACCAATACTCCCATATCTGAAATTTAAACAGAAGTTAATTAAAATGTAGCTCGAAAATAAGCTTAACACTGAGATCAAAGTGAAATGCACACACAAACCTTTCATTTGGTCCATCACTTGCAGAATTTCAACCTTCGCAGGAGTTTTTAGTTGGCGGTCAGTGACTAGTTCGACCCCAAGCATCAATCCTCTTCCTCTTACATCACCAATGACTACATATACATACAACAATGTTATTGATTAAACAAATAACTCGTATTATAGAAAGCAATTAACAACACGAAAGGAAAAAAAAATAAAATAAGAAAACACACAATATAATGTGGTTCACTATCAATGCAAGGGCTATGTCCACCTGATGTCATTGCAGAATTACACTATATTGAAGATGATTACATGTGTTTGATTAGGTTCTTGTGAAAGTAGTATCGCAAAAAATATTTGTTTATTTCATTGAATAGACATAGATGGAAGCACATTGTGACATTGAGGGATTTCACTTGTAATTGTACAAAGTTCACTTTGAATATGAGAAAGCATTCTTCCAAACTGTTCTTATCTTCTATTTCTTCTACATTTCTGTCCTTATTTCTTTAGTTCGGTTTCTCGAAAGGGTTGAATTCGTGGGTTGAAGAAGGTGTTGGAAAAAACTGGATAAGTGGCTGACTTTGGCAATAATTTTGAGCGGGACCCGCTTGGCTATTTTGAAAGATGAAAGTTGATTTGTGTTCTCCTCCGTGAGTACATCGAAATCATATACTTGTCAAAAATGATGCTCGGGTGAATGAGAAATTGAAGCTCAAAGTATGCCATGTAAAAAGAGTTTGTTGGTGGGAATATAAATTTTTTAAGCTTTGTCCCACATAGGAAGTGGATGAAAGTTAAAACCACTTTATAAAGGATTGCACTTTAGAATGGTGTAATCATGTGTAGCATAGATGCTCTCTCCATGTGCGCGCGCAGGGGGGTGCAAATCTTGGACCGAAATTGGTGTCGGACCTTGAACTTGTGTGCGAGTGCGACCTGCGTACACGAATGTCGGACCGAAAGGAGCAAAATTGGCCCCTTAGGAGTGTCCACATTTTTTAATTTTTTCAATAGACTTTTGGTTTTCCAAAACTGTTGAAACTCCAAAAACTCATGTTGTAATTGCTATGAAATGAATGAGCAGGTTACAAGATCCTAAGTCTATATATATCTCGTTTTTCCAGTCTTCAACACACGAAAAATTCATCTGGTCACAGTTGGAGTCTGCTCTCGTTTTTACTTTCTGTTTCTTTGTCTTGTTTGGTGATATTGTTCGGGCACTGGTTCAGTTCGCCGGAGTACAATCTGTGGTGCTCAGATTATACTGTTTCGCCGTTGTATCCTGAGAAACGGACGCTCTGTTAAACCTCAAGCACAGACGGTGAAGGAGCGAATCTGTTTTAAGGAAACTGTGTGGAACACAGGCCTCGAGTTAAAAGTTTGCTGTCATTTAATTTCTACGATTATTTATTAGTCACTCGTTTATGCAAATTTGTTTTTGTAGTTCTGCTTAAATCAACTTTTAAACTTTACTGCAATTTAACATATATTGCCGAATCTACTACTATATTAAATCTGTTGTGTATATTTGAATCCATTGTATTCAAAGTTATTGAATCTGCTACTGCGAATTCGGTATCCAATATTGAAACAATTTTCCTACAGAAGGATGACTTAGGGGCGGAGGGAGGGCTGCCTCAAGCCCATTTCGGATTTTATAAGTAACATATATTTTTTTTCGAGGGATTTTTCTCTATATAGCCAGTATAAATTTTTATTTATTTTTTCTCTGTCCCTGGCTCCGCTCCTAGGCTAAATTAACATGTTCTTGCAATGGGCAAGAACTTGGCAACGTTACACAAAAAGAAGCACGCCCTTATACACCATATAGGAAGAAAATATTAAGTCGAATTGCGGCCAATGGAACAAAGTGTACAGTAGATTAGACTCCATAGATCCATGGTTAATAAATAGACTAATTAGGTATAGGCAACAATTATTCTACTGTCTTCGTATTTCAACGTTTTGATGGGGACTATCGAAACAAAGCTTACCTAAATGCATTGCCTACACCATAATGTGAGAAGAAGAAGTCCTACATTAGATGAAAATGGGGTAAATTCTATTCGCGGTAACTATAGTTTACTCTAATATCAACTAAGTAACTTTACTTCATTTTGGTTAATTGGGTAATTATGTCTTAATTTGATTCAATTAATGTCACTTTGATCAATTCCACCGACGACAATTAAGACGCCACAGTCAATAAATGATGGTTATCACACTTAATCGTTATTACTGACGAAGATATTATTTATTACTTAGTAATACTCAGTAATATTATATGCACGAAATACAAATACAGCACAAACACGTTAAAGAAGGGAAATTTACTTTCATGTTTGGATTTGAGGTCATTGAGGCGCTCTTTCAGGTAGGAACCAACGACATGAGAATTCTCCTGAAGTTTTTCCCTCATAATCACTTTGAGAACAGCGTGCCCTGCAGCAGTACATACAGGGTTTCCTCCAAAGGTGTTGAAGTAACATCGACGAGTCAATACCTCAGCAACTTTAGGAGTAGTTACTACAGCACCGAGGGGAATTCCATTTCCAATCCCCTGCATTTCTGAAAAAGAATGGGTCAATTTTTTCTCTAAAAGAATTAAACCAATATTTTGCATCAAGTGTGAAATGGTGTACAACCTTTGCCATTGTAACTATGTCGGGAACAACACCATGGGCTTCAAATCCCCAGAAATGGCTCCCGATGCGAGCAAACCCAGACTGAACCTCATCCGCAATACAAAGACCTCCCGCTTTTCTGATGATGTTATATACAGAAGGCAAATAGCCCGGAGCTAACTCAATTATGCCGCCAACACCCTGTTCCATAAAGAAATAGTTTACATGAGAAAAGGCCGGCTTGCTTTCACTAGGACAATGAGAAAAGTTATGAAGAGCCAACATATGATGATGGGCACAAGGAATTTAGTATACGGTCTGAATGCCCTTGATATTATACATCCCCCACCTAAGATTGTCCTTTGTCTTATAGTTTTGCTCTAATCAAAAGTCCATCCCAGTGGGGGTTTGATTAAAAGATAAAAAAACTTTAGAATTTAGTGTAGATAGGAGAGGCTACAAGGAGAAAATGGAGATGACAATATAAATTGGACATTACCTGTATAGCTTCAGAAATAAAACCGGCAACATGGCCTGAAGTTCCAAACTGAATTAGATCTTGAACGTCGTGTGCATATTTTTCACCGTCTGCACCAAATAGACCTCTATAGGGGTCTGGATTCAGGGCATGGTGAACTCCACTCTGTTTATGATTGTAAACGCACATCTTATGCACTATCATAATGCTCATTCCAAAGGAAAGACATACAAATTGTAGAAAGGTAGTACATGCATTAGTCGAGAAGAGTTACTCTTTCTAATCAAATTGTTTAGCAGTACTGGAAGTTTGGAAGTATTGGACTTCATGGGTATTATAAGGAAGTTCATTGTTCATGTAGAACTAAAATATGAAGAACAAGTCTGTACTACAGTTTCACACTGGAGCTACATATTCTTAAAAATTAAATGGCAGTTGACGTTTATAAGATAAAATCAAATGGAGATTTCAGTAAACATTCTTTGATCAATCCTTTCAAACTTATACGACCCTGAATAGTTCATCACCATTAAGAAACTACAAGTTGTCTAATGAGGACCAGATTTAACTACCAAACATAAGAATGCTGAAATAAGTACACTTATTACTCCTCGCAATTTATAGATAATGAATGTAATTGTTCAAATGAAATCATTTGATTTTAGAGATATATTTTTAGCATTAGATTAGCCCTTTTACTCTTCCTATAAATGTTCAAATGATAAAAGTCGGAAATGCTTGGTACCTGCACAACATTGAATTTCCAATTGCATTGTGCAGTGGCGGCCATGGTCCCAGCAGCATTTCCATGGTATGCATTCCTCAGTGATATAATATCATGACAATCTGTGTACAATCTTGCCATCATCATAGCTAATTCGTTCGCCTCTGTCCCAGAATTTGTAAAAAATACAACCTACACGTCAATACGAATTCCATTAGTATACTGCCTAATCAAACTTGTTGCTTATCCATTTGGACAAATTATGCCATTTGGAAAAAAGTGTAGCACCTTGAGATCACCGGGTAACTTTGAGGCTAGTGCCTCGGCAAAATCAGCAATTGCATGATTAAGGTATAAAATAGTGGAGTGTTGTAAACTATTCGTTTGGTCAACGATAGCCTTAACCACATCAGGGTGACAGTGCCCACAATTCACAGTGGCAATACCACCGAAAGCATCAAGGTATCTGCGGCCATTGTCATCAAACAAGTACTGCATCTTACCATGTACTACATTCACCTACACGAAGTACATTACCAATCAATTAGACATTGTAGAATTGAAATGAATATCTAACATCATTGCTATTGTCCATAAATTACTCTGAGATATAAGTTAGGTAAGAAGAATTCTGCATACCAAATATACTTTTTATCCACACATTCCGTAAGACCCATATCTTACAAGCACTATCAAATGTACTAGCAATTCCAAATCATTTGAAATCATAATTTAAAAACACTATTTCACTCCTTTAAATACATGTTTGATAAACAAAAGAAGCTAAGATCCTGTCCATTATGTCGTGCTGTGTGCCAATCATAGCTTGAGATCATTTCTTTTCTTATGATTATTTAATCATTATCGAACTTGATTAATAAAATTGAAAATGATCAATGGATACGTACTTCTAGAATTTCCATCACATTCATACACAAAAATCATATCATGTAAGTTTATAACAAGGCCTTTGACATCACAAAAGGCGAAAATCGAACAAAACACAGAACTTCACTTCGTTCGAGGTGCTTCAATTCTACTATTCTAGGCTCATTCATCTCTCGCTGTTATGCATATAAAATTTATAAAAACAGAAGAAAATTAAAATGGTTTCCTTAGCAACATCAAAAGAAAAACTAAATTAAAATAAAGCAATCGAATTGAATCCTTGAACTCACAGGTTTCTTGTAGAAGCAAAACATTGATGGGCTGAGAAATTCTCTCCTCTTTCTCATGATCTCGTCGGCGGCGGGGCCACTGTACGGCGGCGGAGTATAATCAAACGCTGGCAGGTCGGGAATAATGCCGGCTTCTTTTCCGGTGAGACATGCACCGGTATTCTCGGCCGGTGAATGCGAACGCCGTAAACCTCGGAATTGTCTTAGTTCCCATGATGTTTGTCTCGCTGCAATCCTCTGCATCTTTGAATTTATGATACTCTGTAAAAAGAAAAAAAATATTCTGGGTTTTTACTGTTACGTAATCCCTGCAAATATTTGTTCAAAATCATGAGTTTGCAAAGAAATTGCAGGAGAATGAAAGGGAGAGGCTTTGCAAATTCATTGCCAAGGCAAGGACAGTGTTTCACGCCCGTATATATATAGACATTCGTTGGGTTGGAAGCATTTTCATGGAAAATATTGACAATCAAAAGCCATATGATAAATTTTCAAAAGAAAAGCAAAATGTTTCATATATATATATATATATATATAAAATGCTAAGTGCACATGATAAATGTACACAATGGATGGCAAAAGATGATCACAAATCAATTTCCAACCGAAAAGTTATGCTCCGATATTTTAGTCTCATATTGAGATCTATTCTTGGCATAGAAAGTGATCGAATTGGAGAATGATGTCTGAATCAAAGTTGTAGTCAGATGAGTTAGCTTTCCAACGCATTTTGAATCGCCTTAATCGGATATCGGAATACAAAGTTATGATAAAAATACTGACGGAAGGTATAACTGCTTATTTAAAACAAGAAATTTCATTACATAGTCCATTAAAACAACAAATTCCGTTAGTTTTTCCGTTAAAAACAAGAAATTCCGTTATATATATATATATATATATATATATATATATATATATATACAGAAATGATCTAATGAGCACCGGTGTTCATCTTATCCTAAACACCAATGAGTTGGCACATTAATTCATTGGTGGATTGGAACTCACAAAATCTTTATCCACCAATGAATTAATGTGCCAACTCATCGGTGCTTAGGATAAGATGAGCACCGGTGCTCATTAGATCATTTCTGATATACAGAAATATATATATATATATATGTATATAATTTTTTAGCCAAAGCAAACATTTAGAAAGTGTATTAAATGTGGACTTTTTATGAACAATGGTTTGGCAATAAAGGTATAAAAAAACATTATTAACATAATCAGTACATATATATATATATACTAGGTGCAAGCAACGTGCAATGCACGTTTGCCTAGTTTATATTTAATAGTTTTGTTTAATAATTAATTTGTTATTAATAAAGATATAATTTTTTTGGTTAATTAAATAATTAATGATGTAATGTTTATGTAACTGTTAAATAATTAGATGTGTGATTTTGATATTGTGATGTAAGTTGGTGAGATCGAAGAAAATAAGCAAAAGTTGACAAATTTGAAGAAATTGCTAAATTGTAAGGGATCCAAAGTTCGGAGACTAAAATGTAAATACTTAAAAATTGTCCCGAACCTCATGATGAAGATTTGAGAGTGTTTAGAGTCAATTGGATAAAGGAAGACGTCAATGGAATCAAATTTAGTCAAAAGATGATTACAAATCAATTTCCAACCGAAAAGTTATGCTCCGATATTTTAGTCTCATATTGAGACCTATTTTTGGCATAGAAAGTGATCGAATTGGAGAATGATGTCTGAATCAAAATTGTAGCCAGATGAGTTAGCTTTTCAACGTATTTTGAATTACCTCGATCGGATATCGGAATACAAAGTTATGATAAAAATACTGAAAGAAGGTGCAGCTACCTGTTTAAAACAAGAAATTCCGTTACATAATCCGTTAAAACAACAAATTCCGTTAGTTTTTCCGTTAAAAACAAGAAATTCCGTTACATAGCCACTTTTAATATATAGAAGATATATATATATATATATATATATATATATATATATATATATATATATATATATATATATATATATATATATATATATTATTTTTTTATTATTTATTATTTTTATTTTTACCCTTTTAATAGACTTTTGTAGCTGATCATCAATACATTTTTAACTGGGAAACGATGAATTTTATATGAATTACGTGAAAATGTGCAAGTTGTGTTCTAACATTGTAATGTATTATTACATCCAAAGAGATTATAAAAACATACACAATGTATATAAGGATGTGATTTTGGTGAATTCTGTTCAAAAGGGTGTCCTGCTTACGATATTGTGGTGTAGAGAATTTAATAGGTGGTGTAGATTTAGAACGAGATAGATATAAAAGCGAAGTAGATAAATATTGTTTAAATGAATGGATTTAGTAAAGATAATGTTGAAATGTAAGAATGATGGATAAAAATAGAGACTTTCTAAAAATTTTATCATTTTTTTTCTTTCTCGATTATCCAATCATCAGACATTACAAACAGAGTAATGTTATTTGCAGTCGCTCACCATCGTAATCGTCCCGCGTGACATAAATGTGGCAATTAGTGACTTGATGCATTAATATTGCATTTTTTGATTATTTAATGCATCAAAATGTATACCAACGCAAGACAATTACGGTAGTGAACGACTGTAATAGTATTATTCATACAAAAATATCTTCTTTATCTAAGACCAATCGAATTTTAACGAGGATCAAGATCAAGACCCAAACCATCGCTTTCAATGAATTTGGACAAGTTTTTGAACCACTTTCAATGCGTGTGTAACCACAATTTGCTGCGTAAAGTTTAAACCAAAGTGCTTTGTCCTAAGTATAAGGTAGAACTACAAGACGGGACTACCAAAAAATGAGTATATATATTTATGTGGCTATGATTTGTTGTCACCTTGGCAATAATGATTCAAACCAATATTATATTAAACTTGTTTGTGATCATGATAATAATGATGAGTTCATAGGACAAAAGGGCTTTCAATTCATCATATTTAATGGGATGACACACTTTCCATCTATGTTTGCCTTGTCGGAATTTTCCATGCGAATTTCATATATAATATTTTTTATGTGAAAAATGGACGCAGTTACAGCTATAACAAAATAGTTAATACAAAGTTTATTATTTAGAGGAATTTACCGACTCAATATCAAATTTATTGTACATATGACTTCATTTTGTTATTGTTTGTTTGCGCATTCAGATTATCCTCAATTTTGTTAGAAAAATTCATTTGTTTTTCTATGCTATTTTTTAACTATCTATCATGACTGTTGTTTTTACTTTTGCTTACAGTATAAGAGATTTTGGATGAAGTTACTTTAATTTTTGTTCGAAAATTACTTTTGAAAAGTATAAGAAGTGTTATTTGAGGAGGCCATATTAGACAAACTTCTTGTAAAAACTCTTCCAACTACCAAAAATACTTTCACAAAATTAATTAAAAAGGTCCAAAAACATTTTTAGATTTCAAAAACTCATTTTGACTTTTCAAAAATAATGTCAAACGGGCCCTGATTACTAGTTTGTCTTTAAGTCATCAACCTTATCTTCAGAGAGATGAAACGTCAAGCAAAAAAATTGTTTCTTGGATACCCTTAGAAGAACAAATATTCATTTTGTCAAGGTCCATTGATTAATTTTTGCATTCTTAAATTATAAGGTGAAAGAAACGTGGGATCTAGTAGTATATTTCTAAGCGTATCCAAAAATTTACAGGTATTTGAAGTTGAGTATTATTGACCTACGAAATATTTGGATCTGAACGAGAATCAAGGAAGGCTAATTGAAATATGCACCTGTTGCGAGCTCATGGAAATTCATCTTTATAGAAGCATTGCACTTTATATTTGACGAAATGAGATACTTCGCCAACGTATCGAAGCATTTTTCTTTTCCTAGTATTCGAGCCCCCATCAAAACCTCATCATATAGAATAAACTTTACTTGAACCTCCTCTATGAAAAACAAACCATTTTCTAGCCTTTTTTGATAACGACTTATTTAGAAAAGTAATAGACATTGTTTATCTATCTTTTCGAGATTAAACGAAAAGTGATGATATGAGTTTTTTATCATATATTTCCAACTTTATCAAATTCTAAGAAACCGGAGAAAAAAGTAAAAGAAAATGTCGATTTGTTGTATCATCAATGATGACTATACTCATCTATCGAGGTGCATGTGGCTGCAAATTGTTCCAATAAGTGAAATAAATTTTCACAACTTTGAGAGTGCCCAAGTGTGCCGTCTACGTTGATTCATCACTAACAAGTTCTTCCAATTTACTGTATTTGGACTGGATTATTACATCAATGAATGTGCTTTCTTTTTAATTCAGTCACCAAACAAACAAATCATAATTAAAATTGTTAAGAATTATGTAGATATCACTTATCAGTAAATAAAGGAACGAATATACTACGGATAGAAGATGAAAATGTATTAACATCAATTACAAATTATTATGTAGAATGTAATGATTGATTTTTCTATAAGTTTACCCTCTTTGTGTGTAGTGCAAAGAAACTCTAAATTGTGGAGAAGTTCAACTATAATAAGTCTATACAATAATTGAATGTTTGAGATAAAAGAAGATTCAAAAATTTGTCAAAAACTAGAAATGTTAAAAATCAGGATTAGACCATTGCTCAAGCGGCGGTCTCGCGACTATTGAGTGGTGGCCTATCGCTCGAGCAACCGCCTCGTGGAAAGTGAGTGCCAATGCTAGTTCTGAGCGCTCGAGCGAGAGTTGAGCGAGTAGCAAGCGCCTGTTCGTTGTTTCCTTTTCCTTGCATGATTGCTTCTCCTTCTATTGCAACTTGAACTCCTTCACATTTTCTTCAAATCCAAAATAAATTCCAAACTTCCAACAAAACTCTCAAATTGAATTCCAACTAGAATTCTCAAATCGACTTCAAATAAAATTCTCAAATAATATTTCAAATAAAATTTGGGTTACATCCTGATTCTTATAAAAAAATATTATATTAATTGTGGGAATCCCATCATCGAAGCAAGTCACTATTTAACCAATCAATGGAAATATTGGACAACACTGAATTATTGGCCATCAATGCACTGATAGATGTGTCTTTTTTGGATTATTTTGCCATCTTGCAGCATATTTTTTATTAGATTAATTTTGCCATATTGCAGTACATTGTTTAACATATAACTAGAAAGCTACAAGGGCTACACCCAACAGATATTCTTATGATTGTGATGACTCTCGAGGTTCTAAAATAGTGATACTTCGTAGTTTTCTGACAAAATATATCCTAAATTATTGTATTTTATATAATATAGGTAAAACTTAATGGTTGAACAAAGAATTGAAAGAAAGAAGCGAAAATTGGTGAAAATGACGAAGTCAAAAGTTTGAGGACCAAATTACAAATATTCAATAATTGATTTGGACCACAAGACGATATTTTGAAGATTGCTATGAGACATTGGATGAAATTAGAAGTCAAATGATCAAAATATTATCACAAATCAATTTCCAATAGCACAAGTTATAGTTCAAAAATTTAGCTGAAAATTGATATTTATACTGTAAAGGTGATAGAGGTATAAATCTTCTGTATCTAGTTCTCTATGTTGATGATATTTTGCTTGTCAGTTGTGATAAATTTGAAATTGATGATATTAAACTGAAATTGAAGTTTGAATTTGAAATGAAGGATCTTTGTTCCGCTAAAAAGATATTAGGTATGCATATTTGGAGAAATAAAGAGAAATACTTGTTATTTTTGAATAAACACGATTATGTGATTAAAATTTTGAAAAAGCTTAATATGCAAAATTGTAAACCTGTGACATTGCCTCTTGCTAATCATTTTAAGCTATCTTATTTTTTGTCCTAAGTCTGATAAAGAATATGCTAGAGTGTCTAAAGTTCCTTATTCAAATACTATTGGTTCTGTTATGTATTTGATGATTTGTACCATTCCTGATCTTGTATTTAATATTAGCAAATTGAGCAGATTTATGAGTAATCTTGGGGAAGAACATTGGAATGTCTTAAAATGGTTATTTAAATATATTAAATGCACACATAATTTAGGTTTAATCTTTAAATCAAGTAAAAATAATGTTACTTTAAAGGGATATATCGATTTTGATTTTGCTAATGATAGAGCTACTAGGAGATCAACTTCATCCTATGTTTATACCTTATGTGGTACAACTATTAGTTGGAAATCACAACTTCAAAAAGTTGTTGCTCTATCTTCTACGGAAAAAAAATATGTTGCTGCTACTGATACTGTAAAAAAGGGAATGTGGTTAAATGGTTTATTGTCTGAACTTAGTTTTGCTGACAATCATGCTATGCTGCTATCTGATAATCAAAGTGCTATTCATTTGACCAAAAATCCTATGTTTCGTGATAGAACAAAACATATTAATGTTAAATATCATATTATAAGAGACATCATTTAAAATGGAATTTTTAGAATTTGAAAAGTTTCAACTCAACTCAATCCATCAGATATAGGTACAAAAGTGATTCCTTTGAATAAGTTTATAAATTGTTTGAAACTTTTATCCGTTGATTCTTTGTAATACATCTACAGATACTTAGAGCAAATAAAAATTGATGAAGATTGTGCTCAGGCCTACACTATATCCCAAATTCTGGTAGCAAGGTAGATAATGTGGGATTTGAACCTGGTTCGAATTGTGCTCCCATAATTTGTACTGAAATTTCGTTGTTGTCCTTTTGGCTTGAGTATTTCACCTCAACGAGTCTATGCTCTTTTTTCTATCTTTCTTTCGCAACGTTCATCCAAGTCCAAAGTTGAATATAAAATACAAGGGCATGAGAAAAATATAGCATCTCAACTCAACGATTAAAGTAAGTATAATAATGTACGTAAATTAGTGTAACTCTCACCCTTATCACATATGCACTTTTCGCTTTTATTTTCAAATTTGGTCTAGTGTAATTAGGAGTGTACACACATACGTTTATATCATATTGTAATGATCTAAAAAATTAACTTCTTAATTTTAAATATTTATTCTTGCAAACATGCGATGGACACTAGAAAAAATTGCAAAAAATAAAGTCTTCTTTTCACAAATTGAAGTAAATTTAACAAGAAAACGCATGAGTATAAATTGTGAGATGCAATATTCAGTTAAAATTTTTGGCCACTTTTTTAATAAAATTAAATAAGTAGTTTTCCTTCAATTTGCAAACGAAACATAATGACATCATAAACTCAGCACATAAATTACATTCAATAATATCCAATACATTGGAAGGATCTAAAAACCCTTATTGAAAACATGACGTTGTTGTTTAAATTATACACAACAAGTATAAGAAATTATGTACAATTTCAACACTCAGTTCACTTTTCTGCAGTTGGATCGAATTTGGCCCCTCTCCCCTGTTAATGGCTTTATATTACCCATTTTGATCATGGACCCTCTGAAATCTTTCCAAAAGTTACCATAGTTTGCACTATAATTTTGAACAAGATCATTTGTTTCATCGCCACTGAATAGTGCTTGATCTGATTTCAATAGCCCTTTCTTCAACAACAAGTTGTCAAAATATTGTGTGTCAAAATGCGATGGCGTTTGGTCTAGTGTCGCTAGATTCGTATCACCTCCCTCACGAGGGCAGTTCATTCGACGCCTACTTGCAAAGCTGGCATCAATGTCATCCGTCTGAGTGTGAATCCGATCTTTAAACAGAAGACACTGAGAAAACCCTAGGGTGTGAGCACCGGAGAGGACGACTAGGTCTTTGGCATTTAGGCCTTGATTCTTGAAATTGTTAAGCAATGTAGGTAAGTCCATGAATGGGCTTGGAATGGAAGTGTTTGCTTCAGCTTTGTTAGATGTGGTGGAGTCTCTCCTTCCTAGTCTCACCTTCCATGTTGGACCTCCTAACTACAATTAATGGAAACCATTATTAGAAAAAAAAAAAAACACTTTAAGATTTGACGTGTATATAATAATATAATACACACCAGAACCACAGAATCACGAGCTGCAACTGCTAGAATGTCAGCACATGACACCACGTGACGTCCACATACTTTGTCAACTTCCGACTTGATTTTGTCAATCACTTCGAACCCCCTAACAGAATTGTTATTAGGGGCAGCATTCTTTTCACTCTCGATGGTGGAGGTTTCGTCAAGGAGAATTGAACCATCACAACCCTAAAAATATGCAAGAAATGTAGTAATTAAATATATGATCTCTTTCCCCCAATTAAATTAAAAACCCATACTATCACAAAAAAATGCATAACATATAACTTGTAATACGTACTTGAACGAAACAATCGTGGAAATGGAGACGTAACAAAGAGGCTCCCATACGACGTTCTTGATTCACTGCATCTTCAACTACGCGTTTGATGGTGTGTAAAGCTTCGGGGCAAACATCATCATAATAGGAAGGGCTGAGACGAGAGGAGAAAGCTAGGGTAACATCTGAAAACATGGCTAAGGCAAGAAGGTAGTACATAAAGTTAATTGAAGCCATTTTTGTAATGACCTTCTAATTATAAGCAAAATGTAATGTAGTTTTATATAGCTGCAGATTATTTTTCTTTGATGAATAAAGTATAGTGTATTTATAGGGGGAAAGAAAAGTTGGACTAAACCAAACTACATTGGTGCAACGATTTTTAACCTACTGAAATAATATAAATTTATATTAAGAAGCTTCCTTTAATTTAATTCATGAGTGATTTCGAAACTTAAAGCATTCTTGCAAGAAAGAGACTTGAAAAATGAACATTTTGAATAGGTCTTGTGAATAAATTAAAACAAGTTCGTACTAACCGGTTTAAAATAAAATGAAACTGGCTAATAGTTTGGCATATAAACTATCGAATACATTTTTCTTGATAATTAATCTTTGATACAAAGTACTATATTAGTGATACTTGGATTTCTCAATAGTATAAAAATATAAATTTCAAGAATTGTGAATCTACGTTATTGAAATGTTTAGCATATTAAACTTGAAAATATTGAACATGACTAATGGAAAAAGTTGTAATCTTATTTGTCATCGTGTACAATGTTGTCGTGCCCTTGAGTTTAACTCAGCAAAACCTTTGCCATTCTCATCTCTGTCCAAATTAATGAATGGAGTTAGTAGATTTGAAATTAGAGAGTTGTTCATTAGACTGCAAAACCTCTGCTTAAAATATGATACATATTAACGTTCACCTCGCAGACTTAAGAATATTAGGATTTTATTATATTTATATCTTGCTGTGTAGGCCGTGTAATATGCTATATTTCACTAAATATTATACAAGCACGCCATATGAGTAGAGTTAGTAATCTACAAGCCCGATGGCCCAGCCAATCTCCAGTAAGGGACGGATTAGTAATCTTAGGCTCGTCCCGATGGCCTGGCTGATCTTTGATAATTATCCGAGTAGTAATATTAGAGGGCTTATGAGTTCTTGATGACATGAATTGATGATTTTGACTGTGTCCTCTAAAAGAACGCTATTCACATTGTATTATATGTCACTAATAATCAAAATGTTCGATGGTGGTCAAGAATACGTATTTTTCAATTTGTTCTTAACAAATTGACAGGAAACCTAAACGGGCATAATCTTCTTAACTAACAAGAAAAAAATAAATTAGGAAACCCCATTTTCCACGAAAAACAAGAAATTGTCTGAGACCAAGTAAAGAAATTTCATTAGAAAATTTTCATTTTCTTGGTTGAGTTATTATATACGCGCGCACACTATCATGCTGGAGATCATAAAATTCAACTTAAAAAATTCAAATTAGAATTTTAAAATTTATATCCATTCCTTTTAGTCTACCTGAAAAATCCTGAAGTAGTTTTGGTCGCTCTTCCTTCCTCCAGTAATGATGATTGCGAAATATCATCTTTTGGAAGCGTGACCTGATAAGTAGTGCGTTGGCGACCCAACCTTGTTACTCACATAAGAACTCATTTTTGAGGATCGACGGATCCAGAACAACCTACAGATCTGGTATTCTATTCTTCTAATCTTGTCTCACCAGGGCCGTGACATTGAGGTTATGGTGTCATAGTAGCATTACATCTATTTTCTATTTCTTTCTTCTTTTTTATTTATGCCTCTGTTGCTGGTGGTGGTGGGATTGGATTTGATGTAGAGGAGGTGGTGGGTTGTTTGGTGGTTGTGGATTGAGGTATAGCTGGTGATGATGATGGTGGAGGTAGTGGTGGTTGTGCTACAGTTGGTACGTTGCAGGTGGTGTCGGTGGTGATGTATCTAAGGTTGCAGTGGTCTAGTTTGTGGAGCAGGCGGCGAAGGTGGTGATGCGTTGCAGGTGGTGAAGGAGATGGTAGGTGGTGGGTGAGAATAAGAGTATTTGTGACCAATTATTTAATTGATTGTGACCAATAAATTACTTAGTCTGTGACCAATATATAATATGTAGTGACCGATGAAATATATAACTTGTGACTAATAAATAATACATGATCGATGAAATATATAATTTATGACCATGAAATAATAAAAGATCTAAAAAATGTGAAATTCCGATTAAAGTTGCAATCATGATTCACAAGTTGGGTGAGAATAAGAGTATTTGTGATCAATTATTTAATTGATTGTGACCAATAAATTACTTAGTCTGTGACCAATATATAATATGTAGTGACCGATGAAATATATAACCTGTGACTAATAAATAATACATGATCGATGAAATATATAATTTATGACCATGAAATAATAAAAGATCTAAAAAATGTGAAATTCCGACTAAATTTGTAATCATGATTCACAAGTTGTTTAGTTGTGACCAATTAATTTAATAATATGTGACCGAAAAATAATTGTGATCGTGAAATAAGTTGTGACTCATAAAATTTGTAATTTGTGATTGAACCTATTAATTTGATAATTCGTAATCGATAAATAAATTATGATCTATAAAATTTGTGATTCGTGATCGAAAAATAATATGTGACTTATTAATTTGATAATATGTGACTGATAAAGAAATTGCGACCTATAATTGTGATTTGTGTCTAATAAATAATAATAATAATAATAATAATAATAATAATAATAATAATAATAATAATAATCCATTAATTTTATAATTTGTGATTAAGAAATAAGTTGTGAGCTATAAAATTTTGATTTGTGACTATGATATCGATAATGGTGACTAGTGACCATAAATTGTATAATACTATAATCTTAATATATTTAATTAATGAAATATTTTAATTAATAGAATTTACTTAAGACCTAATTTTTGAAATAATAACCTAATTTCTTAATTTTGGAATTGTATTTGCAACAACCTTCCATATGTAATGTTTCCTACATCAATTTGTAACTCGTAAAATTTAGAGAACAATTACGTTAAATTGGCAATAAGACATATTCCAACATAGAATGTGAAATTTTGCTATATCAGTTGGTGTACTACCCCCTACTAGGCGTGTAAGCGGTTCGATTTTATCTATTTTTGATAAATTTTCAAACCAAACCGTTTCAACCGGTTTAAGAAAAACTCAAACCTAAACCAACCCGTTTTGACCGGTTTGAAAAAAATTCAAACATAAACCTAACGGTTTGGCTCGGTTTTAAACCGCCGGTTTCGCGTATATTTTTTTTTGCATGCCTAGTGTCTACTTTTATGCCAATAATTCAATATATATTTATATCTTACTTGCAATAAATCTAAAATAAACTAAATATATCTACTATAAATTTAAATACTAACAAAATCAAAGTAAAATCATAATAAACTAAAATTACAGTCATATAATCCAGAGACAATTTAGATGGTTTCCATGTTCAAGAATTAAGAACACGCAGTTATGTAACTAAAATCACAAAATTTCGAAAATAGAAATAATTCTCAGGTCACAAAAAATCATGAATTTGGGGATTTTCAAGAATCGAGATGACAAACTATGTTTAATAATACCTTAGACGGTTTCCATGTTTAAGAATCAAGAACACGCAACTATATAACTAAAATCCAAAAAATAAAAAATAAAAAAAAAATCACAAAACTAACCAACAGGTCACAAAAAATCACGCAGTTTTGAAACGAAATTAATTGCTATCAGTTGTGACTGATCGTAGACTACTGGCGACTGTCCCTTGCAACTGAAAATTCTAACCATAGACTATAGACGTTTTGAGGAAAATTCGGGAGCGAGAGAAATAGAGAAATGGAAGGTTAGGATTAGGGTTGTGTTTGTGAGAGTTTGAGTTCGTTTTTTTTTTTTAAATTATGATAGCGGGTCGGGTTGAGATTTGGGCATGTCGTAAATCGTAATAACTAATAGGAAATTAGAAATTGACAAAAATACCAACAAAATGAAAAAATTATTGAATTTACAAAATTGGAATTTTCGATAAATTTTCAAAAAAATTCAATTTTTTTATTTTATATATTTTTTCGCCGGTTCGATTTGGTTTTAAATCATAATTAAAATTCTCAAACCTAAATCAAACCGTTTTTGACCGGTTTGGTTTGGTTCAAAATCATTTCGTTTACGGGTCCACGTGACATCAAACCGTCGGTTTCGAAGTTGCGGTTTCGACTCGATTTTTCGATTTGGCGGGTTTTGCTTACAGCCCTACCCCCTACCATTAATTTTTTTTCCTGGTAAGTGTTGCAAAAATCGTGAAGGAAAAAAAAGTTATCGGTAAAGATTAAAATACAAAAAAAATTCTACCAAATCTAAGGAAAAAAAAGTGACAAAAAAATTTAAAAAGTAAAACAAGTGGGATTCAAAAAGTGATACAAAAGTTAAATTGTCCACAAGACTAAAAAAAGTGATAAAAATTCAAAAAAGTGACAATATACAAAAAAAAAGTGATAAAAATTTTGAAAAGTAACAAAATACCAATTAAAACATTGGAATTGGTTCAATAAAGCAATAGAAATTTAAAAAAAGAAAAAAAATAATAAAAAGTAATACAACCATCGTTCCTCTTCTTTTTCCATTCATCGCCAAGCATCTTTAAGTCATTTCACGGGAAAAAAAAAAATGAAATTCACCGCTACCGTCATCTACCAACTCAACCGCCGACACAATCACTGTCCCTCCTCTATCTCCTTCGCCACCTACTATTACTAGTAGACCCAAGCCTAAGCAAAAAAAACCTTTTCACATAAAACAGAAGAAAAACAAAATCAAATGAACACTATTAAAAAATTGACGAACACTAAATAAAAAAAATTGACGAACACTAAATAAAAAAAAGTGACAACTCCATTCAAACCGTAAAATGTATAATTTTATGCAAATTCAACCACTCTACCGCCGCACCACCACCACAACTCCAATATTGAAAGCTCCGAAACCATTTCTGCCTCATTTCTCCAATACCCACCAAAATTGCTGCCAAACTTCAAATCTGGCTATTCCATTCCAATAACAGTCGGCTATGAAAATCTGCATCAATATTATACAATTTATTTAAAAAGTAAAACACAAAACTAGTATTACTATATTTTCTTCTTCAGCATATCCTTAAGCAAAAAATAGTGTGAAATGTTCATTGATTTCGTGTTGAAAAAAAAAAAGGTGAAACAACATGAACAGAACAATGAAATGCACGTGCATTAAGAAAAAACAAGTGGGATTCAAGTGCACTTTTGAGAAGCGAGGGAAAGCGGCGTGATGTTGTAATTGATTGATGAACAGAGGAGTTGGAACAAAGAAAGAAAGAGTAGAGGAGTGGGATTCAAGTGCACTTTGATTTCTTACGCAGCGCTTCGACTTAGGAGTTTCAACCATTTAGGCAGTACTTCAACATAAGAGTTTCAACCTTTGTTTAACTACTTTGCTTTTTGACCAATTGGATTTCTGTTGACTTTCCTTTTCACATGGAATGCAATGTGGTACTTTGACTGTAGCCTCGATGGCGAGATGTAACATTATCAACACATGATTTGCTATTCAAAGTGGCCTAAGATAATTATATATCTTTCATGGAGTTAGCATATAAGAACTAGATGCAAATGACTTTTTTTGATGTTATACATAATATTGTTCATTTAGACTTTTAAGTATATATTTAATGATACATTAAATTAAATTGGACAAGACTGATTAAAAATTTATAAAAATATGTGAAAGTATTAAATTTTCTATTTAATAATTAGTACTGTAAATAATTGTTTTTAGAAAAAGAAAATTGATCACTGATTATTACAATTACCATGGATAATAGAGCTAATTTTTTTCCTGTTTTTTGAAACGTTTACTCGTAAAAAGTAAAGTGGAGCTTCACTATAACGTAAAAATGAAGATAGAAAAGTAGTCGACAGTGACAATTCCAAGTCGATGTTTTGGTTAATGTTCCGGTTCTACAATTCCCATGGTAGAAGTATGTAAATTCAATCTCTCAAAAGGTGGCCGCAGTTTGGGTTGCAGCAAACAAAGAACAATGCCATGCCTTATTCTCCCTGAGCAGTTATAATCAAAATGAGAGTAACAACGTCATAACTCGGTGCCAACACCTATGATCATATCAAACGAACACAATATCAACCTGAGTACTTTTTATACCCCGGCAGAGAGGAAGCATTGGAAAAAATCGACAAAAAGAATAAATTTTCTACTTCTAATATGTTTTTCACAACCAGAATGAAAATTGAGTAAAAGATGTTCGATATCAAAATGAAACGAAGGTATAAATTGGTTGACTAGGTGCATGTTTGGCCAAGCCTTAAAAGATAGAAGTACTTAAAAGTAACTTTAAGCAACTTGATTGCAAAATTTAGCTCAAAATTATACTTTTTCAAAAAATAAGTGTTCAATAATATTAAAATTAAGAATAATATTTAAATGATATGCAATAAGTCTTATCTAACACTTTAAACTTTTAGATCAAGTGGTTCAATATGGTATCAGATCTGCAAATGTCTTGAGTTGAAGTCTCGATGTCACTCGTTTAAATAAATTGTACATCCACATGTTAGATTTTGATGAAAACTTTTACATCGAGTTTTCGACAATATTTTATCTTTAATAATTTAAATTGACAAATTATTGGATAATAGGTAAATTTTGACTTTATTTCAAGCAAATACAATCTCTCTTTTTCATATTAGACTAATTATTAATGTCGAGGATAGCGACACGAGAAAGCAGATCAACATAAAGAAAATAGTATTTTTTTTTTCTTGAAATTTATAGTAGAATACAATTGAAGTGGTACAAATTATTTTTGTGATGAACTCGTAGCACAACTACAAAATCAATTACATTTCAAATCCAAATATAGCACTACTATCTTTGTTTTTAACTTATGATTAAAAATGAACTTGTAGACTTTTAATTGGTTTTTCCACAGTTGAGCCTGATTTGTCCATTGGTGCCAGTAAGTGGGCTAAGGTTTCCCATTTTCACCATAGCACTTGCAAAATCATTGAAAAAAGAAGCAGAGTTTGAGCTATAAGCATTAACTTGAGAATTGGTGGAGCCACCACTGAATAGCTGCTGATCAGAATGCAAAAGCCCCTTTTGGCTTAGCAAATTCTTGAAGTAATTGTTATCGAATGACGTCGGAGTAACGGTGTCGAGCGGGGAAATATTGTTGTCGCCACCGCTGTTGGGGCAGTTTGCTTTCAGTGATCTTGCAAATGAGGCATTTATGTTGGCTTCATTGTATAGTCTGGTTCGGAAAGTTGTGCATCTTGCTTGGCCTATCGTATGAGAACCTGAATAAAAATAAATGGAGCAAATGATCACCGAAGACTGAATATAACTAGCCGTAGTTAGAATGTTAAATATATGTATATGATATACCTGAAAGGGCTACCATTTCCTTGGCTGTGAATCCTTTGTTAGAGAAGGCAGAAATAAGGGCATTAAGATTCAAAGTTGGAGCTGGGAGGTTGTTGTTAGCAGCACTCAAACTTGCAGAGGTTGAGTCCCTTCTTCCAAGTACAACTGACCAACTAGGGCCTCCCAACTAAAAAATCAGTCAAACTTGGGATTAATATAAATGCACACGTCAGATCTTTAATATTTATAAAAAGAGTAATGCTATTCATAGTTACTCACCATGATAGTGGCCCCACATGTCATATACGAGATAGGTGGTTATTTAATGCATGAATGTCGTAGTTTTTTTTAACTCGTGCATCAAATAACCACTTGACATGTGCATGTAACGTGTAAGACGACAGCAGTAATCAACAACTACAAGTAGCATTATTCATGTGAATAGGAAAGAAAGAAAAATAGTGTACTTACAGCGACGACAGAATCCCGAGCAGCAACGGCCAAAATATCAGCACAAGAAACAGTGGCTGGACACGCTTTCTCTACTTGAGATTTAATGGTGTCGATCACGTCCATTCCTCTCAATGAATTAGCATTCGGCCCAGCGTTCTGTTCTCCGGTGAAGTTGGCAGTGTCATCCAATAATACTGATGCGTCGCATCCCTGCTCATTCATTTATATTTTACAAACTAAGCCCATGTTTGGTACACATTCTTTCAAAATACATTTTTTTCAACTCATTTTCAACGATACATTTTTCAATAAAATAATATTTTTCATCACATCGATAACTTTTCCTTCATTTTTAACCACATATTACTCATCTTATCACCATTTAAAATACATTATTTTCTCAATAATATCCATTAAACACACAATAATTATTAAATTAATATACATCTTATTAAATCACTATCAATGACAGATTGTAAACTATTAAAAGTTCTTCCCTTTTATTTTAATTAACTTCGTACTCAGAGATTAGTCCTTTCTGCATTCTTTATCATAAAAATTCATGCAAGAAAGAAAAGTTAGAAAATAAGCAATTGTAAGTAACCAAGAAACAACGTTGTACCCATTATCTTTATTTCTTGGGAAACTTTTTCGAGTGTTATAACATTATATTATAGGAAAGACTTTCACATGAAAAGTACACAAATCCTGCATGTAAATTCCCTTACCACTGTTGAACACTAAATTTAAATATATAAACGCGAGAGTTTAATCATTTAGGCAAAATCAATGAAAAAGCAATTAAAAGGAGAAAGAAGCTAAGGGTCTGAAACTTGCATTGACAAAGCAATCGTGGAAATGAAGACGAAGCAACGATGCCCCCATGCGGGCTTCATTTGATACTGCAGAGTTAACAGCAGTTTTGATAGTCGAAAGGAGATTAGGACATGAACTCGAATAGAAGTTAGAAGACAATTGTGCCGAGGATAATCCAAAAACAAGCACAAATAGAATTGATCGAATAGCAAAAGCATTTTGCATTGCTGAAGAAGAAGAAGAAGAAGAAGAAATAATCACAACCATGATTAATCCAAGGAATGTCTTAATTATAATTCTAATTGTTTTGCTTATGGGTTCTCGTTAGATTTTCATGCATTATATAGTAGATGATTGGGAAAACCTATGCGCTGTAATCCATTTCGTTATGTGCTTAAGTCAACCTTCAACACACAATTGCATATACTATAGAATGCCCCTGTTTGACACCCATTTTTTAGCTCATTCTCATTCTCATTTTTCTACAGTACTCATTTCTAACTACACATTCTTCAAATAAAATAATATTACACATAAATCCAAAAATTCTTCTTACTTTTTAACCACACATTCTTTACATCAATCACTATTCAAAAACTCATTCTTCAAAATAATGGGTGTCAAACGGGGGCATTATCTTATGATGTTGAATATGAACTTTATCTTTTTCAACATTGTAGGCTAATGTGAAATATATATGAAATCCTGGCAATAATAAAAAAATTAGAGTTGACTACGATATCAGATAAGAAAATATAAAATATCACCTAATTAATTAATTAAGGGAAAGTTCTATGCAACTTGGTTATAACCTTGATAGCAATATAAACATCGATGACATGTATTACTTTATTATTATTATTATTATTATTATTATTATTATCTACTATAATTATTCACGTTAATAATAATAATAATAATAATAATAATAATAATTAAAATTCTATTAATATGATTTATGAATCTAAGACTTGTTTCAACTCGATAATTGATGTCTAATAATAATAATAATAATAATAATAATAATAATAAGTCTTAGATTCATAAATCATATTAATAGAATTTTAACTTTAATTCTTGGTGCTTTGCATTTGGAAGCTGGTCAATGAGTCTCTATCGTCAAGCAATGTAGCCTAACCGCACTCCTCCAATATGATGTCGATTTTAAAAAATGACAACTTTAATATCTTATCGTTTGTAATGTAGCCTAACCATACTCCCAATTTTTTTTTTTTAAAAAAAAAGTGTAAATGAGTCCTAAATAATTATTAAAAGGGTAATTAGTACATAATGTCTATAAATTTCACTGTTATTGCGAAAAAGGTCCATACCTTACATTTTTTTTAAATATTTTCACTTTTAATTACACATTTGATTGTACAAACCATCATTTCCATCCAATTTCTCAATATAATATTGTAAAGTAATGAATATACCCTTCTATTTAAATAAAAAATATTTTTTAAACTTATAATTCTTTAATGATTTATTTGGGGACTCGTTTACACTTTTTTAAAAATAAATTTACTTGGGACTTGTTTGCACTTTTTAAAAAAATTGGGACTATGGAAGCAATCAATTCTTTAGTTTTTTTTTTATTTATTTAAATAGGAGAGTATATTCGTTATTTCACAACTTTTTATTGAGAAATTGGATGAAAATGAATAGAAATGATGATTTGCGCAATTAAATGTGTCATTAATGGTGAAAATGTCAAAAAATAAAAGATATAGACTTTTTTGCAATAATAGTGAAATGTATGGATATTATTTGTTAATTACCCTTTTAATAATTTATTTGAAATTTTTTTGCGCTTTTCAAAAAAAAAAATTAAGACTGATTGAAATTAATTTTTTCTTTTTCATTTTGTTTTATTTAAAGAGAATAGTATATTCATCATTTCACAATTTTTAATTGAGAAGATGGATGAAAATGACCTTTACCCAATAAAATGTGGAAATAAGGGTGAAACTGTCAAAAAATAATTATTAAATGCTTATAAAATAAGAAAAGTTCCTTTTATGAATGAATAGGCTAAAACTAAAAGTAGATCTGTTTCACAAGTCATCCATAGGCTTAAATATTCTGTTCATACCCCTTTACTATGTTGAAATGCTCAACCTTATACACAACAAGTTGAACATATATAGAAATGATATGTAAAAACACTATTTCTCTGAAAAGACAAAACGCTGTGAATACATTGTATATGGCATTTAATTTAATTTATAATTACAGGTTTTGATTGAATTTATAATTTCTTCGTCTTTTTAATAGAAGAAGATAGAAAAATATGAAACTTTTGATTGAATTGTCAACTTGTTTTCCAGAGTTTTCGAAAAATTTCAGATTTCAAAATATGTTCAAACAAAAAGGTTAGCGTTTTAAAAGTTTCAGTCTCCAGCCCCACGCATATATATATCTTTTAACTCCACTCAAAGGATTTTCCATTGTGTGGAAGTGTGAACGGATCCACACGGGAGAATCTTGTTTGGTGAATTGGAAAAATCGAATGATCGATGGAAACTTCTTGATGGCCCTATTTGCACGCTTTCCAACTTTTTTACCTTGACTTGATCGCATGCAGTACTAGTTTATAATTGTTTGTGTAACAGACCACAAAAGAAAGCTATATGAATGATTGAGAAACACTATTATTATAGATTGACATTTTGCATGAGAAAAGTGTTTCGGACAAAAAATAATAATAACCTACCTAGATAAATATAGGACTCTGAAAAACGCGACTCTTATGATATTACGAGATTAAGTAAATTTTGAGTAATGCCACCCATGGGACATGAACCTAAAGCGACGTGCTCTAGGAGTTCATTGGAAGCTATTGATATATATAGGTAGAGCTCGTGTAGTTACAATCTTTCTAGTTTAGTGAGTCTCAATTGACTACATCGAATATGGAACTAATATCTCTGCTCGCCCCTAGAATAAGATCATTTACTACCAATTTACTTTTGCAAAGTCTTTACTTGTGGTACATATCTCTATTGCTAGTTGTTGTGTTGCCCGAGTGGGTAAAGTAAATTAAACAAACAAATCCCAGAACGAGACAACTCTACACAAATAAATATGTTCGCATCTCTTTTTTCCTCACTTTTGTGATGGTCCATCCCATGCATAACCCTCCCTTTCAACTTAAGCTGCACCGAAAAGAGATAAAATCAATTTATAGTAAATTAATTAGTTTGCACTATTAAAAATACATGCTCTTAGAAAAAAAAGTAATAAAAAAAGGAGTTTCATTTTCAAAATGTCGTTTTTCTTTTAAATGAAGCTGTCACTAAATTTGTAGTAAATTAATTAGTTTGCACTATTAAATATATAGTCACATGCTCTTAGAATCATTTAATATCATAAAAAAGGAGTTGCTCAATTTCAAAATGAATATCATTATTCAATTTTAAATGAAGCTGTCACTAAATTTGTAGTAAATTAATTAGTTTGCACTATTAAAACTACATGCTCTTAGAAAAAATAATAAAAAAAAAAGGAGTTTCATTTTCAAAATGTCGTTTTTCTTTTGATTGAACCGCGTATTATTTTGAATGAATCGCTTGACTAATTAATTCATTCATTAGAATCGTAGCTGCAAAGAATCTATAATAATGTTTTGTAACTTAGAAAACCCCGCCATAAAACTTTATATTTTATTATTCAAATTATTGACAGCCTTAAATAATTTAATATGGTATTATAAAAAAAAAATTAATTATTTCGATGCGATTGACGTTCACCTCAAATTCCATTTTAATAATTACTCACTCACTTGTATATAAAAATAATAAAAATAAAGGTGTATTTATCACATAAAGGAGGACAATAATGTAGAATATAATTGCAAACAAATATTTCGTATATTTTCCCTACAATTGAACTTAGGGTGCGTTTAATTGTAAGGGTGGAAAATGGGTGGAAAGAAAATGAATTCTAGGAAAAATATTTTCCTAAATTTTTTTTTTCCGGGAATTGTCAATTAGTTGCGTTTGATTGGTATAATTTTCTACCTAGAAAATGTTGAGATTTTCCATCTTTTGGTGTTTGATCGGCTTTGTTTTCCATGGAAAATTATGATTTTTTCCATATACAGAACCAGCTAGGATGGATTTTCAACTCACAAATATCACCAGGATAAAGCAATCTCCATTACTATGCTTCAGAAGCATATCGTTTATACTAACTGAACTAGATTCTATATCTTGAAGAAGTAAGAAATGAAGAGTAAACTCAGAAAAATCAATCATTCAAACCTAGATCTCAATATCCCCAAAAAAGAAGAGAGAACTCACCAATCTGCATATCAACACAAAATTTACCAAATAAATCAAAAAAGGAAATCAAAACATCTGACTGCGAAACTGATTAACCTTCTGAATCCTGATTAACCTTCTGAAACGGTAGAGGAAGCGACGCAGGGTTCGCCGTGAGAGATGACTGCAGACAATAGTCGTCGGCTGGGTTCAACTGGAAAACGGTAGCAATCGATGCTGCGTGAGAGGACGAATCGAACGGCGTCCTGTGTCGAGAGAAGGTTTGGGGAAAGCTTTAGGTTTGATTTTCTGAGGTTCGATTTTCATGATTTTGGTGGAAAATGTTTTACCAACTCTGAAACTGGAAATATATTTCAAGGATTTCAGGGAAAATAGGTCACATGAGGGAAAAATGGGAAAAAGTTTTCCAGGTAAAATTTGACACATCAAACATGGTAAAAAAGTGGGAAAATGAAATTTATTTTTCACTTTTCTTGAAAAATATGGCTTATCAAACCGACCTTACAGTTTAGATTTTACTCCGTTAAATGCTTTCGAGTTTCAACTAAATAAACTCACTGCCTAATATGTTAATAGGTAATGTCCTATAAAATAAAATAATCCCATCCATTGAATATATTATATAAAGTCAAAATGCTATCGTAAGAACCACGTGTTTTCAAGAATTATTAGACCCCGCCCGCCGTGTGCAGCCAAGAAGAAAATAGTGATCAAGGCATTAGGCACTCCATTAATATATTTATTGAGTGTAGATTTGGTGTTCTTTATGGGATTAAATAAAGTAATTATAAAGATCTTGGGAGTAAATACAATTGTGACAATTCCATGTGTTTGCCTTTTTGAATGAAGAAGATTAATAGGCAATATAATTATGGGAATTGGAATTTAATTAATCTCGAGACATGTTTGACAAGTTAAAGATGTAAAAAGATTGAACAGCTAGCTATCTACGACCCGATCTCTGTTGAAGATAATATTTAAATGATATATACCTAACAACTTAAGTTATTAAATGAATCCAACCTATAAATAAGGACGTGTGTCGAAGATAATATGCCTTATCTAATAGCTTAAACTCTAACATCACGTGGGTCAACAATCTTATCGACATGATTATATACTCAAGTGGAAAGACATGCATGCGGCACCCTCTGTACATTTTACACGAGTTATGTAAAATATCAATATTAGAAGTATTCTTGTTTGCTTGAGGTTTGAAAGTTTACTTACAAGTAAATAAATCAATTTAAAAAGAAAAAAAATAAAGCTATTATTTGCCATATTAGTTTAAAACTAAGTAAATTGCGAATTTGAACTTCAAGGGTCCGCTTGATTGCATGAATGGAATTTGGGTGGAAATAAAATGAATTTCAGATAATTGAATTGTCTAAAACTTTTTTTATTGAGAATTGTCAATTAATTGTATTTTATTGGTATAAGGGAAAATTTTTTTTCTCAAAAACCAAGAAAAATGACCAAAAAGGGGGTTGGGTGGAAAATCATTTGCCAAAAAAATTTTACCTATCAAACAAACAAAAATGTAGAAAATGGAAAATCAATTCCTAGTTCCATGGAAAAGATGTCAAATAGGGCCTAAGATTTTATTTTATTTTTTTGATAATTTTTTTTTTGCATTAAAGAAATATATTTGAAAATAAAAATTTCTTAAGAAGTAAATTTTAAGAACAGTCCAATATGATTCAAATCTGGAATACATTTTTCCCTTGTGTTACAATCTATCCCACCAGGGACGGATCTAGAAAAAATTTGGACACGGGCTAAAACGCCAAAAAACAAAAAAATTTACACGTAAAAAAAAAAAAATTTCCTTAGGATTTGGGTTGGAGGGTAGCAGAGGCTGATCCACCCCATTATCCAACTCAATATCATTGTCTTAGGAAAAGTAAAGATAAGATTGAAATAAAAAGATTGGGGACACCATTATGATTTTTTCAAAGTGAACAACGATCTGAAGATGACATGAAATCGACGTTTAAACAAACCTAAATATAATTCTTTAATAGAAAAAGAAGCCTGCATGCAACCCCCAACTAATACAAAACTGTCATTTTCTTGTTTTAGTATATTTTATTCCTATTTAAAAGTTATAAGGCTAAAATTAGTTGACAATTTATGCACTAATTAATTGTTATCAAGCATGAAAAACGAACACGATTCCACATTTTCAACAAGGATATGATTTTCGTTGACAACCCTAACACGCTTCATTAATTAAGTTGAAGTTTTTGCACCAATCAATGCAATGTTTACAGTCATTAGATGGAAATTAAAGGCTGTCTCATACTTGTTTGGGCCTACAATGTTAATTTGATTATCGAGTTTGACATAAAAACATAAAGTAATGTTATTCATTTTCAGTGGGGTTACAAATGCAGTTTAGGTGACTCTAAATAATACTTTAATTTAACCTATCATTTAGAACCACATAGACTGTGTTTGTAACCCTACTGGAAAAATATAAGCTCGTGGTCGAAATTATAAATAATATGTTTGCAAGTGGATATAGCTGAAGGGGCCAGGTACAGCTGGGAAATCTTAACTGGCCTACTAATTTTACGAACAAAGACGGGACCAAGTGTTATGTCAAGATCGAAATTTCATCTTAACTGACTTTTGTTTGAACATTTAAATGGTACCTTGTTGCAAAATTAACAACTTTGCAAAGTTATTATGTCTCAACAATGTTGTATTCAATTAGTTTTTTTTTTTTTAATATCAAAGTAAAGATAAGTTAACTTATATGCATTTGTGACTCAAGCAACTAAAGGGCTTTAAGCAAAAAATAATAATATTAAGCCCCCGTTCGGTTCGAATTAAAATTAAAGTCAACATTTAATTTTAACCACACATTTCATGTGATCCACAACTTTTTAACCACATATTTCATCATTTTTTTTTATCAAAATCTACTAAAAATTTAATTTTATTAATTCATACAAAGGAGCTTAAGGGACCTCAATAACAAATTTGAATGGATAAACAGCCGGTGTTTATCAATCCATCCTCATAGTCGTTACTAGTTATTGATAGGTATAGACAAAAATACTGTCGGCAGTCAACAATGCACGCTATTGTCAATTGAGATTATGTTACTGCATTTGTTACAATTTTTTTGTCGCAGCAAAATCCATATTGTTAACAATGGTCAAAGATGGAGTTGCTGGCGATAGATTAATTTAGTAAAATATTCTTTTTCATATTACTCAGTGAGTGACAGAGTTTCCAGCAATAGATTAATTTATTAAAATATTCTTTTTAATATTACTTAGTGAGTGACAGAGTTGCCATCAATAGATTAATTTATTAAAATATTATTTTTCGTATTACTAAGTGAAAATATTTTATTTGACGGTAATGGAGAAGAATGATTGTACTCTAGTAAACAAAATTTCAAGAAAGTTGCTGAACTCGCGTTTTAGGCCAAGAAAAAGGCTTTCTTGAATAGGAAAGAATGAAGACAATGGAACTCTCAGTTCAGTGTGACATCAAGGCTTTCACTGTGATCTTACACCCTGACGAGTAGGTCGAAAGATGGTATGTGATGTAGAACAAATGGCTGAATGGATTGAAAAGAAATTGAATCAAAAAAGAAAATTGACGATAATGTAAGTGTGGCAGTTGAGTTCCGATTTAGGTCCACAATACCATTTCAAAAAGAAAACGATAAGACGAGTAATACACACAACTATGCTATGATGTATAATGAATTTTAGCTATTCGAGTTCGTTTAGGACCCAAAAACTACTTTTAAAATTTTAGTGATATTTTTGTTATTTAGTTTATAGTGAATTCTTTACAATATTAATTTATTTTAACTAGGTTTTTATGTAAACCTTTATAAATAAAATGTTAATTCATCGTTTTTGTTCACCTTACATTAACAAAATTTTCGTGAGTTTATTTTTTATAATTTAGTGGATTCTAAAAATTGTATTATTAAAATTTTCGCTTGATTTCCTTGTTTTGTGTTGCGTTAGCTTGATTGTAATGATTGTGATGACGATGCTATTGGAATGGAGCCGAACATATTTCAAGAAATAACAGCTTTCAATCAAACCATGGAATTGACTAGTTCATTTGACAATCAACTTGATCACACACACATGATTTTAGCATACTAGACTAATATCATAGGGTCGACCTTGTAGTATTGGATTGGATCTTAATTTTGATCATTCTAGTATAGATTCTAAGTGCTAGCAACTTGAATCAATCCGTGTAATACTGGATTGGAATTGCCTACAACTCAACTTATCCCACAATTTTTTTTTTTTTTAATTTTTAAAAAAGATTGGTATGCCAATGGAAGAAGAGGTCAACGAGCTTTCAGCCCTCGAAAAAATTTCAGAAGACGATTGACACTCAACTCGATCAACCCTGATAAATTTGGTTTGCTGTCTAATGTGAGAGAGTTTAGAGTTCGTCACGAATGGATGACTTAGGGTGATTATGACACAAATTAATATTTTTCAATAAAATTACCTATTAGCTGTGATCACAAATTAAAGCACATCCATAAGCATTTATTGACAATAATGTCGTCGGTAAGGTCGGCAATGACTAACTACAAAAAAATATGCACGTACAGGAAAATTCAACAGGAAAATGTATAGGAAGACAATAATGTCTTCGGTAAGGTCGGCAATGGCTAACTACAAAAAGTCTGCACGTACAAGGAAATAAGTTGTCTTCCTGTGCATTTTCCTGTTGAATTTCATGTACTCATAGCATTTTTCGACTAACTATGCATAACCATCAGAAATTTATTTGTTCTTTACCATTTTTGTTTTTAATATTTTATCAGTGACTTACAATATTTTCATATTTATAATATAACCGATAGATAAAAGCATTTTTTAGATGTTATTGTATTTGCGGCAGAATATATCATTATAAATTTATTCTATTTTTATTGCTTTATTTATTAACTAATTTTCATCGATAATTTGAATTTATTAAAATATTTATTTTTAGGTATTATTTGATTGCTGAGATATTTTTTTAAAGATTGCATTTTTTTTTTCTTATATTAATTTATATTAATTCCATTATTAATATAATCTTGCCTGCTCATTTTTCAGTTCCTAGTATGATTGCATCTATCAACACCGTTAATTAATAGTAAAGCTTAAGGTAAATTTGATACGTTAGTTAAGGTTTAATTGAACTGGATGTTGTCAAATTAATTAAACTATTTGTACATTAAATTTGATATTCTTGTTTGTGATAGTTGGATTAAATGTGGAGAGATGCTTAGTATACAGAAAAAAATATATACAGACAACCTACAGATTACACGATGGGTAGGGCCCATTTTTTTTGGACAATATTTAATTCACATGGGGTATGTCAGCATGTGAGGGTCTGTAATTTTCCTGTACAAACATCATTTTCCTTAAATGTGTGAGATGTGAAAGATGGTATGAGATTATGTCAAGTATAAACTCGATAAGTCGGAATGTAAACCACAATTTACATGTGGCAGGATTGTTGTCAAATATAGTAGCCAAGTCGAGTGATAATTGAAATTCTGACATCTAGAGTCATATGCTATACTTGTTTGATTAATTTTTGACTTGTATATCCGGGTTCAATCTTTCGAGTTTCATTGAAAATAACAATTTAATTTTTCTTGTAGTAATTAAAACTTTCGATGAATAATCTGACAGCTCATCCTTGACTTTTAACAAATATTTTTTCAACTTTATATGGTTAAATATGTAAATAATTTTTCAATACCTGTGCAATCATTATTAATTTTTTACTAGAATTCATGACGTAATACATATTTGCATCGTAATCATGCCCTGTCATCTGCTCTGCCATCCGTCCTCATATGATATCTAAGATTTTTCATACATTTAAGAAATAGTTTTTTCTAAAATAGACTGCTCGTACATAGAGAATTGAATGATTCTTCAGAAACAAAGTAGGATCATGATTGATTCAATCCTATTTTCTTGATCTAATATGACTATATTGTTTAACTTCAATTTTAACTTATTTAACCTAAGCTAGTGATTTACAATAATCGGATGCTAAACTAGCCATTTTACCCTTGATTGAAGATGGTCTAATACGATGCACGAACAAGCAAACTTACTCGTACTTAGCATGAACATGTTTTTTTGTGTAAAAAGTTAATTTCTAGTCAATCATATTTGATAGAATAATCTCGTTCGTGTTGTCTTATATAAATAATTGTAGATTCTTAGGCCATTTCCAGTGTTGTACCAAATTTTGCACCAAACTAAAATTATCTCCAAAAATTACACCAAATGAACAGTGATTAATCATCGTCGTGTCTTTTTTTATTCTTAATAATTTATTTATTCGAAATATTATTTATTTTAGAAATACATAAATTATTAAATAAATAATTATGTTAAATTAAAGAAAATATTAAATTCATTAATAAATATAGTATTAAAACATAGTACAATTAGTAGAATCACTTCAAAATGAAAAATATTAAATCATGCCATTACAAAATAGTGCAGTGCATTTTGAATTTGAATATTATGATATAATGAAGTCGAAATATCATTGCAATTTAGTTCTCGGAATTCATATGTTCTTCCCACAAATGATATATTAATGCATTTCGAAGTGCAATATAAGTCTCTTTATCCTTGATTTGTCTATGACGAGCAAGAAATTCTTGAAAACGATGATTTTCGTCTTCAATCAACTCAACTTCCGGACTTGACGCTTCCGTCCATTCTCGAACTGGTGCATCAACATTACGTTCGTCCTCGATAATCATGTTATGCATGATTATACATGCAGTCATGATATCATGTAGTATATGTTTTTCCCGAATCCTTGCCGTCGTTGCCGATTGCAAACTTCGATTGTAGAACGCCAAATGCATGCAATCATGTTATGTGGTTGTTGTAATATATTTCGTGTTAATTATAAATAATCGTGTTTGTTATATTTTAAAATTTTTTATACTTATTTTAATTAATTCAGTAATTATTATTTTCAGCATTTAAAATGCAAATAATAATAATAATTATATTAAAAATTATATAACGTAAATGACACAAATACCCTTCAACAATTCTTTTGACAAATGAAAAAATGGGCAAATTGGACTTTGCACCATTTTGGAAAAATTGTGCAAAGTGATATTTGGTACAACAACAATATTCACTTTTGCACCATGGAAAAATGGTGCAAAATTTGGTACCACATTGGAGCACTTTTGCACCAAATTTTGGTGCATTTGGGCGTTATTGTGTCTCTATTAGAGATGCCCTTAATCCACTTGTTTATGTATCAATAAAAGCCAACTACTTGCCCCCAGGGCATATCTCCCAGTGGCAAAGGGGATGGCGGTTAGGGCTCAGCGCGGTAGTGTGCAGAGTTCGATTCCCCGCAAGGTGGAATTGGCTTTGTTGCAAGCGGGAGTTACCATAGGGTTAATAGCCCAGGCCTATCCATAAGCTCTCCACCCTGGCTCCTGGGAGGCACATCCTGCGATTTACCTCCTCCACAATGGTCCAGGACAGGGTCGGTGGGGGCCCTCAAGGTTGGGGTTCAACCTTTTTTTTAATAAAAGCCAACTACTTTTGGAAACTAAGTCAAAAGGAAAAATAAACCAACTTTAATTAGGATAAATGTCATTCTAGAAATAATATTGACTTCGACAACTAAATAAAACGACAAGTCACTCATTCTCGATACTTTGTGTTGTTGCCTCTACTTTTTGAACTCCATATGTAAATTATTGTGCAAGTCAATGACTTTATAGTAAATTGGGTTAAAATTGACAGTAACCAGGTCCCATCTTAATTTTCTTAATGCTTAGAAGTTTAGGTGATTGTGCCAGGACCCATTAAAATAATTGTTTTTCAAGGATGGTTTCTTTTAAATTTGGAGAAATAATCAACCTTTTATCTGGTGGTGTTAAGGATCCTCAGCAACCTATTTAAATTTGTAATTTTTGTTTACTATCAATTTTTAAGTTAACCTAACTTCAATTTATGTTAAAATTGTAACCAATTATCAATTCGAGATATGTTTTATAACTAAAAAAAAATTAAGTCTTTGTTTAGTACCGATTAAAATCTACATTTTAATTTAAGTCAAAGTTAACAATTAATTTTAATTATATATTTTATGGGTCCCATAATTTTTCAACTATACATTTCATTATTTTTTATTAAAATCTACTAAAAATCTGATTTTAATCTCCACCAAACAGGGATTACGTAAATTTACTTAACTATGGTTGAGAAGATTACGAGATTATATATGTTATCCCCCCGTTCCGAGGTTACAGAAATTGGCCACGTGGCATGCCACGTGTAAGGAGGTCAGAAAGGAGCGAAGGGGACAACCGAATGGGTCAGGAATCCCACGATGGGAGTAGGCCGAGGCCCTTTATCCAGGAACCGACACCTTCTCATAGCTTCGGCCCGAGGTACCCCTCAAGGACGATGTGAAGCGTAATCTGAATGTCCCATGAGGGTCGTAGACTCGGCGTTGCTTCAGGAAGATTCGAAGATCTTTTTTGGGATTGATTGATGGGATGTCTGAGATAAAGTGAGCAGTTGCATTTATTGTCAATCTGTCACTAGGGTGGCTGACCTTTAGTCAAACATTAAATACGATGATTAGACGGCGATGTGAAGCCTCAACTTAGGAGATGCCCCCACCTGGACCTGATCCAACGGTCGCCGCGTTTGCCGGAGTTGTATAAATAGTTCGTCTCTGTGTTCATGAAAGGGAGGAATTTTTCGGCCCAAGAGAAAAAGAAGGGAGAAGAAGAAAAGGCCTGAGAGTTATCAAAAATAAAAGACATCTTGATTCGTATCATATCTATCCTTCCACATATTCTATGAGAGAAGAAGAATTTGTTTGTCAGGTGTAAAACAAAAAGCCAGTGATCATTGTTAGCGTGATTCCCTTTACATATTACTACCGGAACCCAAACATTTTTGTCTCTCGTCAGAAAGTACCTCCCACGTCCATAAACAGTAAAGCTACCAATTGCATTCCGGTAGAAACGTGCCAGACCGGTACTTGACATGGCGAGAGTGGGCCCGGTATCTGTTGAATTCATTTTTTGGGGTCAACAATATAGTTAGGATTTCTAATTTTACTTAAGACAGTTTTAAATTTCATATAATTTCAATTCATTCAACCCATTTTCATACGTGTCAACAATTGAATCAACCTATTAAAGCTAGTTATAACTCTCGAGTGATATTATTCCTATTGATATGCCTGAATTGAGTGTCTGTCTTGGAGGGATTTTGCATCAAATTGTAAGTGAATTTGTAGTTGTTATACCCTGTTGTGTCAGTGTAAGGGAGCCGTAATATTTGACTAAGTTAGGTAGAATGACAATTGCGTCCTTTAACTCCCATTTCATGCTTTATTAGAAAAAGGGCACTTTGGTAAAATTTTAAAAATGAGTCAATGATTATTGCAAAAAATAGACCCACCCACAGTAATACAACAGTCAAATTCTGGATTCAAATTACGACAAAATCCATCTCATGCAAAGAGATTGTTTTGGAGAGATTTTTGGGGGAAGAATTGATTTTGAACAGTGATATGATGGGAAATATGTGGTTGAAAAAGAAGAAAGAATTATTTATGTGATGGAAAATATTATTTTATTGAAAAATGTGTGGTTGAAAATGAAAATTGATTTACTGTAGAAAAATTTAATCCCTCCCAAACAGGGCCTTAATATATCTCCATGAAAATTACACACATATAAACCCTTTAATATACAGGAATTTTAAGTAGGTTGCATAGACTATAATTATCTCTCAATCTCTTTTAACACATGTTATTTATTGCACGATCTGGAATCATATATCACCTCTCGATCACCATTCGATCTCTGTATTATGCATAAATCAATACATTGTCATCTTAACATAAAAATATTTAGCTATTCATAATGTTGAAATAAAATAAATAAAAGTCAAAATATATCACCAGATTTAATTTCAATAAGCAAGATAAAATTCATTCTGAACTATTGTTGATCTTCGCCACACGAATCTCAACAATGTTCTTCGTCTAGTTCCTTGCTTGATCAATTCCAAAATTCTTGCACAATTCTTTCTTGCTGCTGCCGTCCATGTACTGCTGTGTATTCTGCCTCCTTTTATTGTAGTCCAAAAAGGATTCCTAGCCAAGTTAGACCCTTTTCAATTGGTTTGAAGCCAATTAGATTCCCAGTCAACTGCCGCCAACTATTGTTATACTTGCATTCTCTGTTTTATATCTTTCAAGGCATGCAAGTCAATCCTTTGATTTCTAAAAGTGCAAAATTTGATCCCAAAGTTGCAGCTTGATCAATATTTGCTCAAATATCGGGTTTTCTACTAACATGATCCAAAATCACAAATAATTAAGTATTAAATTCAAAATAATATTAATAAAAGCCACTTTTGATACCTTAGATAAGTGTAATTTTTGCACTTATCAATGACATTCATTGTTGTTTTAGGCAAGGAACATTCCCATTTGAATCAGTACCACAGCCTAACTTACTAAACAAAACAACAGTTACAATTTAAGGTACCCAAGAATTAGAAAATATGCAGATTTGCCTATAAATATTACGGTTATTATATAAGTTATTTAACAAGAATTATACCAAATAAAATGTGAATGAAATATGGACATTTGATTTTTGTTTGGAACAAGTAAATGAAGTCTATATGATTAAAATGTCAAGACATGCTAGTATGAACAAATAGTTGATTTTACTCAATTCTTATAGTTGAAATTCTACATTGTGATCTCGTGCTTCATGGTTTGATAACAAAATAAATAGTTGTTGTTAAGTTATACAGTAGGACTGTCATGAGTAAATTTATGAGTATGTATTAAGTGTGATTTATTTGTCGTACATCTCCAAGTACCATTCACGATATATAATGCATAAATACGGTCTATGTTTGCACCCAGATGGCCAACCACTAAGTGAAACTAATTTCAAAAGGATTAAATACGTATTATACAACCCTAGTATCATAGAGAGAGAGAGAGAGAGAGAGAGATTATAATGGCACCACTATCATGTCTTACCGTACATTATCCCAAAATTATATTTAAGGAGGCACCAATGTCACCCTAACAAGTTTTTTTTTTTTTTTTTTAAAAAAACACCTAAACAGAAAATCTATTGAATTAACTATTAAGTCACCATGAACATCATGGGAAATGAGCATCGGGATACAATCGATCCAGTTAAAGCTAACTGAATAAGGAATAGCTATGGAACAAGCTTGTGGGTCACCATGTTACCTAGTCTAGGTACAAAATGACACCAACCAGAATTTACTTCTGCTACTAGAGCTGCAATATAAAAAGGAACATGGGCATATGACAACAAACTATAATTATAATTTAGGGACTTAATCACTATAACACTCATTTGGTGAGTGTTACTGAGTTATTATTTACATCATGTCAAGGTACAATCATTTTGGTAGGGGCCCAACGAGAAAATATGACATCAATTACATCCACGATTCATCTACATGTTTACAGTTGCACCATATTTTATTCACATGATTTGTTTGTATAGTCATTCACGTTTATTATTTCAAATAATAATGGCTTGTGATATTTTTGAGGTTTGCAAGGACAATGGGACATTCACTCGCAGTGGTTCTGAGCTTCGCTGGGTAATTGTAGGGAACATTTCGTCTCATTTTACAGATGGCACAGGTGACAGGACTGTACGTAGAGGAGTTTACTTATATAGCCACGGCACTATGGTGCAGATTCTATGGATCTGATAAATGTAAACATCCCTTACAGTCTAGGATGTGAAAAAATGAAGCTAGCTAGCTAATTAGCTCCTGTTTGATAGCCATTATTTGGCAAAAATAAAGTTTTGAATATTGAATTTTTTTATAATGTGTCGTTAAAAAGTAGGGAAAAATATTGAATTTACGTGTAGAATATTTTATTTTGTGAATATGTGGTTGAAAATAAGTATATAGAATAAATAGTTTTAAAATAATGATTGTCAAACTGATGTTACAAGTAGGGGATCTTTTGGTGTTGAAGGAAAGTTTTTTTTTTCTTTTGAACAATGCTATTTGTTTACGGTGCGTATCATTCCCAAATAATGTGACGGTGATGTGAAAATGATAAAACCAAATAAATGTGTGGATATAATTGATCTCATCATTTAATATCACGCCGTATTAGGAAAATCTTCAATGTGGATAAATAGCATTACTATTTTCTTTTTGTACAACCTAACGTTTTAAGTCCACTTGTAGACACATCTTGTAGTTTTGAAAAGAATGCTACGAGTAGTTGTGGTACAAGCTTTGTGCTTGTTTGGGAAAAATTATAATGTGATTATAATGAAGACGAATAATGGATCTCAATAATGTGTGTACAATAAGTGAACAGTAGTTGTGAGTGTTATTAGAATTACCATTTGACTTTAAATTATAAAGAGATTATAATAAAATCCAACGAACACTATAGAGTAAGTAGCATGTGTTTATGTCTATTGTAAAAATGTTTTCATTATGTATGCATAAAAAGTTAAATTTAGTAACAACGCAATATTTTGCCTTAATGTTAGGCAGTTTATATGGTAAATGTTGTAGTTATAAGTATCCATTAAGTGGTATGTGTACCCTTACACACTATCTTGAAATAAGTAGGAGTGATATTATGTTACCTTGTGCGTAAGTGGTGTGTTTGACACCCATTTTGGAGAAGAATAAATTCTGGAATAGTGATTGATGTGAAGAATGTGTGGTTAAAAAGTAAGAAAATTTTTTAGGTTTATGTGTAATATTATTTAATTGATAGAATGTGTGGTTGAAATGAAGAAAGAGAAAAAAAATGAGAAAGAGAATGTGAAGAGAATGGATGTCAAACAAGGGCTAATATTATTCATAAAAATTAGAATTAAGTTGAGTTGCCATAAAAAACTTGCTGACTTGGTTGACCTACACTCACATACAATGTGGAATCCTCGTGAATAAAAAATGCCAAAAAATCTCCCCCCACTCCCCGTAATGTGAGTTCGTTGTCAGGGAGCTGTCAGGGAGAGTAGCAAAACCTCCCTCGCATCATAGCATGATTGTAAAAATTAACATCCCAAGTTCTAGTCTTTTGATTCTTTACATGGTCACAATCATGACAGTAATAATTTCAATTACACAAATACTTCACTTCTTTAGAAAATAATTAATAAGCCTTTGGGAGAAAATTAATGAAGAAGATCAAGACAGATTAGTCTTGCTCATTGCTTACACTCCAATTCCTTATAGCCTGCAATACTGCTTGTTTAACAACCTGGGCATCTATGCTATCGGCCTGTCCATCATTCTGCAAATAAATTAATTCTTCTTATATTTTCCAAGAAAATTATGTGTGGGCGGTTAAATTTCATGCAGGCAGTACTATCAAAATCTATAAAAGCAGAAAGAAATAACATCATTGTACTGAAATATTAAAGTAGTCAGCAACAAAAACCAAAATTTCAAACTCGTGGTACAAATTATGAGGCAGATTTCAGCAGGTCGCACGTGATGTTCAAAAAGATTTCTTTCCCTTTTTTCCATTTTTTTGATAGTTGTAACTGTTAATCAAATGCAGTAAAGAAAATCTGTTGGATTAATTAGCCTGTCAGTTTTTTGTGTTTACCTCGCTAACAGCTTCTAGACGAAAATTATCAGAACAAGAAACCCTAGCATCAAGCACTTCAAGGCCTAGTTCCTCAAATGCTTCGAGTATAGAGACGAGCAATCCGGGGCAGTTCTTTTCTGAAAACACATTAATTAAGAAGCCCTTCTCCAGCGATTCAACTTTAACCTGCTGGAGTATAATGCAATAGAAATATTTCTTAAAACGCTGTCAAATTTTCTGGTCAACTGAATCACGAAAGAACATAAAGGCAAAAGCAGGAAAAAAAATAGTAAAAAAAAGAGTCGTAATTTGAAAAATGAAAAGTATACCGCTGGTAAGGAGTTTTCTTCATTTGAATTTTGTAAAGTTGCAACATCTTGATTCAGTTTTTCAACCCTTTCCTTCAGCTCCTCAATGTATCTTGTTGCATCTACAACTATTGATGCTGTATTCATCTGTAAGACCACAATTATTTACTGTAAACAAGGAGAAAAAGCCTGTATATAGGAGTTTAATTTGTAATAAAGAGAAAACTTAGAAAATTTTTCACCCAAAATTCACTATTCACCTACTTTCAGAATTCATGTTATTTGGAGGTGAAGAAAACAATACACGGAACATTAATTTCATGTTGGAGTACATAAACTAAGAACCTGGACTATTTCCCTACATTAATTAGGGGTGGGAGGCTGGGGGGACTACCCCTGCCTCCACCGCGCCCTCTCATCCAACTATCAACTAATAACATCTGACAAGGGAAGTACCTACGTTTGACCCGGTTTTCCTCCTTTTTACCCATTCATATGGAAAACCAATATGAAGTTCTTAAGAAAAGGAAAAGGAAAAGGAAAATTGAGAATATTATTCATCCTTTTGTTTATATGATAGCCTTATGCTTTGCAGAAGATGTGTTTAAGATATCAAAAGAGAAAGAAGAAATCAATGAGATTTGAAAAGGTTCAGTAATTCTATACGCACAGCAGTGGAATTACTAGCAGAACGAAGCTGTTCCAATTTCTGATATAGAGTGGCTTTTTTGTGCTCTTTCGAATCCATCTTTCCTTCTTCTTCTTTGCTCTTCTCTCTGTCCCACTAACACACACAGAAGCACTCAATCAATGGACTATACAACAGGATTTGGAGGTATTTTAAAGGGAGATAGAGCTTCCAAAAACATGTATGATTTATTTGTTTGTTTCCTTCATGATATACATAATTGGAGTAGTTTTAGCCATATGGCAATTTTGCCCTCAGTTTACAGGTAATCTGCTCAGATTTTTAATTAAGAAAAACATTTCATTATCGTGCTTACAAATGTTCATTTACTTGTAAACAATTATCATAAATTTAGGTAAAATTTAAACCTACAAAATTCTTGTGATTATAAGTAAACTTTCCAGTGTTCTATTAAACATGTTATTGATTACAATATTCTGTTTTCCCTGTTTATAACTTATCTTAACAAAAACATAACTCCCCAACTTCTTCGCTAATCATCGTCTCGACGAGTTGATTTATTATCCACTGAAGAAAATATTTTATGAGCTAATATTTTGTGTGTGTGTGTATACACATACAAAACTTCCATGACCTATAATTGCACCAACAGTAAATGAAAGATACTTTTCGAACTGATCGAGGCATTATCTTAAAACAAGTGGGTAAAAACGTATGAAACTCAAACAAATTAAACAATTATATATAGGACAGCTTTTAAGAATACTACAGGAGGACAAATTGACAAAAGAGAGAGGTGTCTAAAAATCCCCCGTGAGATGTGTTTGGAAGCATTTGACAGCTAATAATATAACACAAACTGTATAAATAATACACTACTTACGACACATTCTTTAGCTTCGATGATTCTCGAAATGTCTCACCACTGATCTCTCAATCTCGCTCAGATCACAGTCTCCAGAAAATGGATAAATTTTATCTTACACTATTATTTACCTAGAAGTTAAAAAAGCAGGAGTCGAGCATGGACAAGTGTAACAATTCAGGCAATCTCATCCCAGATTATTTTACAAGAGATGTATGTTCTCGTATTTTAAAAATAAATACATTTATTCCCTCTTTCACGATTTATAATTTCATTGAGGCACTCAAAAAGTAAATTTATTTCATTGATAAAAGTTAAAGCTGATATAAGAGATTATCAGATGATTAAACTCCATCATTGAAAATAAGAAGAAAAACTACTGATGTGCCTTCAGATGAATTTTAACGTGCACAGAAATTACATATCAAATACATTGTCGTAAATTTCCATGTCAATTATCCCTAAGGGTGCGTTTGATTGTAAGGGTGGAAAATGGGTGGAAAGAAAATATTTTACATGGAAAAGATTTGCCTAGAAAATGTTTTGGAGAGAATGATTTCAAGTGTGTTTGATTGGTATAATTTTCCGCCTGGAAAATTTTTAAATTTTATATTCGTTTGACTTTGTTTTACATAAAAATTGTCCATGAAAGTGATATTTTTTTCCACAATTGGTTAAAAATTTATTTCCATTGCCAAAAAGTAAAAAAAAAAATAACGAAAAAAAAATTGTTTCATAAAAAATCATTTTTTCATCAAAATTTAGTGTTCGTTTGATTTTGTTTTACATGGAAATTGTCCATTAAAGTGAATTTTTTTTGTTACAATTGGTTATGATATTTGTTTTCATTGCCAAAAAAATAAAAATCTGAGTAGCCGGTTGAAAAAAATCTTCCCACACTAAAAACATGGAAAATGTTGACGTGGCGGGTCGGGTCAGGTCGGGTAGGGTGGGGGGGAAGGGAATATTTTTCGTGGAAAATTTTGACTATCAAACAACACAAAAAATGGAAAATAGAAAAAAATTTCCTAGTTCCATGGAAAATTTTGCCAATCAAACGGGGCCTAAGTAGTTTGAAGTGTCTTCGGATGAATTTTCAGCTCCCTTTGGTTTGTTATCTATTATTAAATAAAATAGACTACTTTTATATATTTCTTTTCTCTTATAATTAGTAATTTCTTACTTTTCTTAAATTTAAAAAATTAAAAAGAAATTAACTTTCTCTATGGTTATATTGATGGAATTTTAGGATGTTTACAAATGTGTCGTTGGAGATATGAAATGACGAATTTAATACTATTTCTACATTCTTTTGAGTTAGTGTATTATCAAACTTAGAGTGAAATCATGAATCCTAAAGGTTCTTTATAGTTTTCTGTGGGATTCGAACTCTGGACCGAGTGGTGCTCCCATAATTTGTGAATTGAAGTCGTGTTTTTGGGTGTTGCAATTTTATTAAAAATGCACCTTTAACTGGATTGAGACACGTGGTTGCATCTGAGCCGTTTGATCTGTTTTTGGAGACTTCTATTATTTGTGAATTTTCAAATGACATTTGGTCTTCTAGGGTTTTCATTCTCTCTTTTGCACCGTTTGAAGGAGTTCTCTGATTTTGGTTTTCTCTTTTGTTTCTTCTCTCAAATTCCTGATTTGAGATTTTCGATCTGTAATATTTATCATTTGTGTAATGATATTCTAAGTGAATATCTGTAAAAGATTTTGTGTTTTCTCAAGTTATTGTTTCAGGGGTTTTGAAGAGATTCTTGATGAATCTTGTGGATCGATTGTTGTATTTTGAGAGATAAGTTTTTGTTCTGTACTCAGTGATTTGATTGAATATTTTGTAACATTTATTGTCATTTTTGGCTACATAGTGAAACCGTGCACAAATACAATCTATTGGATACTCAATGGGGGGATGTAGACGTTAGAAGCGGTCGCCGAACCTTCGCGACTTAGGCCGAAAGAAATCACTTATATTTTCTTTAATTTTCTGCACTCTTTATTCAATGTTAGATCTATCATTGTTGTTTATGTTGGAATTTTGTATTGGAAATTAGTTGTGACCAATTGAAATGATTTAAGTGGAAATTCCTTGTTTGGTGAATGAGAAATTAAGCCAAACTTAAACCACTTAATACTTGAAATTATTGGAATTGTGTAGAATATTGTGAAATATTCTAGAGAATGTAGATGAAAAGATGTGTCTTTTCATATGGATCATGTCTCTTAAAGAGCATGACTTTTGGTATGAGTAACTTCCAATATTTATGATTATTCAAGAGATGCTTAAAGAGCATGACTCTTGGTATGAGTAACTTCCAATAATTATGATTATTCAAGAGATGTGTCTCTTGATATGGATGTTCCAACTATTATATATATGGATTCCCTATGTGTTTGAATTTACAACAACTACACTACAACTACACAACAAATAATTTATTTGATAGTTTCATTCCATGGTTACTTTAGTTTTGCATAAAACACTTTGTAGAAGTGATTTTTCTTGCATCAAAATCATGGTTATGGTAGAGAGGGAACTTCGTTCGAGTTCGTGGGTCTAAGTCATTTGGAGTGCTCCTATGGCTAGACGTGGTCGTTGTATCTTGGGAGATGATTGCCAAGAAACCGTTAGCACCGATGCGGGGCAAATTCATCTTAAGGACAAAGTGTCAAACACTTCCCTCAACCGATCGCATCACTTGCATCTCATCTTTCTTTTTCGATTTCATTCCAATTTAGTATTTTGATTTCGGAAAGTAACTAATATTCTTTTGATTTCATGCAAGGTTTGAATTGAAGAACAACATGCATTCACTCATATTGGGAAGTGAAGAATTCATATTATTATATTCGAAGTCGGTAAATCACTATTTTATTTTCTCAAATCAGATTTCGGTAAGTCGAATGATGTTTCGATTTCACGCATATTAACGACATGCTCTTGATGAATATAATATGCACATTATCGGTGTAATATCTCCCACAATCTTAAGATGAATTCTGGTATTTGTTGTGCATATGAATCACGGAAACAATTCAAATGGGAACATGAATTATTGCTACCAATTATATTTGTATAAAGTCTATGCATGGCCGACTTAATCAAGTGGCTTGGAATTTTGGCAACACATAAAATATATTTTATATGATAGAAGATGGCATGCGGTTTCTGTCTTCATTAATGAAAAATGGTAGAAATCACTTAATTGGCAGAATAAAATGATAGAGCATGTCCTTTGATTTTTGTGGAAATTGCATGTGTTATGAATTGAAGGCTGAACATGGTTGCATACATTTACTTGAATCAGTATGTATAATCTCATTAACAGTTTTGGCAATGAAAAGTTGTCTAATTTATGATTTCGATGACTGTTCATTCATAACTGCCATGGAAGGAAAAAATATATTTATTGTGCATGTTTATATTGACGTTTGTGCACTATTAATCTAAGTAAATGATTATTACTTTGTGCATTGATGTGATACATAAAAAATACATGATATGAATTTGTATGGCTACAAGTGCGTGGAGTTGCTTGGTGTGAAATCAAATTTTGTGCAATAAAATTCTTGCAAGAATTTCTGTTTGAATTATCATGATGGATTGATACTGAGATGAGAAATAATCAAATTTTATTGAACGTTGTTCAATATTTTATCGAACTAATATGACATGTTTGAGGTTTGTACCATATCAATGGTTGACCATTTGGTCTTGGATAATTTAATTGATCGAGATTGAGATCAATGATGATATCTCAAAATGAGGAAGTGTGTGGATTTCCTCAAGATATTGATATTCCCAGTCACGACATGTGTTGACTAAAATGGAATAAACTTATACAATGATTGTATAAATGTTGGAAGAATGCCAACTAGTTATTGAAAGTATATGAACTTTCATGATTATTCCTTTTATTGGAATATGGAAAGCCTCAATAATTTGATGAAATTAATTGAGATGACTTATGCAAATTATTGTTGTATTCTAGCATGACTATATATGATCTTGTCACAATGGGTATTAAGTCACCTAATCACATGGTGGAAAATTTATGAAATAATGTAGGATCATTTCATATGAAAAATCATGACCCTTGGTATGATTCATTTCCAATTTGTGTATCTCTTCATAGAGATTTATTCGAAGAGGCGTGTTATCTCGTTGGGTTGTGTCTTTTGAGAACACAACTATCGAATCGATGGATGATGCGTTCATTAAATTTGAATATGGTGAATAAGTATTATTTAACATGAAATAATACTATCTTGTGAAATGTCACAAATGTGATATGTTGGAGAAGTTGCAATTCTTGTGAATCAAGATGCTTAGTCTTCTTCATTGTTGAAATTCGATTTCAATCGTGGAACCAATTAAATTGGTATATGCTTTGAGAGCATTGTTGGTCTATGTGATGACCTTAATTTGATTTGGATGATCAAATTGAAGATAGTTGGATTGAAGTACATTGAATACAATTTCAATGGAAATAAATTGTGGATTGACGACCACTATTTTGAAAGTACTTAAACTTTCACGAAACATTCGATATGAACATTATCTATTCGATAATGAGTTGAACTACGAAAGAGTTGATGAACTCTAAGTTCAAGTGTAACACACTAATGTGGGGGTTAACATCAATGCTTGCGAACTTATATGAAAAGTTCAAGATTTGTGAATGCAACATTACTAGTTGCACATGCATTCCTAATTGAGGAATTGTGGGGGTAATTTATGTTTAAAAGTTACAAATTTTTCTATACCTTATAATCGTAGAAATATATCTATGAAGTGGAAAAGGTAGAAAACCCTTATATTAATTATAAGGATGATATACACTAAGTCTAAAGTGGATGAAATGGGATAAAAATCCTATTACGGCGTTTGTTTGGATATGCAAGATCAATTGGAATATTTGAAAAATATTAATAAAATTGAAATGCATTGTAATATTTCAATAATGATATTGAATACCCCATGTTTCTGAAATCCACTAGTGAAAAGTGATTGACTAGTGTAGTGCGTGAAAGAAATCCTCCAACATTGTTGTTTGGAATTTATAAAGCTTTAGATAAAGCTAGTTAGAAGCATGTAGCTTCATGAGAGGATTTTTTGGTGGTGACATGTTGTATCTATTAAATCAATTAATTGTTGGCTAGCTATATTTGATGAGATACTAAGTCACATGTAATGGTAAGTCTAGACGTAGACATAATACCATTAAGCAGTCGATCTCAATGGTGTAAACTCGTGGTACCTTTAGAGATTTACAGAGAGATCAAGAATACTGCATATCGAGGGGAATGAGATTAAAGCCTACGATGTAAGAGTCTTTGTAATGGTAACCCTACCTTGTTGACTGGAGATCCCAAAATCTTGGTTCAAAGGGACAACTAAGTTATGAAGATTACATGAAGCACTTAGGAAATTATTCCTACTCATTCCTATGATAATTAAAGTGCTTTCTGCTAAATGATTGAAGGTTAAGATATTCTTTTAATGATTCCTATATCTTGATTAAGTCAAGTAGAGTAAGAGAGAATACTCTTAATAGGAGATCACCTATATAAGTGTGAAGTGGGGCCGCTTTAATGAGAATTGTTCGAGGCTAAAATTCTCTAAACACTTATGAAACCAAGAGTGATCCATGGCCAAAATGGACACAACTGTGAGAACCATGAACGGTTTAGGGAAGACATTGTGTGAATACTGTTGTCTCGGCTTACACCAACGGCTGAATGGTTCAAGATATCACGTTCACCAATTAGCCAGTAAGTCCGATAGTATTTCACTAAGGGAGGTTCAAGGCCAGAAGCCACCTTCTCTGATGCAGTGTTTTTTGCGCTCTCTCTCTACTAGTGTCTGCATAGTCATTTGCATTAATTTTCATTCATGTGGGGGATTGTTGAAATTTTGTATTGGAAATTAGTTGTGACCAATTGAAATGATTTAAGTGGAAATTCCTTGTTTGGTGAATGAGAAATTAAGCCAAACTTAAACCACTTAATACTTGAAATTATTGGAATTGTGTAGAATATTGTGGAATATTTTAGAGAATGTAGATGAAAAGATGTGTCTTTTCATATGGATCATGTCTCTTAAAGAGCATGACTTTTGGTATGAGTAACTTCCAATATTTATGATTATTCAAGAGATGCTTAAAGAGCATGACTCTTGGTATGAGTAACTTCCAATAATTATGATTATTCAAGAGATGTGTCTCTTGATATGGATGTTCCAACTACTATATATATGGATTCCCTATGTGTTTGATTACAACAACTACACTACAACTACACAACAAATAATTTATTTGATAGTTTCATTCCATGGTTACTTTAGTTTTGCATAAAACACTTTGTAGAAGTGATTTTTCTTGCATCAAAATCATGGTTATGGTAGAGAGGGAACTCCGCGAGTTCGTGGGTCTAAGTCATTTGGAGTGCTCCTATGGCTAGACGTGGTCGTTGTATCTTGGGAGATGATTGCCAAGAAACCGTTAGCACCGATGCGGGGCAAATTCACCTTAAGGACAAAGTGTCAAACACTTCCCTCGACCGATCGCATCACTTGCATCTCATCTTTCTTTTTCGATTTCATTCTAATTTAGTATTTTGATTTCGGAAAGTAACTAATATTCTTTTGATTTCATGCAAGGTTTGAATTGAAGATCAACATGCATTCACTCATATTGGGAAGTGAAGAATTCATATTATTATATTCGAAGTCGGTAAATCGCTATTTTATTTTCTCAAATCAGATTTCGGTAAGTCGAATGATGTTTCGATTTCACGCATATTAACGACATGCTCTTGATGAATATAATATGCACATTATCGGTGTAATATCTCCCACAGTTTCTTTACGATTAATATCGTGTGTTCCTAGCCTTACATTTTCAAAGACCATTGTTTCTAAAATTATTTATTTCAAGCGATATCGTTGAAAAGCTTAGAACCCCAACAAAAATATTCAAGTTATTAAAATTTAATTTTAAATATTGAATGAAGTAAAATAAAATGTCTTTTTGCTGTAAGTCATAGTAACATTCCAAAGAAGCTCCCGCATTATGGGTGAAGGTTGTGTTGACAAACCTTTTTATAGGCCTGCGAGAGTTACAACGTGGGAACAAGTAATTAATTTACCGATTCTCAACATTTTCTTGCCAAAATGTGTATTGTACTTCGCCAACAGAGGACTACTTTTTATTTATTTATTTATTTAATTCCATATTCATAAGATGTCCTATTTGTATACAGCAATAAATGACAAATTAAAATATATTATTGATCGACTTTAATGTGTTTTTTTTTCTTGATTTGATTGATTGCTATATCTATTTGAACATATAATACATTATTCTTGAGCAATGATCCAATTGAAATATTTTGTACTGTTGCAACGTACAAAATAAGTTTAAGGGGTTCTAATATGAGAGTAAAGGAGCAATATTCACCCACTTTTTTTTTTATAAGAGACAACCATGTAATTATCATTGACAACTGTATAGCAATTTTAATACATTATTAATCACTTGGAAAAATACAAACACTAGCTTGGAGATTCTGCTGAAGTAATTCTCTGGTCTACTCAATAAAACACAAAAATCATACCTAATAGCATATATATATATATATATATATATTGAGTAGTTAAACTGGTCTACTCGATATTGTCATATGTTTCCTATTTTGTTTCCGAATTAAAAGGGTTTTCAAGTTTTGCATATATAGCACACAAAGGTTCTTTTCATGAGAAGATGTCTTTAACTAAGAGATAGAGATTCAGTCTTTGCTAGAATGACTAATAGGCTAGCTTCCTTTGTTAGGCGTCCTCTCTAAGGGCAGTTTAGTTGCTTGACCGAATTGGTGCTTATTATTTCATTCTTCTTGTAAACTAATTCATTAGACCGATCTATATATAGAATCGACTCCTAACCCTCATATCCGGCTTTAGCCTAGTTCGGAACCAAATCATGACCTACCAACCGATACTATAATATTCTAACTTATGCTAGTCATATCGAGTTTAATGTAGCATTCTTTGATTAGCCCAACCCCTTTGAGGCCTAGAATCCTCACTACCACATAATCTGGATGGAAAAGACATATCTTGAAATGAATTTTGATAGTTGTGAATGTCTCTAGTATAGATATACTGTTATAATAGTTGATAATAATATATATTGTCACCTATCTACAAGGACAAATCATCACGTACCCACCTACTCACATGCGTGCATTAATCATCACAGAACAATTCACTTATCCTACCCAAACTTGTCTCTTGCCCTAATTCCAATTTTGCATTTCCATAGGCTCTTGGAAACATTTGTGATTTTACTTCTGCCGTTCGTTGAAACTTTTAATCATATACACTGCTTGAATGGGACTTATTTTGTCTATCCTATGTACACCAATACTTGGCTTCTTTGAAGTACCAAATATGATTTTATCAAAAAATTATCTTATTAGTTGACTTTAGAAGACACTCTTTTAGGGAAGACTTCACTGAAGAACCTGAATTCTTTAAGACATACACTAAACTTTTATCTGTATGTTTTAACTGGTAAATTATAGGGAAACACAGAATAGATTGGTACTATGCCTTCCTTTTATGTAGTTCGACCATAGTTCTCTAGAAATTTTCTTTATTATCGTCCTTAAAGTGACATTAGACGACACTTTTTAGGGGAAGACTTCATTGAAGATCTGTAATTTGTAGAACTTAGAGTAATTTTTTTAACTGTAACTATACTTTTCTAACTTCATTAGAAAACCTTAACGAGAATGATTAATAGAACTTGGTCTAAATGTCGTTGTTGGATTGTGATGCCATTCTTGACATTCACATCTCAACCTTTGGGCAATGATGAACTGAGCTTGGCCCATTTACTGAATGTTTTTTAATTGGTCCAAACATTACTCCATAACACAATAGAAACTGGCCTAAAAACCCAGCCCAAGAGGTGACAAGTGTGCTGCTCTGGTCCATTGATTTTCAGCCTAATCTACGGTAATGATGATGATTGTAAAAGAAGCTGAATGGCCATTTTATTCGTGATTCATTCATTATGTCATCTGTTGTGTGCGTGAGAAGCTTCTGGGCTTTCTTCGTGCTCTTTTCTCTTCATTCTCTGTGTCGATACTTTGTGTGAGGATTAAAACAGCTGGTTTTAATCATATATCTTTGTGATTAGGATCTTGGTGATTCCGCTTGAGGGAATTATATTGTTAGATTGGTTGTTTAATCTTGAACCATTGAGTAGCTGCATAGTCCATTTCTGTAGGGTTTGGGGTCTATTTTGTGGCAGTTCTTTGTACAGAAGGGTACAATGATCTTTGTGTTCTGAGCACTAAATAATGATCAAATTTCTTAGCATTCTTGATGTTTGAGTATTCTTTGTGAATTATGTTGTTTCTGTTTCCATTTTGTTTTAGCTCTACAAGTGGTATCAGAGCATTTGTGAGTCCATAAGGGACCTTCGATGGAGCGATTGTCACTAAAAAGTTAAATTTCAGGCAACATCCGTTTATTGATCTGAAATTGGTGAAACCCTAGTTTTGATTTTTCTACTAATCTTGTTTCTTCTGTTTGTGTTTTCTTGAGGAAATTGGTTCTTGGTGAACGTGCTTAGTGATTGGGCTTCGAGTTGTGAGTCCTGTAGTGTCCCTGGAAATTTCTTCTTGGTGCTGGTTCTTCGAACCAGCCTTGGTGACATTTCCTAAACCTCCTTTGTTATCCTGTTAATTTTGATCTTGAGTACTCTTTATTTCCCCCCTGTTTCCCTGAAAGTTCTTCTATTTACTGGTGTTTTAGAATTGAGCATTGATCGGGGTCAAGATCCTCATGGAATCCTGGTGAATTCTAACATCATTAAAAAGTAGGAAATTTTTTTTTATTTACATATTAAATATTTTATTGTGTGAATGTGTGATTAAAAATGCATATATCGAAAAAGGAATTTTCAAATCATAGTTACCAAACAGGGGGTTCACTCTAAATAGTACTCCCTTTGACTTGTTTCCCTTTTTCCTTTGTTCCAAATAATATATCACTTTTCCTCGTGAGGGGATAACTGGTTTCTTAATTTTTTAATATGCCCTTATTTAATATGTATTGTTATCATTAAATATAAACTACTAATCATATTTAAATTACCGTTTCATTTGTATTAGGAAAAACGTAAGAAATATTTATATTTTCAACTATATTAATTTCATTTTCTTGATTTGTGAGAATATGAGAACAAATCTATTTTTATGGGACGAAGTAAGTAATTAAAGTTTTTGGGAGATCAAGATTCAGAATAAAATTAATTATATGATTCTTCTTAGGCCAATTTCAATAATTAAATTCAACCCATATAATCAGTTAAAAGAAAGTTTCCCTTTTAGGATCTCTTTAGATGATCATAAATGCAAGAAAAGAAGTCTGGAATTGGCACACCATTGATCCATGGAAAAAAAAAATGCCTATTACATAATCAGAGCAATTACATATTTTCTGATTTAAAGCACTTGCATATTGTGATCAGTATAAGAGCACTTGCATATCGACAGCTTGTTTGTCTACCATTATGGGGAGGAAAATGGTGTAATGAATAGTATTTTTTGAAGAATGTGTGGTTGAAATTTAAAATAACTTTATTGATTTATGTGTAGAATATTTTATTAGGTGAATATGTGGTGAAAATTGTTTACTGTAGAAAACAATTTTTGGGAAAATGGTAGACAAATAGGGGCTAACAGAGTTCTATATTTTTAGTTAGTCAAAATATTCTCTGTCAATCACAATATTGTGTAATTATTGTCGACCTCGATTTCTAGACAGATGACGTGGTCAACATATCCTGACTCCACTCATGTCCATGTAACCTTTCTCTTGCTCATTTGGATAAAACGTACACTCCGACGGTTAAGTCAGTCAATATATTTGGATGTGAAACGTGAGGAAGATGTGAATGACGATAGTGTTCGGACACCGGGATATTTGAGAGAACAAATATGAGAGCAATATTACTTAGAGTGAGCTTTCATAGTAGAAGAGGTGAAATGATTCCCGCTGAATAAAAAGACATGTGGCCTCCTCTTAACAGCAAAATAATATCTTTAGTGAAAACAACACAAAGTCAGAAAACAAGCAGAGAGATAGAACCAACTAATAGTCACAGTAATTCACAAATTTATGCCACAATATATTAAACAGATTAATGTATATAAGATTTCACCAATTTCTGCATTCTCCTAAAAATCACTATTTAAAACATTGTTTTTCCCAAATAATGACAATCAAACAAGGGCTAATATTACAAAAAGAATTTATTATTTATTAACAAGCAAATAAAATGAGATGGAAATATTTGCATTAGGTTATAGAACATAATCCTTGGAGATTGACATCTAATGAGATGTCCTAATTTGAAATTATTTCAGCAAGGAACAAGAAACAATAATTGGGATTTTGATTTGAAAATTAAGTTGCACTTTGAAGGATTTTTCTCAAACATCTGATTATATGATACCTCAGTTCATAGGTTTTAAGCACTACGCCCCCAGGGCACATCTCCAAGTGGTAAAAGGGGAAGGTGGAAAAACTTCAACTTTGCTTGAGGCTGTCGCGTCAAGGGTTCGAATCCTGAAATATGAATTTGGCCCTTGAGTAAGTGCAAGTGTACAAACAGCCTTCCACCCTATACCCGTGGAGGCATAACCTGCGATTTACCTCTTTTACCAAGGCTCAGGATAGGGCAGGTGGGAGCCGCTAAGAATGCGGTTCATCCCTTTTTTTTTTCTTTTAAGCACTAAAACTATTTACTAAAAGCTTATAGAAAACAAGGACAACTTAAAAGAGGGATGTCAAAGAAACCTATTATATATTTGATTTATTTTTCAAGCTAAGAATAGACTTTGTTGATTGATTAATGTTAATTTTAAAACAAGAGGTCGAAATTATATCGAAAGCAATTTTTCTACATTGAAGGGAAAAAAAAATCAAGAAATAGAACAATTCTTCTTCTTCAATGACCAGTACGTAGGTAGAAAAAAAATGATAGGAGTTTATGATGTTTTAATGTCCGTCATAAATTCTACCAAGCTTCCTCGAATGTTTTTGGATGAGCTTCCCAAAATAAATAAATAAATAAATAAATAAATAAATAAATAAATAAATATATATATATATATATATATATATATATATATCACATTCATCATTCCGTAAGTCATGTTCGTTAAAGATATAGAAAATTTGTAAAAAATAATCTCCATGATATTTTTTCAATTGTGTGAGATTATTTTCCTTAATAGTTGATTGTGTTATTAACACACAATCTTTTCTTTTAGAGTTACTTATAACCCTATAAATAAGATTTTCTACTTTATAATAGAAACACAAATTTATTATATACAATTTATAATATTTTAACATGGTGTCAGAGTGGATTTAATTTCATTTTGGGTTAAACTTGCAAACTTCTGTATTCTGGTGAGCAGCCTTGTGCCGCTCGAGTTTTCTTAATTTGATTAGAAATCCTAGCCTAGCCAAATTATTATTATTATTATTATTATTATTATTATTATTATTATTATTATTATTATTATTATTATTATTATTATTATTATTTGGCATATTCTGTTTAGCCAAGTTTTCTTTTGCTCTTGATTCAATTTGAATTTGGGTTTAGGATTAATTCAAATCTTGTTACATGTTAGCTATTCTTGTTTCTTTCTTCTTGGAGAGAGTTTGTTTCCAAGGAAATCGAGATTTTAGCTATCTTATTAGTCGATATGGAAATCGAGAGTTTATAATTATTATAATAAAAAATGCTAGGTTTCTATCTCGATTTTTGTTGATCATCCGATGCGAGTCTTTCGGTGATTACCATTTTGACTCCAATCGATCAACTTTGAAACAATAGCTAAGGAGATTCGAATTCGTTTGTTAGAAATAAAATTAACTTGTTTGTTATGATCAAAACATGAAATCAATCATAGGTCAACATTACTATCATGGGATTACACAAAATCAAAGGTTAAAGAAAAATTACATCCGTGGTATTGAAGAATAGCTTTAATTTTTCTCGTCTTACCGAACGCTATATCAAAATTAGCATTTTCATGTAATCTTTTGACAATTTGCCCTTGCCAAAAAATTGAGTCCATGTTTGATTGTCATTATTTTGAGAAAAAATGAAATTTTGAATAGTGTCTTTTTTGAAAATGTGTAGTTAAAATGTAGAGAAAATTTTAGATTTATGTGCAAAATATTTTATTGTGTAAATGTGTGGTTGGAATGAGTATGAAAATTAAAGAGTTATTTTAAAGGGAGACAAACAAGGGTTGAATATATTATTAAATAGTGAAAGCTCTTTATCGAATAATAATAATAATAATAATAATAATAATAATAATAATAATAATAATAATAATATCATATTTAATATCGAATTGTAATTTAAAAATAAAATATTTGTGCTACATTTGACAGTTGATTCCTTTTAGCTCCATTTGTGTCAATTTTCGCAGGTTGTACGGGCTCTAGGCCCAGCCACTAATTATACATTAAAATGATGTTTATGGCACTAAAATAGAAAAAGAAAATGCTCTGTAGCGTTCAACTGTTAAATGACAAAATGGGACACGATAAAAAAAAAAAATTGAAATTACACATCAAGTGATTGACGTGGATATAGCGCCTCCTGTTGCATGATAAAAATCTGCTACATGTACACCACTCACCTCACATAGAGGAGGTCTATAAATTTTTTATTCATGGTGGGCCCCTCACATGTGAGGGGGTTGTGCACCATGTTGTATGGTATGATATACAACTATCATTTTCCCAATTTGTTATCTCTGTTTATTGGGAGGGAATCATTTTTTTTTTCTCTATGGCGTTGTGTCCACTCAATGAGAACACAACTTTCATATAACTTTATAAAATACTTTTAACGATGATAAAGGAGTCACGTAAAATAGTGTCATATAAAGTTATTTTATCTTTAAAACACTATGTTTACATCATGATATAAACCATCATTATAACTTATAGTGGCGATTGTCTTTGTAAAATACTTTTAAAACAATCATAAAATTTAGTAAATACCTAAATTTTTGAACACTTACCTTTGGCTTTAATATATTCATCAATGTTCGTACAACTTTAATTAGATACCATTTATTTATTAAAGGATTAAGAATCTATTATGTTAGTAGAACTAATTACTGCACACTGTTTAATATATAAAGTATTCAAGAGAGTGCAACCAATAGAGGAAGATGCAATTGAAAAATTAACACATTTTTTCGAAAATTTAGGTGTTTTCACATAGAATTGTGAAGTACATGTTGAGTCAGACGGCCCTCTAGATCTTGGGAACATGTTTAGAACGCAGTCAAGAGCGTAGAACCATCATGCCTTATCAAATATAGAGGTGTACGAAAGTTTGTCATAAGACTTTCAATTAGAGCTGCCAATGGATTGAATTTTGATCCGAATCCGACGAAATTAATAGGAGATGGATTTAGGGTCTCAATCCGATAACACGATCAAGATCCGAATCCGATAATCCGTTATCTAAATAGATCAAATATAGATATATGTTAATCCGATCCGATAACAATCCGATCCGATTTGTTAAAAATAATGGAGTTGGTAAAATATTTTTATGCCATATTATTTGTCACTAAAATAAATAAATTTAAAATAAAAAAGTAATCAAATTCAAAACATAAAAAATTTAAAAATTTTATAATTATTAAACATGTATAAGAATTGGAAAATTTGGAAGAAAAAAAAGTTGATTTCAACCAATATTTTAAAAATCGATCTAGGCATCGACCTGGAAAAGGAAGATGGTCAATGGTCAAAAAATCAAATCGATAACGAACCGGTTGTCAAATTGAATAAATAACTATACACATAGATGTAAAATATTATAAAAAAACAATAGATTTTTTTTAATTTTATTTTACTAATTTAAAGTAAATAAATATCTATATTTTTCTTAATTAAATTTATTATTGTAATTTATTTTACAACTTCAAAAACTAATAATTAATAAGTAACAAATAATTTGATTTGTTAATGGAAATAATGAAATAAAATATTTATATTTAGAATTGAAATTGAAATTCAATTTTACTTTATCTCACATCGAATGTCAATAGACAACTAGAAGATGGTCTTTCCTTTAAAAAGAAACATTATGATGGTAGAAGTCACTATTGGGCTTTGATTACACTCAAAGAATAATGCGATAATTGTAGTACAACTTTGAGGTGTCGTATCGTTAGGGAGATGGAAAATTATCAAGAGTTCCAAAAAGGGATGAATTATCCTCTTCAATGTGTAGTAAAATTCAATGTTTGAAATGTAAAATTAGAACTAATAACTTAAGGTAGTGAAGCGTCAGAATTCCCTCAATTGGATTGGATCGATCACATCAATTATTCATTTTATAACTCAATTAGAGAATTTTCATCTCAAATCTCTAATCGAAAGATTTATCGTGAAAACTAATTTAATTCGCAAATGTAATCCTAAAATCTGGACTTATGATATATTCGCACAATTTTATTGGAACAATATTAAAGATCAACCATATACATAAAGGCCCTGTTTGGGAGTGATTAAATTTTTCTACAGTAAATCAATTCTCATTTTCAACCACACATTCTTCAATAAAATATTATTTTCCACCACATCAATAATTTTTTTTTCTTTTTCAACCACACATTTCCCATCATATCACTATTCAAAATCAATTATTTCTCCCAAAAATCTCTCCCAAACAAGCTCAAAGTATAAGGCAGTAATTAATCCGTCAATAAAGTAATATTGAGATTAAAATTCAACAATTATTTCAATCATTCAATAGAAAGTGCACGATTAGATTTATAAAGGACTTGATAAAAGTTAAACAAATATAAGTAATTAAAATTGAAACTCAACAAATAGTTTAATTTAAGAATGAAAAAAGTATGACTGAATCCATGAAAAATCTTATAATTGTTAAACTGATTTCAATGTAAATTAATGAAAAGAAAAGTCTAAATACTAGAATTATTCAACAATGAAAAGAACAATTGAATGAATAAATTGATGCGAAATCTCGAAATCCAATGAGTTCCTTCTTTGCTTCACCTTGATTTTTAGTTCCTTATGAGTTTTTTGAGTAAAAAAAAAGATGAAGCAATGATGAATAATGAATAATGAGGCGTTTTGGGACGTTCATGGGTCTTTTAGGGTTGAGAAATCGTGCCACAATAAGTTACCATAAGTGTTTGAGTCGTAGAAGGAAACTTGAAAATTTGGGCTTTCTTTATAACTATGTGACCGCATGGTATAAAGCTTTGCAGTCACAAAGGAACAAATTTCTCAGCCCTTTTAATTTGTTGAAAATGGCCATGCGGTTGCATGGTATAAATCATTGCAGCCGCATGGTTAAAACGTTTTTTCGCACAATAATTTTCAATATTTTGATTGTATCTTCCTCTCTCGGTATCTGATCGAGTTGATTCAAGATGCGTTGGAAAGCAGACTCAAATGGCTACAACTTTACTTTAGATTTAGAGCTTGTTTGGGAGGGATTAAAATTAGATTAAAATTGAAAATATAGCCGTTATTGTTGACTTTTATTAGACGGGTGGGACCCAATAACGGTCATTTTTTCAATTTTAATTGGATTTTAAGCCCTCCCGAACGGGGCCATAATCGTCCAATGCGATCGTTTTCCATGTACAAAATGGGTCTCAATATGAGGCTGAAATTGGTGCACAACTTTTTCCGATTGGAAATTGATGTGTGATCATACTATGATTGTATTTCACCCATTTGACTTCTTTCCTCGTCTGATTGATCTCTAACACCCTCAATCTTCACTCCATCGCCCATCATATCTATGGATTATTTGCAACTTGGTCCCTGAACTTCCGTTTTCCTCCATTTTGCTCACTTTTCACTTGTTTCTCTTTATTTCCGCTACATTTATCACTTTGTCCTGCAAAACGTAAATTATATAGAATTAAGCTATATTCCAACATATTAATCAACAATTTTTCATATTTTGACAGTACGATAAATGTGTAAAAACGTATTTATCAGGCTTGCTAGTAAAAAAAGATGAGTCTCAAGTTAGTTCAAATTTTTTTTTTAAAGAACATTGATTTTTTTCCTAATTTTTATTAATTTTGGATCGGATATCCGATAACATAGAATCGGATATGAATTTAATAATCAAATATTCGTTCGATTATCGGATCGGATCGAATAATTTTCTTATTGGATCAGATCTGATATATGTAGATCCGATCCATATCCGATCTATTTACACCCCTATTTTCAATAGGGCTATCGTTGTTGTGCTTAATCACACACTATTAATATTTTATGGGAAAAATTTATAAATAAGATGTTTAGTTTAAACCAATTCAAAAATCATGTTTATAGTTTGCAAAATTCAAAAATCAAGTTTTTTTTTTATTTTTTTAAAATTTTAATATAATATAATATAATAAACCCACCCCACATGCACCACCCCTACCGCTCTGTGGATTATTCTGGCGACAATTTCGACCACCACTCTTCTCCGGCGACCATTCCGACGACTATTCCGGCAATTATTCCGGTAATAGATTTATAATTTAATTAGTCACATATTATTTTTCAGTCACAAATAATAATTTTTATATGTCACATATTATTTTATGGTCACAATTCAAAAATTTTATAGGTCACATTTAATTCGTTGGTCACAGATTTCAAAATTAATTGGTCACAGATCAAAATTTATAGGTCACACGGTCACATGTTTCCAAATTAATTGGTCACAAATGTTTTTACGGTCACAGATAAAAAAATGATTAATTTCATTGGTCACATATTTTCAAATTTTTTGGTCACAGATTATTTTTCAGTCACATATTGTCAAATTTTAGGTCACAGTTAAATATTTGGTCACAGATAACCAAATACTTGGTCACATATAACTGGCACTACTTCAGCCACCACCACCACACAAAACACCGCCACCACCCACAGCCACCAAACAAAGCACGGTCACCACCCCAACCGCCGATCCACCATCACAGCCGCCACCACACAAAGCACCTTAGATCCTATCAGATCCCCCGCCGCCACAACAAAATCACAACCAACAATAACACCAAAATCACCACCACCGAGAAAACCACACACATCCAGCAACACACAGATCTGCCACTAACAATAGCAAACAACAACAACCAACCACAAACAACAGCCACACACAGATCCGCCCCATACCCACAGATCTGCCGCCTCTCTGATTCCGTTAACTTCGATCCGCACAAACCACCGCCGAGCCACACACCCATTTCACTGTAATTTCGTCGTCCACCGACTCAGCAGCAATTTCGTCGTCCACCGACTCAGCCAAACGCTGTAATTTCGTCGTTCAGCCAAACGCTGTAATTTCGTCGTCCAAACGACTCACTGTAATTTCGTCATCCACCGACTCAGCCAAACACTGTTGACTTGCAGCTGCTGAACGCAGCGTCGCGCTGATGCCAGCGTCGCTGCGATGCGATGCGATGCGATGCTGGCTGCAACTGCTGAACATGCGGGAGAAGGGGAGGGGGAGGGAAGAAAAACTTAGGGGGGAAGGAAGAAAAAATTAGAGCGGATGGAGGAGAAGAGACGGGAGAGAGAGGAGGAGAAAGAAAAATAACTAGGGTTTGGGAATAAATTAGGGTTATGAATTAGGTTTTACTATAATACTTGATTTTTGAATAAATAAATTGTTGACCTGATTTTTAAAAAATAATCTTTAAACATCTGATTTTTTATAATTTCCCATATTTTATTCTTCACTAATAGTTATTTTTGGAAGAAAAAAAATATTGAAAAATTCATGCAGGGGAGGCACGGGCTTGAAAGAACCGGCCACCCTCATCGTTCATGTAAAGCCCATGTCCAACCCTTTTTCACGACACTATCCACATAAAATATTATATGTACCAAAGGAAATTAATATTTTTTGTTGCAGAATTACCTTAAAATTGATTAGGATGTATGCATGTTATGGAGGGTGTAGGTCTAATATTAAAGAGAGAAAACTGCCGACAAAGTCAGATACAATGCCTTGATTGGGTCCATTGGTAGTTGCATATCCTTTTCAATTTTCCCTTTGTGTTAAGTTTTTTTTTTTCATTGTTATAATTAAGATTTTTTGGTACTTGCAAGTGACAAAGTATTAAAATTTGTCAATTTTTGTCTTTTACACTGCTTTGTTTATTAATTAATTTTGGGTCGAAACAATTTATTTAGAAACGTCACACATGATGTACAAATTTTAGATGTATTGCAAATCAATGATAATAAAATGTTGTTAACATTTATGCGCACACAGTCTTCTCTCTATCTTAAACGAGCTCTCTAATTATTTATTTTTTTTCTTAACATCTCGATGTCCACTATTTAATTTTTCTTGACACTTAGGGTGCGTTTGATTGCGAACATGGAATTTGTATGAAAAGAAAGTAAATTCAATTGCTTAAAATTTATTTGCGTTGAAATTATTAATTAAATGTATTTGATTGATTTAGTTTTCAACCTAAAAAATATTATACTTGTCCATTTTTTATTGTTGAGTGGATGAGAAAGATAGTGAATTACCTGAAAAATAAAAATCACATCCCCCTGAAGAAAATATTTTCCTTATTTTCAAGAAAAATATGGTCACGTGACCAAAAGTAAAAACAATATTTCTCGTGAAAAAAATAGTTAATCAAATAGCGCAAAAATAGGAAATTAAGTAGAAAAAACACATTTTTCATGAAAAATATTTGCAATCAAATGCATCATTAGGTATCTATATCGAGATTTATAAGAAATGGCATCAATTGCATATGATAAGAAATATTAATCACAACGAGTATTATACTTTCTTCTAAATGCAAAAGAAAACCATCTTGTACGTGTTTTCTAGAAAATGCGACGATTTTTCTTCTCGATCCATAATTTCAACATCTTCCAATCCAATACAAATTACAACTTTCAATAGGGCTTCCAAATATAATTTCAACTTGAATAAGACCCTCATAGCATTCCAAACTGAATTCATTTTGACGTGCACTTCAATTAAAATTTTTCAATTACTTCAATAAGGAATTCGGGTGATACCCAAATTCTAACAGTTTATAACATATTTGTCTTCTGCACATTAACTGGAAAAAGGGGGACCTTCCACTAACAAATCAAAAAAATATAAGAAATGACTAAAACTGCAATGAGCTAGAACACTGCAAATATGGGGTCAAGTTCACTTTGACCCCCTAAATCCGCCCCTTTTTGTAGATATCATAAAATTAAATAGGATGTATGCATAGTATAGTGAGTGTATGCCTTAATTATAAAGATTAAACACTGCGAAAAAGTTGGATGCAATTCCTTTCATTTAATTGAGTCCCTTGGTAGTTGCATATGCTTTTCATTTTTTCCCTTTGCTTTAAGGTTTTGTTACCGTCCTCTTCTTTATTGAGATCTTTTCGTACTTCACTGACATCATTAAAAGTATGTCAGAAATTTGTCTTCTACGCGGCTTTTTGTCACTTAATTTTGTGTAAAAACTATTTATTAGAAATAAGATGCGTACAAATTTGAGATGTATATAAAAACAAAAAATGTTGTAAATTTTTACATATATAATTTTTATTCTATGTTCAAACAAGCACTTATATTCTTGACATCTTGCACCATTATATTTTCTTGAGTATGTATCTATACATGGGTTCATAAGAAACAAAATTCAACCCTTAATAAGTTTTCATTCCTCGCAATGGCAATTTAACAATATTTCGTAGCAGCGACTTCATGTAATAGTGACATTTTACAGCAATAAAATGTCACATGCATCAACATAGATTAGTTTAATTAGGTTATGATTCTAAAAGTATATCCTAAGCAATCTCTTCTGCGAGCGAACCTGCATATTGAGCTCTCTCGTATTGAGCTTTACTCGTTTAAATCGAAGTAAATTAGTTGAGCCGATTGTAATCTTCAAAACGAGCGTGTATAGTGCAAATAAAAAGAAAAGTCGGAGGAAAATAATTTCCACCAAATTTTCCATCTTCCATTTTTAGTGAAAGGGAACAAATTATATCTCCCTTATTTGGTATTATGGTGGATAAAGTACTTATAATATAGTCTGATCTGAAAGCTACGGAAGCTTCCCTATTGCTTTGCCACAAGAACAAGACAAGACAAAACCAAAAGATTCCAGTTGTAAGATCTCGCCAGAAATTAAAAACTTCTTTTTTGTATTAAATAGAAAGCTATTCAAGACCTCTGTCTTGCAGCTACCATATGTCGAATGCCAGATACCAAACCAAACTTTTTAATTTTTTCTGAAAACAGTAAGTGCTGCAAATAGCATCTCTCTCTCTGCGCTTGCCTTCCATGCAGTGCAGAACTGTACATTATGGTCCGGTTTGGTTCAGCTTAAAAAAGTAGATTAAAATTTAAATCAAAATTTACAATTAATTTTAATCAAAGATTTCATGGAACCCACGACTTTTTCAAGTACATTTAATCAAATTTTTTTTTTTTTATCAAATTATCTAAACCAAATAGGGGCATATTCATGCTAGTATTGTAAAGTCCGATGGACAAGAATTTAAATTTTTTTATTAGTTATTATTGTTTAATAGTGCCCAGACTACCATATCAAACATGTCATTAGGACTATTAAATTTGATATGCACTATTCCTCATGATGGATAGTCATAGGCCTTGTATGGGAGAGATTAAAATCAGATTAAAATTGAAAATATAGCCGTTATTGTTGACTTTTATTAGACGAGTGGGACCCTATAACGGCCATATTTTCAATTTTAATTGGCTTTTAATCCCTCCCGAACGGGGCCATAATAGAAAAGATATATATATATATATATATATATATATATATTTTTTTTTTTTTTTTTGAAATAATGCTATTCATAATGAATACTATTATTAATCGCCCTACATAGCATATCCATGCTAGTTTATTATTTGATGAAGAAAACAATAAAAAATTACCACATTAATACATCAAATAGTAAACTACCATATGTACATCACGTGGGACGAATGTTGGTAATCTTCATTATGAATAACATTACTTTTTTTTTGGCTCGTAATTGATACAGTGAATAGGACCTTGTTAGTCTAGGGTTTGATTTTTTTGCTTAAGCCTTGTTTCTCCTATGTTTAGGCCCATGGAAGATAAGGATCGACCCTCCTTCCTAAGGAGTTAACACCAATAAGAACATATTTGGTACGTAGTAGTGTACATAAGAACATATGAAATTTTAATTAATTAACTTTTATTCTTTTAGGAGTTTTTCCAATGCATCGATCTCATAATTTTTTGTATAATATTTTCTAATATAACGTACTATTGCGAAAAAGTACCTACAAAAGGCAAGGACGTGAAGGAATCATACTCATAAATGGAACAATTATAACAGATTGATTCATATTAATCCTCAAACTGAGATAGTTTAAACTTATAGATAAAATCGTAAAACTTTGAAGATTGAATCAATGACAATTAACTAGGAGTAAAAGTACAATACAAGAACAATTAACTCGTGAATTCAACCTTTAACCAAAAACGAAAGACGAAAACGATCAATTGATTAATCTTCAAGCACAAGTTTAATATACGATACTAGATAGTATAATAAATAAGATTTTACCTTCGTTTTACATTTTTACCGTCTATTATTGTCGAATTCACCTTATCACACAATCAGTACCTTAACCAGATCCACGGCCTAAAAGGGACAGAAAGGCTGTCTTCGTCGTCCTCCCACCAGTATCTCTTCTGAACCCAAAACACGACCTTGAAGATCCTCTAACTTCCTCATGGTGATGATCATAATCATGATCAAAAGACGATCCCCAGCTTGAAAACCGCCTTCTCTGGTGGCCGCAGGAAGGCGTCGTTGGATCAGAAAATGAAGACAGCGAAGATGACGTCGAAAATGATAAAGTTGACAAGGAATGGGACACTGAAGATGAAGGAGGAGATGAGCCCACATGAACAACTTTCTTAAAACTCATCCTTTTGAGCAAATTGTACAGAATCTTGGATCTTGAGTGCTTACTCGAGGACTTGTTGACGTTTTTATTGGAATAGTAAGAGGGAGGGGGAGTAAGTGGTGGAATTGAATTGTCAGAAAATGTGTGTTTAGGGGTTCCAGGGGTTGTTTCCCACACGAAGGGCACTGCACTAGAAACATCACCATAGTAAACTCTGAAAGACGGGTTAGACTTTGAGGTTTCTTTAGAGAGAAGCCTGGAGAAAAATTTTTCATCATCGTGCTTAATTCTGAATGATTTTTGCTGGGAATCTTGGCTACTGCTCAGCATCTTGATCAGCTTGAGGACGCTAAGAAGGAAATGAATATTGTTATGGTGAGAGAAGAGAGAGACAGAGAAAGCTTCAAGTGTGTTTTGGTGCAAATGGTGGCATTGGATTCAAAGACGGATTGGTTTATATATTAATAGCACGTTTAATGTATAGCTAAATTTTTGGATAGGTTTGGAAAATCTAGGGGGTGTTCTCTTTATATTTCAATTTTGTGTTTTTAGTTTTGAATTCATTTTGTGTTTTGTTTTTTGAGTGTTCATTTTGAGATTGTTGAAAATGTGTTCTTTTCGACATTTTGAAAAATTGTTTTGAAAATACCAAAAACGCGTTTTGAAAATTTTGGCTTGATTATAATTGAAAACATCCAAAACGACAAATTGAGTTTTATTTCTATATTTTTAACTTGTTTTCAAAAACGCTTTTTCAAAAATAGGAAAGAATATGGGTTTTCACTATTTTGAAAAATCGAAAATAGAAAACGATTTGAAAATGGTAAATAGAACGTACCCTAAACTTTTCTAAAATTTTAAGAAGTGCAATAATTCAAAGTTCAAATTTGATATCAATTAATAATTATGGTACCTATTAGTAATAAATAGCATTGTTCTTTAGGGAACATTTTTTAAACCAAGAAATATTTGGATTTTTTATATATTTTAAAAAAAAAATTTAAGCTTGTGGTTTTTTGTATCCAGCGGTGTGCATTAAATTAGTATATACATAAAGATTTGTGTCAAGATCAGGGGCGGACCTACATGAGGCCCAGTGGGGACCGCTGCTCCCACTCAATTTTCAGATTTCCCGATTTTTCTTCAGATTTTTCAGATTTTTTTAATTTTTTTTGTCCAGGTTTTATTAGATTTTCAGATTTTTTTTTTCAATATTTTTTGGTTTCGCCCCCACTGAACTTCCTTCCTAGATCCACCCCTAGTCAAGATAATGTGTGCTTTAAGCGACTTACCAGATAAATACCGGAACTTTTAATATTCAACTATTTATTAACTGTTTGGGGAAGTTAAAGTCGTTTACTCCTACATTAATTTTACTAATAGAATATTACGGTGTATGCATATTTACGTCCTTCAAGTAATGTAAGAGGTTAAAACGGTGTACAAACTGCCAACTTGCTCTTCTTCATTCGTCATCTTATATTTTTCTAACTGAGATATATAAATATTTTATAAAAAATTTGATGACTTTTCGATATTAGTAGGTAGAAAGAAATCGAGTTATAAAATAATTATTAGAGGTCGGTCTAGAGTTTGTAAGGTTGTATTACTTATGTTTTATGCTAAAGGTCAAACTTCAAGTTCCATTTTTGCCCTTTTGGTTTCATCCTTAAGGAAACGTTGTACTTATCAAGTTTGATTTTTCTTAATTTCTTTTTTGACAAGTCGATCCAGCCATTTTACACCTTAAAGATTGTGCATCCTAGGAATAATAACTTAACATAATACCATAAAAATGATATTCCCGCCCCTCGGGGCATAACTTAATGGTACAAATGACAGGAGTGAGATAGTCTCAATTTAGCGGCAGACTCAATGTGAGGGTTAGATTCCTGTCTTTTACAAAGTATGAAATTTGACTCTTTGTGGGTACCAGTATGACAATTCTTATACCCTGACCTGTTGAGGCACATTCCGCGATTTACCTTCTCCACAATGCTCTAGGATTGGAACGGTAGGGGACCCTCAAAATTGGGATTCAACCTTTATAAAAACAATATTCTTCATCTTATGATATATATATATATATATATATATATATATATATATATATATATATATATATATATATAGAATAATGCTAAGTGTACACAATTTTTTACACAATCTCTTACACCTCTCTCACATGGAAGGGGACCCACACATAATAAAATAATCGTGGACCCCCCTCAATGTGAGAGAGGTGTAAAAGATTGTGTAAAAATGTGTGTGTACATGTAGAATTACCCATATATATATATACATATATATATATATATACAGAAATGATCTAATGAGCACCGGTGCTCATCTTATTCTAAACACCGATGAGTTGGCACATTAATTCATTGGTGGATAAAGATTTTGTGAGTTCCAATCCACCAATAAATTAATGTGCTAACTCATTGGTGTTTAGGATAAGATGATCACCGGTGCTCATTAGATCATTTCTGTATATATATATATATATATATATATATATATATACACCCACATGCATTTGCCTGGAATGTCCATCACTTGTGAGGTATACAGACTAAATATATATTTAAGTAGGTTCAAGTAGGGCCAATGAATAGTGATCTTATAGGTTTTTTTTTTTTTATTATTTTATTTTTTTGGGTGGGCGTGGGCGATGATATTAATTTATCAACAACCATAGCTGTGGGAAATGAGAAATTTGGTATAATTTATTCCAATATTCCTTGGTATTGGATTGGATCTGAAATTAATACGATAAACTGATCGAGTTGTGGACCTTTGTAGACGGACTTCATCTAAAAATATCTATTTTAATTTTATTTCAATTTATCCTATCATTTAAGTAAATCTTAAAATTCATTTGGTTTCAGAATAAGAATCCGAATTTTGGATGGTAGTTCTTTGTATTTATTTATAGTTGGCCAGGATGGAAATAACTATTTCAACTCTAATTGGAAGGAGAATACCTTTACTTAATGGTATCGAACCTCCATCTACACAAGTAATCTATGAAAGAGTCGTTTAATTGTATTTATTGAATATTGAAATACATATCGAACAAACGATGTATTGTAGATATTGCATTTAGGGATTATTCGAATAGCAAGAACATGTGGCAAATAAATGATTAAACAAGACAACTAATAAAATCATATTTATTTGTGGTGAAAACATCTAAATATTAGTGAAACTAGAAGTTTCTCACGACTATGTGAACGATGACAAATATAATTAATCATTATGCTTGATACGTCAAAGTAAGTAAGATTAACACGATTAAAAGTAAAAATCTCTCATTTATTGTCCCTAAGATTAACACGATTACATGTAAAAATCTCTCATTTATCGTCACCAGAAACGTAAAAAAGATTATGGACCTTAAACTAAGTATGAACTATTGTTAGGCATGGAGATCCAACGTAAAATACTCTTTCTTTCTCTTTCTCTTTATATTTTTCTTCTTTTATAATGAATTAATGATCTGTAACATGGGTCACCAATCACAATAGTCGTATATGCAATGATTCATGGGCTATGCTAGATTACCAGAAGAATTTTGCCAGAAGTCTACCAGATACTCACAAAGCCTTTAAATAATATAAAATAGATTTCTATAAAAGTACTATCTTACCATTTCTATCTTTATTTGCAAACTTTACCCTGTATCTTTATAATTCTTTTATTTGGGCCATAAGTTCTTAAAGTTAATCCTGGGATTCTTAACTTTTAATATCTTCTCTTTCTCCTTGATTCATTAATCAGGATCAATATGTAATTTCTTTAATCTTTCAAATTGTTCTAAATATTCTCTATATTTTGATAATTTTTCAAAAGTTCTAGGTTGGTCTTTTTCTGTTATATATCCAAAAACTATTCCTTCTGAAACTTCTTCTCCTATGTCTTTGTATTTTCCAATAACATCTTCAATTTTCTTTATTTCTTTGCTGATTTCTACAGGATCAAATCCTATATTATGTTTACAAGCGTAATCTATTTCAGAATATATTTCTTTAAGTTTTTCTTGTCCAACAGGAACTATATCTTCAGATTTCTCTACTAAACTTAATAAAAATGAAATGTCTTTATCATCTAAATATAATCTAAGACAGTTATCATTAGATGTGGATACTTGTGAGGTGTTCATGAAGATTAATAATAATCAAAGCATAAGCATATAAAAGCATGTAAATAACTTACAGTAATCAATGGAAATAAACAGGCTTTCCCTCCAGTATGTTCTTATAGTAGCTTTGCATGTATTTAATCATTCTTCTGAATCAGATGAACATTTAAAATGTTTTTTGAAATCATTTGGGTCCACAACTGCTTTCGCAAAAGGCTTTTCAATTAAGGTTGCATTTCTCACTCTAGAGAACTAGCCGTGTTGCCACAGACGCTATCTCACAGTATCCAGAGTCTCTGTTTTCACCTCTATTCAAACTCTTTTCAAAACAAGTTCTTACTTAGAACAAGATTTTAAAAGATAACTCACACTCAAGGTGCTACAATTTTGTTAGAAAACTGCCATTTTCCCCTAAAACATACATCAAAGACGGGTACTTTGGCATGGCTAACATCCATTCAAAAACAATGTTTTGAAAATCTTTTAAAATCTCTATTTGTACTGCCGAGGAATCATGAGAAACTTAACGAAATCCTTTTAAAGAAACTTTGCTAAGCCATAATAAACTTCATCTTTATATTCATAAGATTGAAATAATACATGCTGACTTACTATCTTTACATACCTTTGGTACTCACCTTATGAAGTTTAAAACTCCATAAGTGATTACCTTATTACAAGCTTTCCTATCTTCAAAGCTATCTAATTTATTTTTCTGAATACAAGTGGTGTATACAGATATAAGGATAGAGAATTCTAGAGATGCGAAATGCTAGAGATTTCAGGATGCCTCTAGTCTTTGGATTTCCTCCCCTTATATAGAGGTTTTTTCTTCAAGTGGTTCCCCCCTTATCTTCACAGCTGTCCTTCTTTATTTCTTTGTCTGCCATCTTCTTTTGTTGGGTAGTTAAATCGTCCATATTTTGAGCTGGCAAGTGGGTGAAGAGTTATTGTCATCCACCTTTCTTATCTTCAACAGCAACTCTTGTTATTTTCTCCAATAGCTGGTAGAAGGTCATTATCTCAACCACTATCTTTTGTCTTTGAGTGACCACAGTTTTTCTTTAATAAAGAGACTTTATTAAAGTAGTGATAAAGGGTCACTATCTTATCTCAATTATTTCTCCATTCTTGATTCAAAGAATTCGGCAGGGAATTCTTCATCATCGAGTGAGACTTGACTCATATCTTCCACTACACAGTGTACGCAATGGTGATCACTGTAATCCCAAAGTAATTTGCATAATTCTTTCTCCATCTTCTCAGATCCACTAACCTGATTAGAAATTATCTTGGATAATAAATGATCAAGATAACAGATATCTTCCTCTTTTGTCTCTATTCTGGCATTAGAATAGATTATATGTTCCTCAGATGGGTAAACCCATATTTTTTCTTTATCAGTAATTAACTGAGTTAGATGTTCAAATATTTCTTTGTATCCTTTGGCTCTTCTATATGGCATCATGTTAATGATATCTTGATAACCATTTTTAACAACCTTCTGACTGGTTGGTAAAAAATGTTGGTTTGTGAGCCCTAATTTGATAACATGAAATGCTGGCTGCATACATTGAAGATCTGAATCCCATTCCATTGTTGCGGAGTAGAATCTGATATATATGTTTGTAGTTTTCACAACTTCAGTATATCTTTTAATTGCCTTCTTGACTTCGGCTGGCAGTTGGGCTATCTCCTTGAGATCTTTGCTAGGATATATACAAAGTATATTTCCTAATTCAAAACAGTTTTTCACCCAGTTGGCTGGAGCTTCTGGATAAAAATTTATCTTGTTGTATCTTCCATAGTGGAGAGTCTTCATCCACTTTCCTACTTCCAGATACCAATCGGATAATATATTGAAAACAACAATAAAGAAAATTATTTCTTCATAGTTATCCTTTTTGGATATTTTTGTCACATGACATATTTTGACAATTTCTTTTGGATCAATTTTTTCAATATCTAGCTTAGGTAAAGTATGACTCTGTGAAGAGCTACCTTTGCTATTTTTGATATCTTGGATATTAGTAATAGGTTCAAATTTTCCCTGTGAAGGGGTTCCTATTACCTTCTTTGCTTTCCCTTTATCCTCGGGTAGAGCGCTAGTATTCACAAGTCCCTGTGAAGGGATACTAGACTTGGTACAAGTTACTTCTGCCTCAAGGGCTATATTTTTGTTTCGAAGACTATCTTGTATATTTTGAATTTGAGCTTCCAAATAGGAAACCTTTATTTCAAGTATTTGGACTTTCGTCCTTAGTTGATCTAGCTCCATTCCTGCTAAGATAATCAGGAAGAAAGTTAGCCTTTCCTTTTATATGCTCAATATCAAATTTGAAATAAGAAAACCAAATTTGAATTCTAATAATATATCTATTGGCAATAGATGGATCAACATTATTTTTCAAAAATGCTTTAACTTGGGTATTATCAGTTCTAATTAAGAACTTTTTTGGTAATAGATAATCTTCATATTTCTGTACTCCTCGCTTTACAGCAATGAGTTCTTTTCTATTCATTTCATACCTTGTTTCAACTTCTTTGAATGTTCCTGATGTATAACCTGCAAGTATTTCAGGACAAGAACAATCCTTTGTACATTTATATTCTTTGTGATTCTTTTTTACCTTTAATACTACACCCCAGTAATTATCTGATGCGTCAGTTTCAAGGATAAAGAAATCTTCTTCTTGTGGAATTACAAGTTTGGGCAAAACTCTTAATTCCTCTTTTACTTTTCTTATATTTTCACAATCTTGTTCTTCCCAAGACCACATTACATTCTTTCTTAATTTTGGGAGAAAATAATTTTTTAATTTGGCACAATTTTCAATAAATCCTTCAGCATAATTTAATATACCTAGGAAGCTTTGTAACTGTTTTTTATCTCTGATTTCTTCAGGAAATTCTTGAAGTTTTTCTCCAATATGAGATTGCAATTGCAATTCTCCTTCTTTAATGAATAATCCTAAGAATTCTATTTCTGTTTTAGCTATCTCTGTTTTCTTTTGAGAAAGTGTGATACCATGTTTTTTCATAATATAACAAAATTTCTCAAGATGTTCAATAGGTTCATTTATATTATTTGAATGAATCAGTAAATCATCAACATAAGCAATACAGAAGTGAGTAATTGGTTTGATTACCTCATCCATTCTTCTTTGAAATATCTGTGGTGCATTTTTCAACCCAAATGGCATTACATTCCATTCATATTGTCCTAAAGGACTGGGAGTACTAAATGCAGTTAATGGTTTACTTTCTTCTGTAAGCATAATTTGCCAAAAACCTGACTTACAATCAAATTTTGAAAATATTTTCTTGTTTTGTACTTGTTTAATAAGGGTGTCCTTATTAGGCAAGTAATATCCGTCAAATTTGGTAACTTCATTTAACTTCTTATAATTTATCACCATTCTAGCTTTTCCTCTTTTTATCTCACTGTGTTTTCTTACCATAAAGGCTGGACTACTATGTGGGCTTTTACTAGGCCTAATCAATTTAGCTTCTAGTAATTCTTTTATCTGATTCTTAAATTCTTTTTGATCTTCCACACTATATTTCATTGGTTTAACTCTAACTATAGTGTCTGGATTGATTAGTTCTATTTTTGCCTTTACCTTATCGGTGTTCCATTTTTCTAATGGATTTTCAGAATATGTTTCAGAAATTTCTTTTTTCAATTTTTCTAACTTATTTTCTGTTGTCATTTTTAAAACTGTAACTGGTTTAATTTTTTCTGTATTCCAACATCCACCACTTATTTGGGTTGAGGAACTACGATGACTAATTTTTGTATGTGCTATGCTATGACTTTAGTTATTTTTGGTGTAAATATCTTGTGTGCACAAGGTGTTGTGAACATATATCTATCTACATATTGAGTAAATGGTGCATATTTTAGAAGGAAGTTTTGTCCTAATAAAATATCACATCCCATTGTAGAAGACATGTATATTGTGTCAACAAATACTTCTCTAAAGGTTATTAGAAAAGGTACTTGCTTAGCATATTTACTATATATTACTTTGTTTCCTCCTGCTGTTGTAGCAGTGACAATCTTTTTTGAATCATATTTCCAGTATTCATTTGGTAATACATTTGGTAAACACAAACTTATTGTGCTTCCTGTGTCTAGATAAGCATGAAATTTAATTCTACAGTTTCCTTTTATATTGAGTATAATTTCAATATATGGGCTCATGGGATTAGTATTAATTATTCTTTCCATGATAACAATGTTTTCATATTTTCATCTATTCTTGATATGATGATTGGATTATCATCAATTGTTATTTTTAGATATCCTTGACAGATTTTATAGGGACTAAATTTCTCAAGGAAGTTCATTCCTAATAGTATAGGTGAACGTTTGATTCCATATGATTCATCTTTATATAGAATTATTTCTTTTTTATATTCTTTCTGATCCTCTCCTATAAATATAAGAGGGAATTTAACATATTTCTTAATTTCAAGATTATTTCCCAGATAATCTTTAAATATATAAGGTTCTGTTAATTCAAAATCTAGTAAATGGCTAACAAATTTAGCATTTACATGACTTTGTTCTGCTCCAGTATCTATAAGGACAAGAAGATTCTTCTTGTATCCTTCTTGATTAACATATCTTGTTTTGATATAGTATTGTGAATTTATTGGTTCAGCAATACTGAGTTTTTTAACTTGACTTATCTTAAGATCTTGTCTGGAGGGAAATCTTGCAATAAGATCATCTCCTACTAAACTCACACTATTTCTTCTTATCAATTTTCCTTCAGAATTAATTTCTCTTGCTTGCTTATGAAAATCAAGCATTATTTGTTGAGGTATTGTTACTTCATGTTCTTGGTATTTTCTAGGAGGTATATATTGGGCCAATTCCTCAAAATCTTTATGTATGATAATATTATCAGTTATTTTCCTTAAATTGTTATGGTGGCTAGTACTAAAAGCAAATATTGATTTTATGCTTATACTTATAGCCTTACTTTTTCTTAACATTTTCAAGTTTCCAATCCTATAATATAGATTGAAACTTTGGTCAATATTTTCATCAATCAGTGAAACCGCATAATTTGGTTTTACTGTGAATATTATCTTTTGATAGACTAGATTTCCTACAATAGTTCCTAGTAGAGCATCTACAGGATCTTGTAAGATTCTGTTGTCCATACAATATATTTCAATTGGTATATTCATACCTTCTCTAAAGAATCCTTTAACCATTATTTGGATTCCTCCTATCTCAATACATTTTAATTTACTTCTTACATTTTCTGGAATTTTGGATAATTTTTGTTTTACCCATTCTTTTGTAATTATAGGAATTCGTGCTTTTCCCATAGTATCTTCTATGTTAACAGATATTTCTTTGTAATTCATACTTACAATTGTTTTATTTATTCTAGGTAGTATTCCTAAGAATCCTTGGTGGAATACATCTTTTTCTTGTAAATCTAATATCTTCTTTGTTATTCCTTTGTATTTTCTAACATCAAAGGTAATTTCTTGATTTATACCTTCTACTGAATCTTCAACTTCCTCAGTTGTTTCTACTTCTATTTCATGATCTATTTCTTGTATTTCTTGATTCATATATACTATCTCTTCAGAGTCTTCTTCTGAAGATGATGTATCTAATTCATAAATGCTACTGCATTCACTACTTAATTCTTCAAAATTTTCAATTGGTTCTATATCACTATCATTTTGAAATTCTTCATAGGTTCTAAGAGTTTTTATATTTTGTTTATCTTTCTTTTTAGGACATTGAGGAGCAATATGTCCTTCTTCATTGCAAATAAAACATCTACATTTTTTGATATATTTAGGTTTGGGCTTCTTAGTCCAATCTTTTTTCTTAAAATATTTTTTATGAGGTTTAAAAAATCTTTTCTTAAACTTCTTATATTTTTTGAACTTTCTCTTATACTTCTTATATGGCTTATACTTCTTTTTGTAACATCCAAATTGTTCAATTTGGCCTATATCTTTATAACAGCATAGAGAATTTCTTCTCATCTTATATGCTTTCTTATTTTCTAAGGCTTCTCTACACCATATACTTATCATTCTCTTTGTAAATTCAATTCTACATCCTAAACTATCTTTATTAATTCCATCCTCTTCTCCAAGAGGTAACAGTTTTTCATATTCTTTTAATAATTTCATTCCCCATGGAAATGGTAACTTCATAAAATAAGACCTTAATATAGGTTTATTTTCTTGATAGTTTCCTTGGTTTAATATATAATATATCTCTTCGAACTTGCATGTGTATCTCTCTAGTTCACACATATCACATATCTTTAAATTTTCCATAGCTATCATTCCTTCATTATATTCTTCTTGTTTTCTAGTTTCTTCATCTATTGTGAATCTATTTCCTAAGAATTCTGTTCTCAGGATTCTTTCTATTCTTTTAAGAATTTCTTGTATATTTTGTTCATTCAAGGCATTCCTATTATCTAATGCTTCAATTGTATTTTCTCCATATTTAATATTCTTTTTTATATTTTCTGGTAGCTTTCTCCACCAGTCAGATACAATTCCTCTAAAAGTATGTTCTATAAATCCAAAGGCTGTATATGTTTCCCATTTGTTAAATTGTATAGCTAGGTCTGTATTTTTTATCCATGTTTCAATGGCCTTATTTTTATCTACACAATCTAAATCTAACCATATTCCAGTTGTATGGATTGGTTCATTATAAGATTTCATTGGGTTTATTTCTTTAATGGATTGTTTTCTTATATTTCCAGTATATCTTTTCTGTGTTTTCCTATATTGGTTAATACCTTCCTTATTTGGTATTGGTATACCATAAGGATAATTTTCATATTCTTCATCACTACTGAACTCTATTTTTATATTTTGACTAGTTGATGGATTAGTATTCATTTTTGTATTTTCCATTTTTTCAGTTAATTCTTCTAACTGTTTTTTATATTCTTCATATTCTTCACCAGTAGATTCTAAGAATTTTTGTTCTAATTCTTCTACTTCTGTTATCATGTATTGTTTTATTTCATGATTTTTCCCTTTGTCTTTTCCTTATTATTCTAAAGTCTTGGGGTGGATTAATTATAATCCTATCTTTTCCTTCTAGTTTTTTATCTAGAAGAGCATTACCTATTTGTAAATTATATTCAAGATTTTCTAATCTTTTATGTATATCCTCAAAACTTTCATTTGTACTAATTTTAGGTAGATAAGGATAACTAGGTTTTTTATATTTTTCAACCTTTTTCAAAAATTCTTTAATTATGTTTTCTTCATCAACTATATTCATCATGACTTTAGGTTCATAATATTTAGTTTCAAAATATTTATCAAGTTCATACATTTCTTTGCAATAAAATTCTACTTCTTCTTTTTCAAATTCTATCATTATCTTTTGGTATAAATATTCATCTCTTATATATCCCAATATTAGTTTTTCTAATATTTGTTTTCTTGTTTTTATTGGTAACTCTTTTGTTATAATTAATGTTAATATTTTTAATTTCTTAGGTAGAGATTCTAACATATAACTTAATCCATCTTTTTCTCTTAATATATAGTACCAATTATTTTTAATTATTTCAATTTCCATGATCTAACATGGCTCTGATACCAGTTGCGTCAGGGTGCGCAGAGTCAGCGGAATAAATTTTGCACTTATAAATTTTTAGGGACTAATCTGGAGTTTCTATATTCTTGTAGTGGCTCCTAGTTGCAATTTATGTATGAAGGGTATTTTTGGAAATTTTTATTTCTGGAAAGTTTCTGTAATTCCTTTTTCTGTACATATATCTTTTCTCCTGATTCATTCCCTCTGACACACCACCATGCGTGGTAGAAATGGAGAAACTCCTAAATCTTTGGCTAAGGCTTTGTGTTACAGAGAGAATTGTTTGTGGTTATGTTCATGTCCAAACTCAAATATTTGCGGTTGTTGGGGGCAAACAAGTCCCACATCGGTTGTGGGAAGAAAATAAATCCACCATATAACCCAAGTGAGCTACTCCACCCATTACCAATTGATTTTGGGATGGAACCTCACTTGGGCCTGGTGGAGTGGCCTTGGGCCTTGGGTAATTGCTCTCAATAATTCCCTAACAGTGGTATCAGAGCCCAGGTTGTGTGGTTAGACAAATCGAGGTGGTGGAAAATTCTCATGAGATGTAGATCCATGGTAACGTAGTGGGTGCATGCTACGATGGATTATCTCGATTATTGGTGATTTACCTCGTGAGCCTTGTTTGAGGGAGGGATTGTTGGGGCAAATAAGTCCTACATCGGTTGTGGGAAGAAAATAAATCCACCATATAACTCAAGTGGGCTACTCCACCCATTACCAATTGGTTTTGGGATGGAACCTCACTTGGGCCTGGTGCAGTGGGCTTGGGCTTTGAGTAATTGCTCTCAATAATTCCCTAACAGGATACCAGATGTTGGGAATTCAATTCAGCAATGCATACTCTAATAGCATAATAACAGACACAATGTACAGCATAATATAGTTCTAGGCTCATTAAACCAATGACATAGTTCTAACAGCTCAAACTATCAATAATAGTTCAATAATCAATCTCAGAAATCAGCATTAACAATATGGTAATCAGATTATATTAATGGCATTAACATATTACAGAAAACGGCAGAATACTATCAAACCATAAAACTGAAATGGAAACTTAGAGAATCTGAAACCATGAAATGAAAGGGTAAAACCGAAGGCAAGACTTAGAACAAAAACCGAGAGGAATTTCCCTTTTACCGTCCACAAAGCACACCATTGAAGCCAAGTTATTTCTCCTCTTTTCAGCTTAAAGATTAGGCTCAGGAACAGTTCTAACCCATGCTTGCAATCCGCCATCCATAGAGAAAGAGAACTTCATAGAAAACCCAGTGAAGAATCGATTTGGTCATCGATCAAAGATCTCCCAAATGGCCCTGATTCTACCGTAAAGACTTAGAGGAAGATGCCAATAATCTAGCCACTATTTCAGGCCTAGAAGCCCCGCCCTAAGTCACAGTTTTCACCCACACAGAGAACCCCCAAGAAGAGAAGAACAGAGAGCCCCCAAAGTCGAGCAGAGGAGAGAAGAAAAGGGGATGAGTGTCGTATGGAGGAAGCCAATGTTAAATCAAGAAAATATCAAGCCAAGAATTAAGCCCAACCGTGGATTAAAATCCAAGGGTCAAGAATGCTCCAAGTAAAGAACACAATCCGGGTCAACAAATGTGGGCAAAGGAACTGGCCCAACTAGTTAGGAGAACCACATAAGGGCCCAATAAACTTACATTCTTCACCTTGGTTCTCATAACTCTCTCTCTCGGTTGCGAGATTGCACATGAAATGACTGTTCATCATCATCGCCCACTACCTGCAAGAAAAAATTAACCAGTGTCAATATGTAACAAAGATAAGCATAATTTAGAATTTTTGTTCCCACATCAGAGGGATTCCTATCAGTATGAATCTTAACAAGTTTGACTTCACCTTGAGAAAGCTTCTCACGTATAAAATGATACTTCACCTCTATATGTTTGGATCTCTCATGATAAATAGGGTTCTTACTAAGTGACAACGCACTTTGACTATCCGTAAACATAATAGGTGTATCATGCATGAAGTTCAATTCCTTTAAAACTCCCTTTAACCACATACATTCCTTAACCGCCTCGGTTATGGCAACGTATTCAGCTTCAGTACTAGACAAATTCACTAAGGGTTGCAGCTAAGATTTCCAAGTAATGCAATTATCACCTAGGGTAAAGAAGTAAGCGGTAGTTGATTTCCTACTGTCTCTATCACCAGCAAAGTCCAAATCAACATAACCCTTAAGAGTCAACTCCTCAGATCTTTTCTCATACACTAAGCCTAGATTTAAAGTGCCAACCAAATATCTTAATAACCATTTCATACCCGCCCAATGCGGCTTACCAGGGTTGGACATAAATCTACTTAGAAGACTGATGGAAAATGCAAGATTAGGTCTGGTAGTAATCATAGAAAACATGACAGAACCTATGGCATTAGCATACGGAATATTTTCCATCTCTTTTAATTCAGATTCGGATTTAGGCGAATGATCACGTGAAGAATTCATATGGCTAGCAAGAGGCACATTAACAATTTTACTGTCTTTCATTCCAAATTTAGTTACAACTTTGTTCAAGTACGCTTCTTGTGAAATTGTTAACTTGTTCTTAGCCCTATCCCTTGTTATCACAATCCCTAAGATCTTTCTAGCATTCCCTAAATCCTTCATATCAAATTCCGATTTCAAAAGATCTTTTAGTTCATTAATTTGAGACTTGCTAGGTCCAGCTAAAAGCATATCATCGACATAAAGCAACAAGTAGACTTCACAACCGTTCTTTATGTCATTAAAATACAAGCAAGCATCAAATTCACTTCTCTTAAACCCTGTCTTCAGTACAAAAGCATAAAACCTCTTGTACCATTGTCTTGGGCTCTGTTTCAGCCCGTACAACGATTTCTCTAACTTGCACACATACTCAGACTTACCTCTAGCTACAAACCCTTGTGGTTGGCTCATGAAAATATCCTCTTCCAATTCTCCATGTAAAAACGCAGTTTTTACATCAAGTTGTTCGAGTTCCCATTTGAATTGAACAACAAGAGCCAACATCAGTCTGATCGTCTTGTACTTAACCACGGGTGAAAATATCTCATTATAGTCCACACCCTCTCTTTGAGTATAACCCTTAGCCACTAATTTCGCCTTATACCTCACAGAATCATTAGGGCTTAAACCTTCCTTCAACTTGTAAATCCACTTACATGGAACTAATTTCTGATCTTTAGGTTTCTTAACAAGTTTCCAGGTTTTGTTATCACTCAAAGATTTCATTTCTTCCTGCATAGCTTTTATCCAGTTTTCAGAATAATTTCCATTAATAGCTTTTTCATAACTAGTAGGTTCTATCTGTTCAAGAACTTCACCTGAAACTAATGTAAACTCATTAGACTTAGGGATTCGTACCTAGGGTTCGGCCTAATCTGCCGTCTCGCCCTATCCCTAGTGAGTTGATAATCTTGATTAGGTGGCTGATCATTAAAATGTTCAACTTCAACTTGTTCAGTGTTATCTTGAAGTTCGACCACTGTTCGAGTTCAATTTCGATCTCGATTTCGGTTCAGTTTCGTGATGTGTAGGGTCATCATTATCATCATTCCTAGGTGTCGGTGAATTAAGATTAGTCAGCTTCACCTCAGTCTGAACACTCCTCTCAGTTTCATATTTGTTAGCTTCATCAGTTTTCTGTTTTAGACATGGCATTTCAGATTCATTAAAGACCACATTCCTGCTATTAATAATCTTAATGCCTTGAACCCCTAAAACCCACAACCTATAGCCCTTCACATCCTCGGGATACCCTAACATCACACACTTGACCGCCCTCGGCTCAAGTTTCCCTTCAGATTGATGTGCAAATGTTGCACATCCAAACACCCTCAGATGACTCAAATTTGGAGGCTCCCCCGTCCACATCTCCTGTGGGGTCTTAAAACCTATACTGCTGGACGGAGACTTATCAATCAGATAAGCTGCGGTACTAGCAGCTTCAGCCCAAAACCCTTTGGCAAGGCCCGAGCTAATCAACATATACCTAACTTTGTTCATTATGGTTCTATTCATTCTCTCAGCGACCCCATTTTGTTCAGGTGTGTATTTAACGGTTCTGTGTTTTGTTATCCCTTTCTGCTTACAGAAATTGTCAAATTCGAAATTGCAGAATTCAAGCCCATTATCAGTTCTTAATGTTTTAAGTTTCTTTTCTAACTGATTCTCAACTGACTTTAACCAAATTCTGAATTTCCCAAAAGTTTCCGACTTAGCCTTAAGAGGATAAATCCAAACTTTTCTTGAGTAATCATCCACTAAGGACAAGAAGTACTTACTTCCACCAAATGTGGAATGCTTCTCAGGACCCCATAGATCAGCATGAATATAATCCAATGGACTGCTGGTCCTATGAGAGCTAGCTTCAAAGCTAACCTTATGTGACTTACCCAAAACACAAGTTTCACAGAAGGCCATTGATTCAATATCATCTTTTCCAAATAATTTTTGATTACTTAAAGATTTTAGCCCTTTAAACCCAATGTGACCCATTCTGTTATGTCAAAGTTCGGTTTTGTTTTTACTGACAGCAAGAAGACTTGAATCAGGTGTTGTTTCAGTTTTGCCCTCTAGATAGTACAGCCCATTCCTCTTGGGTCCTTTCATAACTATCAGAGATCCCTTAAAAATTTTCAGAACGTTATTCCCGGACTTAAAAGTATATCCCTCATCTTCAAGAGTACCTAAGGAAATGAGGTTCCTCTTTAAATTAGGGACATGCCTAACCTCCCTGAGTTGCCTGACAACCCCATCGTACATCCTGATGGCTATGTCACCAACTCCAACCACATTCTGAGAATTGTTATCTCCCATGTAGACCTTCCTAGACTCAATCTCTCGATAGTTATAGAACCAAGACCTTTCAGGGCACATGTGAAAAGTGCACCCCGTGTCTAGGATCCAATTATTATCAAATTCCCCCTCAGACACATTCAGGACATATAGACTATCAAATTCAGAAACAACAGCAGCATTGTTTTGATCAGTGTTATTTAATTCTCTCTGTTTCTTCTTCCAGTCAAAACAATCTTTCTTAAAATGTCCTAACTTTCCACAGTTATAACATTTTTTACCACTTTTGTCTTTTGATTTCGATCTCATTTTGGACTTTCCCCTTCCCTTTTTGTTATGAAAGTTAAATTCTTTCTTTTCGGTTCTCCCCCTAACAAATAAGGCTTCTTCTTTTACATTTGTTCTGTTGTCTCTTTTCAGTTCAAGTTCCCTCGATTTCAACGCATCTATCATAATAGCCTGCGTGAGAGTATCACTGCCATATTTAATTACATTTCGGATTTCTTTATATGATTCGGGCAGTGAATTTAACAATATGACGGCTAAATCCTCATCATCGAATTTCTTATCATTATGAGCCAGACTTTTCACAATTATGCTATAATCGCTCAAATTCCCCCCTAAATCCTTCCCCGGGTCCATCTTAAAACTAAACAATTTTTCTAACAGATAAATCTTGTTAGGCAAAGTCTTAGTCAAGAATAAGGTATCTAAGGCAGTCCATAATGTCCTAACATCTCTAGCGTGATCAAGTTGTCTAATGATGTTATCAGATAAGTGCAAGATTATAGAACTATTTGCAATTTCATTCATGTCCTCGATTTCATCAGGTTTAGCTTTTAACTCATCAGAAAAAGTCAAAGGATCATCGAGAGCTTTAGCAACTCTCTGTTGGACCAAAATGACCCTCATTTTCTGTTTCCAAATTGAGTAGTCCCCCTTTCCATCGAATTGCGATAATTCGACCCTCGAACCCATACTAGATTCTGTAAAAGGGTGGCTCGTACTCATGGACTGAATAGAAAAGGTTTTGAAAAGATCTTTTCCAGATGATCAACACACAATATGAATGCAGAGTTACAAAATCGACGTTCAGAAATGAAGCACAACAATGAATCAATTCGATCATTTAAACTTCGATGTGATGTGTGTGCCGGTGTGATTCAAACTTAGACAATGCACATGTATATAATGCAGATAAACGTGTCAAGCATAAAATGGTAAAAGTACCAAACTTAACCTATCGGAGAGTTTGGAATAATCTTACCAAACTACTGTTGAAAAACAGTAACAATAGACCACCAACCCTCGAGGTCGATCAAGCCAGCCAGTTTCCAGAATCACCCAATCCAGTCAACCAACATACACACAGAAAATAACCAATAATCAATATCGAATTAGAAACCCTAAAATGCCCAAAAACATTGAACCCTAATTAACATATCAAATGAAGGATGCAGTCAAACCTTAGATCCAAAATCTAACTCTGATACCAGATGTTGGGAATTCAATCAGCAATGCATACTCTAATAGCATAATAACAGACACAATGTACAGCATAATATAGTTCTAGGCTCATTAAACCAATGACATAGTTCTAACAGCTCAAACTATCAATAATAGTTCAATAATCAATCTCAGAAATCAGCATTAACAATATGGTAATCAGATTATATCAATGGCATTAACAGATTACAGAAAACGGCAGAATACTATCAAACCATAAAACTGAAATGGAAACTTAGAGAATCTGAAACCATGAAATGAAAGGGTAAAACCGAAGGCAAGACTTAGAACAAAAACCGAGAGGAATTTCCCTTTTACCGTCCACAAAGCACACCATTGAAGCCAAGTTATTTCTCCTCTTTTCAGCTTAAAGATTATGCTCAGGAACAGTTCTAACCCATGCTTGCAATTCGCCATCCATAGAGAAAGAGAACTTCATAGAAAACCCAGTGAAGAATCGATTTGGTCATCGATCAAAGATCTCCCAAATGGCCCTGATTCTACCGTAAAGACTTAGAGGAAGATGCCAATAATCTAGCCACTATTTCAGGCCTAGAAGCCCCAAGGTATCACGCCCTAAGTCACGGTTTTCACCCACACAGAGAACCCCCAAGAAGAGAAGAACAGAGAGCCCCCAAAGTCGAGCAGAGGAGAGAAGAAAAGGGGATGAGTGTCGTATGGAGGAAGCCAAGGTTAAATCAAGAAAATATCAAGCCCAGAATCAAGCCCAGCCGTGGATTAAAATCCAAGGGTCAAGAATGCTCCAAATAAAGAACACAATCCGGGTCAACAAATGTGGGCAAAGGAACTGGCCCAACTAGTTAGGAGAACCACATAAGGGCCCAATAAACTTACAGCGGCCAAAGGTTTGGACACAAGAAAACGAGTTTTTTGAATTGTTAGGTTTCATCTGATCTGATGTCGTAATAACTTGACTTTGGTTTTTGTTCTTATCAAATTGTATACGTAGTGTAGATTTGAACCACATTATTTTCAAAATACATTTTTCTTTCACTTCTTTTCAACTATACATTCTTCAGTAAAATAATATTATACGCAAACTCAAAAGTTTTCTTATTTGTTGACCGTTAAATTGGGCTTCTTTGGGTATTACTCTGGATCTGATCCTTTGTTCAGTTTCTAATAACATATTCTTGCTTTTTAACAACACAAAATGAAAAATTCAAGATATATTTGGTACGCTTTATTAAATAGAAATCAAGGTTATAAAAAAGTAATATTTTAACTTCATTTTTAAATGTCAATATAATTCAATTTATTTTATCAAACGTGTACAAACCACTAAATCTTAGAAAGCAATTCAACAGTTAAAATGCCTCGTTCATGCATACTTGGCATGTTGATAGAAACTAGAAAGACGGGTTTTTAGAATATAATAATCTTGTGAGTAGACTTCCTTTTATTTTAATAATTGAATGGTTAATAGATGAAAGGCAGTCACGCTCTTGACATCACAAAACCCACATTTTTTATTTTAATTTCCGTTGACCACATTTTTCGTAATGGTTACATGGATAATAGATGTCGGACTCATTCGCATCATGATATGATCCGGATAGACATTCACTTGATCGAGTTCTGGAGTCCAAATTGAAGAAGTTGACAAGCCAAAGTTCAAGTTTCATGAACGGCTCGGGAGCGAAACGAGTTGGATTCAAGGTTTGGAAGATATAGAAAGAAAACGAGCAGTATAGATGAAAACGGGCATAACTTTTAACTCGGTTGTCGGATTTTCGCATATGAGTACATTTCGGAAATGGTACGAAATTCTGTAAAAGGCTACATGAACTTATGGTACTTTTGGACTTGCGATCGCACAGAAATATGCCGAGAACAATTTGGTGACTACGATTCTATTTTATTTCCAACTTTGACAATATTCTATGACATAATTACATTTTATTAGAGTTTCTAGCATTAGTATAAATAGGAGATTTATTTTATTGTAAAACCAAGAACCTTTTTGACATTATGAATTAAATGAGATTTCTCTCTTTTTGTTCTTGACTGAACATGTACTGAACTCATCAAATATTGTTATATTTGTGGCGTTCAATCATTAGAAATTATCAAAGGATTAGGCACCCTTTGTGGTGTTCGCAAATCGAGGTTCGTTGGTTTTGTAATCAAGAGGTTATTCAAACTTTGTTTTTGTTTGGTTGCTTGATTCAATAATTTGCGGGTCGAGATTCTACCGTCTACAGTCTGAATTTTGGCTTTCGCGTCATTTTCAATTAATTCTGCGATTTCCACGTTGATCCCGTACCCTAGTTCGCTTCACGTCAACACAAGTAAATTCAAACACGTTTTGACTGGATATTCGGACGGAGAAGGGTGACATTTATGAACGTGGGAGATGCTTCTACGACATAAGACAAAAATGTTCAGACACCAACAATATGATCAAAGATGATTGCATATAAACAAACAATCATAGACAACTTAACCAAAGTAAGAACAAACTAAACTCAAGTAAATAATATGAAATGAGTCAGAGAGAACTGAGTGTATTTTCAAGTGGGAAGAGTTGCATTAACCATAAATGTTACAAGAGTTGCTTATTTACATAGTTTCGTATAAGGTGGTTGTTGTTGGATAGGAACCACATGACCTCATCTCCCAAACCAAAGCCTCACATGACCTAGCCTGCTATGCATTTAATATATTGACAAAGGCCAGCCATCCTATACCATAGACTAACAACTTAACATTCATTATTATAAACTTTACATCAATCATTCCAAGAGATTGCCTTCCTCTAAAAGACAACAAGTGCTTCAATCTAAAAGGAGCTTCGGATGGGAAAAGTGTTTCGGTTCAAAGGGGGTTTCGGATGGATTGAGGGCTTCAGCTAAAAGAAGGTTTGGAACAAAGGGCATCAGCTTCTTCTTTGACTTTCTTATTTCGACCAATTGGATCTCTGTTGATTTTGTCATATATGGCTCGTGTTTCCACGTTGACCACGACATGGTCCCCACTAGGAGTCTCGGTGGCGAGACGTAACAATTTCTATTCTTAATTGCAATTAATATAATCGATAAGTTTTGACTATGAATAATGTTTATATAATCGAAAAACAATTAGTAGCATGTGGTTTTTGTAATATTCTATTCATTTGACAAAAAGTCTCCAAGGCTACTTAGGTTTTCAATTTAGATAAGCTTTTTTTTATTCATTAGAAAATAATTAATCTTATTGAAAAAATTGATTTATAATGTGAGCATTATTTTAGATTAATTACTATTTACGATCGGCCATTGTACCCCCCCCCCCCCCCCATCCTAATATAATCTATATAAATGAAGTATTGATTCTCAATAAAATATTTTATTCTCTTCTATTTTTCTCTCCAGATTATAGCACACTACCAGCAAAATTGTTCTTCTTATTTATAAGATTGGATAAAATACCATCATATTTTCAATCAGGAATTGTGAACTGGGTATTTGAAATTTTCTCGAGATGTCAAATCTGAAGTCTCTTCAAGATTTGTGAATTCCTTGAAAGTTATATAAATTTTTCGAACCTAATACCCAAATAAGTTTGTTTTTATAAAGATTTTAATTATCTCTAAATATGTTAAATCTTTCGATTTACCTATTGTTCATTAAGAAACATAAAGTATTAAATATCTATATTCTCGTAAAATATTTTAAATTCTTTTTTAGTAGTTACAACTTCATACAAATTAATATTCTAGAATAATATTACATTGTTGCTTCTAAAGAGCACAAATTTATAGGTTAACATTTATGAAATTATTATATTATTGTTCTCGAAGAAACGTGATTGTTATATATCAATATTATTGAAAAATATTAATGTATTATCACGTTTGGAAGAGTATAAATTTGAAATTACTATTTTAAAAGAATATTGAGTTATTTTTATATATCAATTTTATTTTGTTGCTCTAGAAAAAGCATAAATTTACACAAATCAATATTTTAGAAAAATATTGTATTGATGTTCTCGAATAATGACTATAAATATCAATAATTCTGAGAAATATTATTTTAATGCTCTCGAAGAAGCAAAAAATTATATTATGAGGGTGTCTGATACCCATTTTTTGGATAATAGAATTTTTGGAATAATGATTGATGGGAGAATGTGTGGTGGAGAAGTTGTGAAAAGTTTTAAATTTGTGTGTAATATTATTTTATTGAGAAAATGTGTGGTTGAAATGAAGAAAGAAAAAAAAAAGTAAGAATGAGAATGAGTGTTAAACATGGGCTATAACAATATTCTGGCATAATATTATTTCTTGAACCAAAATTTTACATACTTCAATATTTTGAAAAATATTGTATTATTTTTCTTGAAAAAACATAAAATTACAATATTAGAATTCATGAAGAATATCATGTTTTGTTCTTAAAAAAGCACAACTTTATATATACTCTAGAAGAATATTTCATTCAAACAAACAAATTTGTAGAAATCAATATTTCTAAAGATTTTGGAAAAATTAAATTTCGTCTGACCTGCAGATTGAGTATTTAGCCAATTGAAATTTTGTTTATCGATCAACATACATAGAATATTCGTGAAGAGATTTCCTACAAAAAAAGAACACGCACTCTTGATACTCAAAGGTTATTTGTTGTTCACTTGAAGTGAAATACAATCTCTTGTTCTTAATATAATAATGAATAACTTCTTGGCCACGAAGTACCATATCCAAATGCAATAGATGCACTATTGTCTCTTCCTAATTGCTCATGATTCAGGACTAGTTAGTTATGATGATGCGTGATATTAATTGATCTACATAAAGTTCATGAACCAGTCTATTATTCATGCGACAAGCATTTGTAATTATGTACTTTAACACTTAAGGAGTTAATAACAAAATATATAGATTACAAGTGACATTATATGAGTTAGAGTAAATATGCACTATGCTCTTTTTTTTTAATCAAGATTTTGTCCAATTGATTTTTCGTAGCAAGGTCTTTAATGAGTTATCTTTTGCAGCATATTCAAAAAAATAATGTACTATTTTTCCTTCACTTCAAATTTTTTTCCCAGAGTTTTTCGTATTAAGATCTTAACGAGATATATTTTTTGTGTAATGAACATCCAAAATAGAGCTATAATCTACAAATTATTTTTTCTCAACATAACTTTATGGTTTTACTTTCATATGTAACAACTTATATACAACTATTAAAGAGGACAACAATAACAATTGTTTTTATCATACCATCATGCTAACTACATTTAACGAGTGGTAAATGAATAACTTTTATGCATATAGTATTGTTTAAAGGCTATAACAAAGGCATCAACATGAAGGTTTTATAAAGATGGTGTCTTTGAAGACATTGACGCCTTAGATAGGGGATATACCATTAAATGACCCAAATTCAAGGCCAAAATTCCAAACTAACCCCAAACTAACCCATTTCACTATTCAATCATATAAACTACCTAAAATACCCTTAATATAAAAGGTTTCAAAATAAGTCATTTTAGTCCTCATAACTTTAATTCTAATTTTGGATTCGACAAAATTGTTTGCCCCTTGCAATAAAAATTAACTTTTCTTCACCATCAACTCTTTCCACCTATCTTGAGCCAAAAAAATTTGATATTGATTAATAATTTTATTTTTGAATTTTGCATTTTAGGAAACTCAAAATTTAATGGTATCAGAGCCATATATCTTGAGGAATTAAAGACATTAGAGAATGGAAGATAATAACGAAATTTGCATAGGATGGTACGTTAACAATTCTACTGAATATTTAGATACTGATAGTTATATTCAACATCTTGTTAATAAATCAAGAAATTTGATTAATAAAATAAAAGACTCCGATAGTTTTAAAATAAAGAAAAAATTTGAAAAGAAAATTACTTTTCTTTTAATAGATTTTGATGAAGTTTTAGACGAAGACATATGATATCTTGTTAAAATGCCTATTCTTATAGAAATGAAAACTTTAAAAAGAATACAAAGAGTTCTTAATAATGAAATTAGGAGAATTGAAGAATTAGATACCTAAAAATCATGGAAATTGAAAATTCGAAAATTTAGAAACTGAAGTATACGAAGGAATAGAGGGATATGCTTTAAAAGGAAAATTTGATTGGGAAAAATTTAGAAAAATTAATAGAGCAGAATTAAGTCTAAAACCACCAGGAGAAAATAAATTATTTAATATTTTAGGATCAGCCTTCAGAAGAAAGAAGTTAGTCATTAACGAATATCATGAAATAGAAAAAGCCATAGATATTAAACATACACAAGGAAAAATAAAATTAAATCTTATAACAAAAAGAAATATTAATGAATTCCTAGGAAAATTAAAACAAGAAAAATGAGATAAAATATCTTATGTTTACCTTGCTGGAATACAAATAATAATAAAATCATGTTTTAAAGAAGGAATTAATAGTCCTATAATACTTAATCTACAAGATGAAAGATGTATAATTGCAGAAAATGGAAATTTAGGAATAGTAAAAGGAAACTTAGCCTATAAAAAATTAAAATTTACTTGTTATCCAAAATATTGTGTGCATATAAATGATAAAAATTTAGATGATTGTCTTAGTCTACATTTTAAGATGACTAATAAAATATTAAAAGATGATAATAAAGTTTTTACTATATTATATCAAGGATTGTATTGTTATACAAATAGTAATTATGGAAATATATATAAAGAAAAGCCTTTTATAGAAATTGACGAAGAATTTAGGGATATAGGAGAAGCAATCTTACCTAGAGAACAAGACATAGAAGAAATAGAAAATTTTGAGATAGGACATGATGATGCTATAAGTATTGATCAACCTATAATACTAAAACAAATAACATATAAAGAAAATAAAATAATTATTGGAAATAATACAGTAAGACATAGTATTTCAAAAATAATACAAAATAAAAATAATAGTGTCTATGGAATCAAAGGAAAGTTCTTTAATGAAAGTAAATGGATAAATGAAATTAAAATACTTATTGATACTTGAGCAAGTCAGAATCATATTTGCTCTCTTATTGATGAAGGAATTAAAAAGAAAAAAGTTGAACCTTATAGTTATAGAGATTTTGAAGGAAAAATAAACTCTTGTGATATCATAGGACAAGTTCAAATTAAATTAGGAAATCTATTATTAAGCATAGAATGAATTTTGATGAACATCCAATATTATTAGGAAATTCATTTTTAAATAGTCTTGATAATTATAAAATAGACAAGGAATGAATTCTTATTATACATCAAGGAATAACTACATATTGCCTTAAAGAAAAATGAGTAGAGAAATAAAATTCCCAATAAGTGTATATATACAAATAACTGTATTTGAATCAAAAATAACTACTTGTGCTCTAATTGATACAGGAGCTGAGATAACTGTCTTTAAAGAATTTTTATTACCAAAGTGGATAGAAAATAAACAACAATTAACTCTACAAGGAATAACTGGAGTAAGAGAATCTTTAAAATATAAAAATGAAAATATAGAAGTTATAATAGGATCTAAAATAGTAACCATAAGAAATGTTTACCAATATAATATTAATGATTGTGATATTATTCTTGGAAATGACTTTCTACAACAGTTTAGTCAATATAGTCAAAATATTTATACTATTCAATTAAAAACACCATGTGGACATTTACTAAAAATTGCTAGAGAATTTAAACCATTCGTAGTTCGACCAAATTTCAACGTGGTGAAAAAATAGAATTTATACCAAAATTACTCAATTATTCAATCAAAACAATTACTCTTGATCAAATAAAAGATCTTTTAGCTAAAAATTATAATGAAAACCCACTTGAAAAATGGGAAAAATAAAAAACAACAGCTAAAATAGAACTATTAGAACCAACAATCATTATTAGAGTCAAACCTATGCTCTATAATCAAGAAGATAAGGAAAAATTTCAAATACAAATTCAAGAACTTCTTAATCAAAAACTTATAAGGAGAAGTAATAGCCCTCATAGTAGCCCAACTTTTATGGTTAGAAATCATTCGGAGATAAAAAGAGGAAAACCTAGAATGGTAGTAAATTATAAAGAACTTAATAAAAACACTAAGTTTGACGAATATTATTTACCAAATAAAGAAGTATTAATAAATATAGCTAAGAATAAAAAATATTATTCAAAATTTGATTGTAAATCTGGATTTTTGCAAATTAAACTAGAAGATAATAGTATACCATTAACAGCATTTAGTACTCCTCAAGGACATTATGAATGGTTAGTTATGCCATTTGGATTAAAAAATGCACCACAAATTTATCAGAGAAGAATGGATGAAATCTTTAAAACTTATAATTTTCTTATTGTTTATGTTGATGATATACTTGTTTGTTCAGAAACATATGAAGATCATCTTAAACATCTTAGAATTTTTGCTACACTTTGCTCAAAAGAAGGTATAATACTTAGTCAGAAAAAAGCAGAAGTAGCAAAACATGAAATTGAATTCTTAGGAATGATAATAAATAGTGATGGAATAAAATTGCAACCTCATATTTTAGAAAAAATAATTTTATTTCCTGATAAATTAGAAAATAAGCAACAAATTCAAAAGTTTTTGGGTTGTCTTAATTATGCTGAAGGATTTATAGAAAAACTTGCAGAAAAAAGAAATAAACTTCAGAAACTATTAAGAAAATCAAATAAATTAGGTTGGAATGAAGAACATACTCTTTGTGTTAAAAATTTAAAAGAAAATTGTAGAAATTTACCTAAACTTAGACTTCCTGATGAAAAAGATAAATTAATTGCTCAGACCGATGCTTCAGATTTATATTGGAGTGCTTTATTAAAAACTGATTTAAATGAAATTTGCAGGTATACTAGTGGAACATTTAATAATGCTGAAGTAAATTATTCAACCAATGAAAAAGAATTATTGGCAGTTGTTAAAGGAATAAACAAATTTAAAATGTTTTTGTTACCCAAGGAATTTATTGTTCAAACTAATAATACACAACTTAACGGACTAGTAAATAATAAATTACCAAATTCACCTCAACATAGAAGATTACATAGATGGCAAGTGTTACTATCTTTTTATAATTTTAAATTTGAATATATTAAAGGAAAAGATAATTTATTTGCTGATTTCTTGAGCAGGAATCATGTATATGGAAAAGATTGAAGCATTTATAAAGGAATTACAAGATCTTCTAACAGATTTTAATGCAGATTATCTTGCTGTTCAAGAAAATCATCTTGATATTCGACAAACTTTGTGTGATTTATCAAGCAAAGTTGTTGAAAGTGGGAAAAAGATTGAAAAATTGAATGATAACAAAGAAAAAATAGTTGAAAAATTGTCAGAATGTTTAGACTTTTTTACAAATTGCAGCCAGGAGTATCCTCCTTTAAAATGTGAATACAGCCGAAAGGCTAGTCACATCCCATTTCGGGAGATTAATACATCCACCTCAAGTGGAGAATCAAAATTTAAGAGAAATGACTCTCTTACCTTGCAAGAGGAAAATGTCATAAAAAAGGGTCCACAACAACTACCTGTCAGTATGGACAAATTGTTGGAAAAATTTACAAGTGGAAAAGGAGCCGCTGAGTCTAGTACTCAAACATCCTTATCAAAAGGCCCATTGGAACAGCCTACTGTTATCAGTGAATTTCAAGAAGATAAAAAATCACCAATTGGTGACCTTAAATCACCAAAGGGAATAATTGCTACTCATCACATCAGAGCTAATCTACATCCAATGGAAAAGGAGTATTATAAATTCTCAGAATGGGTATATAATTTCAGAGAAGAAAGTTCTCTATATTTGACAGCCCTTCCAACGGCGATTTATCCAAGGATCAGTGCAGTTCAAGGAGCAGATCCTAATATTGTTCGAAAATTGGCAGCATTTGGATTTTTAGATCGACTCTTCCCAGGGATAGATTTAAAAGAAATCGAACAGTTTGACAAAGAATTTGTTAATTGTGTTAAAAAATTCAGTGATAAACAACCGATTGAACTGAGATTTTACACAATTAGTCCTGAATATAAAGAACCAGAGTGGTATGGAGAACATCATCTCATCACAATTCGAAAAAATAATGGAAATCCACTTAAGGAGATTCAGATTTTTAAAGAATTACCCACTATTAATAGAAAATGGATGATTTACAGACGAGCTCTCGGAATAAAATCAGTCTGCTCAACAATGCAGTTCTTTTTTGGAGAAAGATACATGGTCTATGGTATGAGCAATAATTGGATCCTTATCTGTAGAGGAGATAAAGAATCAAAAATTCTTGAAGAAAAAATCTGTGGAATTATGAACGATCAATTCTCTGGAAGTGAAGAATGCATTAAAGAAGTCTGCCGACTCATGGGACACGTCCACAAGTGAAGGACGATCAAGAAAAACGTGACTGACAGCACCATGTGAACTTTGAAGATAAGAAGACAGCTGTCAAGCTGGAATCAAAAGAAATTGCCGACACTGAAATAAAGACAACCAACAAGCACTTTAAATATTTTCAACCACTTTTAAAATTATTGTACTTTTTACTTTTGTGTTGTAAAAATCTGATTGGCCAGAAGCTTCTCGGTAAAGTGCGAGCCTTTCTATAAATTGAGACTCTTCTCATTAGAAAGGATCATCGAAAATTAGCCATCTGAAATCTCATCCTGAACTACTATCTAAAACCTTCAACAATGATCTTTGTAATCATTCTCTTTAGAGAGTAGAAACCACTCTTCGGAGTATCAATCTCCATAAAAATCTTTGTATAATAGCTTTCAAGCTATCTTCAGATCAATAAAATCTTTGAGTTTGAAATAAATCTTTTATTACGCTTTGAGTGTTGTTCTACACAGTGAGTCTGTTTGAGAGTTTTGAGTGCCTTTGTGTCCATTTTGCTGTGATGCTGTCGGACTTTGGCCAACTCTTGTGACGAAGGTGACCAGGATCATATAACATTCTTGCTATTTGGTGAAGCGTGGTAAGACCCTTGTTTTAAGCTACAAGAAAATTTATTGTCTGAAAATTTGCATGAAAATTATTATATAAGAATTTTTATGAGATTTTTACTTTGAAGAACTTTTATCATGGAAAGTTACGAGTTTTATTATAGATCTGTACCTTTTAGATATACTAATAGTATTGATTATAGTCACATGATAGAAATTCCAGAAACTTATGATAGTTATACTAGAGGAATAAATTTCATAAAAAGAGATAGTAAATATTATGAAAAATGCCTTACAATTGTATCATTTGGATTAAAAGAAAAATTGTCTAAAGAAATAATAAAAATGATTATATTCTTCTGGTTAGATAGTGAAAATAGTGAAAGAACTTTTGAAACTACAGAGCATGTAAGTTATAATGAAGTTTCTGAATTATATGATTTTGATCTTAGTTTTGACGATATAGAATAAGAATATGCCTGGAATAACTAGAAAATTTTGTGATAATAAAATAAAAATTTTAGAAGAACAGATAATAACTGACAATAATCGTAGAGAAATAGAAAGGGAAATTTCTAATTGGAATAAAATTAAAAGAGAATTATTACGGAATGAAATTACAAGAGAATTAAGAAGAGAAGAACAATTTAGAAAAGAAATATGACAAATGATAAATAATATAATAATTAATTCCTTAAATATACCAGACTAATATGAGTTTACCAACAAAAATAAGATTTGATAAACAAGAAATAGAAAATATTAGATTACCAATAGGAAGCTATCAAACTAAAAAATGGAATACAACTCTGTTTCAATCTTTAAGCTCATGGGGAAATACAGATGAATGGTTAAATATGACTACAAATTGGACTAATGCATTTTTATGGCAACAATTAGGACAATTAAAATCTAAAGATGTAGAAGCTATAGACGAAATAAATAATATAGATCCAAAAGATGAAATAGCTAAAAAAAGGTTAGAAGTTTTAAGCAAAAATATGTCTAAACAATTTAATAAAATAAAAGAACAAATTAATAATTTAGAAATACTTGATGAAGCTAAACTTGAAGAAATTCAAAATCGAATATCAAAAATTGCACAGAAAAATAGTATTAATAAAATAGCAACTTTAGAAGAAAAAGTAGACATTATTAATTATAAACTTGATATTCTATTAAATAAATTAGGATTTGAAATTGAAAAACCATCTTATAAAAAACCTAAAATATGAGTATGAATGATAAAATTAATTTAATTGAGAAAAATATAAAAACAATTGATGAAAAAATAACTAGAATTGAAATAGGCTATGAAGAAGAGAAAGAAAGACTACAAAATAACTTTTTAAGAATAGAAAATCTTTTAAATAGAATAATAGAAAATCTAAATAAAGAAAAATCATTTAAACCAGATTATACCAAAGAACTTAAAGAAGTTAGAAAGAAAATTGAAAAATATGAAGAATTAATAAAACTTAATGGATGATTAAAAGAAGATATAGAAAGATTATTGATTGATCTTAGAAAGCAAGAAGAAAATCTTATAGAAAAAGAAGAAGGAAAATTAATTATAGAAGAACAATGAACGAAGAAATGGAAAATTTAATATTTGACTTAGAAGACTTAAAAATTTGTGAAGAAATAACTAAAAATCATATGGTCGGAAAAACAGGAGGACCACGAGCAGTTAAACAAGAAGAATATGGAGAAACTAGCACGGTTAGATATGAAGCAGAAATAGACCCTAGAAGATATGTTAATACAAAAGTAGATTTTAAAACTACCAAAGAAAGAATGTATAGAGACCAATTTAAACCAGTATTAAGAGAATCAAACCCAATGAAAATTGCAGGTTCATATTTAAATTTAGATTGTGAATTAGATGTTAGAAGAGCTATAAATGAATGGAGTACCAATATGATAACACACTTTAATTATAATCGCGATGTCTGAGATAATAAAAATAGAACTGAATATCTATTAGCAACATTTAAAGGAAATGTGTTTAATTGGTATAGAGGATTAGAAGAAATAACAAAAGGTATTTGGAAAGATAGTATTGAAGCAGGATTTGGAATTAGTATAATAGAAGGAATAAATAGAGTTGCTACAAGAATTTATAGAGAATTTGCTGGAGAAGATTGGGTAAATGAAAGTACTAAAGCTAGATTAGAAGAAATAGAAGATGGTAAAAACAGAATGGAACATTTACAAATTTGTAATATGTGTTACCTCAATGAATATTGTTGCGAATATAGTAAATATTATTATATGATGTTTGGAAGCGGAGCTGATAATAATTATTATAAGGAAGTTTTTATTAGAAAATTACCACCACCATGGAATAGTTATTTTCAAAATAAGATTAAAGAGAAACAATTAGGAAGAAATGAAGAAGGATATACATTAGGATTTATTATAAGAACTATAAAAGACGAAATAAGTACTATGTGTAGTAATCAAATGATTTATAAACAATCAGGATTTATACAAGATAGGATTTGTTGTAGAGATACCGAAGTACTAGGAAATTGGAGATGTTATGATTATAAAAGAAAAAGAAAAATAAAACCCAAGAAATATAAAAAATATAATAAATTTAAAAAGAAATATTTTAAACCAAAAAGAAAATATTTTAGAAGAAAATATAAACCTTATAATAAAAAACCATTAGATAAAAAACTATGTAAATGTTGGAATTGCAATGAAGAAGGTCATATTAGCACTGAATGCCCAAAAAAGAAAGTTAGAATATTAATTACGGACTTTGAACAAATTAGAGATGAATGTGAAGAAGTTGATATTGAAGAAATAGAAGTAAATGAAGAAATATTTGAAAAAAAATCAGATTTAGAAAAAACGTCTAGTGATGATGAATAAAAACAAGAATAAAACTAATTATAAAGATTGAGGACTTGATCTGCAATAAATGACCCATTTCATTAAGGGTAAAACTGACTTTTTAACAAAAATCTTAAAAAGCCACTATTCATAGGTCATTTTGCAAAATCTCCCCCTTAGATATGAATGACTCGATACAGTGATTTTTATAGATTGAAATCTGGATATACTTTATTCCATTGAATCTTTGCAGAAAAAAAAAAAAAAGGGTCTATAACGAGATAATTATTGTGTAAAAGGTTCAATGGGGACTGTAGTAAGTTAATTATTATTTGTGAATCATCATTGTACACCTACGACCATATTAACCTATAAATATGAGACATTGATTCTTAATGAAATATACATAAGGAGTTCCGATTTTATCTATTCTCTCATCTTTTCTATCTAGTTTATAACAAACATGTTTAGTTTTGTTTAAAATTATTAAGTTAAATATACTTTAAAGTTACTTATTATTAAATATAATTTTAACATTAATTTATTACTAAAAATTTATATCTAAAAAGGCTAAAGTTGTGTCTTTGTAAGCAGTGTCGGCCCTGGCCCAAGGCAAACTAGACCATTGCCTTGGGTTCATAATTTTGAGGGGCCTAAAATAAATTCCCAAAAGCTGCCTTTAATTTTAGATTTTTTATGACATTTTCAAATAATATATTTCGAACAAAGCCCAGGCCCAATAGAAGATCAAAATCAGAAGTAATTATATATTACTTTTTTTGATTTGATACTAATATATTCGAAACAAATTTGACCTTACTGTAAGGAAAGCAGATCTGGCAACATTAAATTATTTTACTTTTGCATTTTTGTTAATTAAGAAATATACCACTTTGACAAAGGAAATTGAAAATAAGAACAATTTCCTTTCATCCACAAAATTGTCCCTATTATATTACTTTAGCGTACACAAAATAGGAAGAGATAAAAATTATTATATATTCTTGTAAGAAATCTGATTCCTTAAAATCAGTTTCTTGATTCCTCAAACAATCAAAATTATGTTGCAAGTTGGTGCCCCTTTTTGCTAGTTTGATCAGCTTTGTTCTGGTAGAATCTTCAACCAAAAGAGCCTTAGTTAGTTAGGTAGTTAATAACTAACTTTGATACTCCTTTGTGCCTATAAATAACTGTTTTAGGACTGAAGTAAGAGAGGAACTTAAGAATGGTAGAAAGTGAGATGAGATAGAGTTGTAAACTCTTGAAATCTGTAGAATCTTTCTGATGATTTCTAGTTTGGAAAATCATGTAAAGTCTTGGATGAATAAAGATCGAGGAAGATCATTCTTCCTGTTTTAACTCTGATATTTTTCTGCTGGTTTTATTTTGTATCTGCTATCTGTGTTTCATCTGTTGCTGCTGGGTTATTTTCTTGCTGGTTATCAATCCTTTTCTACTGGTTTTTCCTGAATCTGTTTTCTTCTCCATGCCAAGTCTGCTGGTACATATGTGCCTCCATTAATTCTGCATTAACTTCAGGATATTAGGAAGTTATTACAACCCCAATAATTGGTATCAGAGTTGAAAATCTAATTTCTTGTCCTCAATTTTCTGTGATAACTGAAACAAAAATCTGGTGAGGAAGATTACTGGACATGGTCTTTCTCACACCATGTCAACATCTAAGTTTGAAGTGGAAAAGTTTGATGGTAAAAATGATTTCAACATATGGAGGGAAAAGATGATGGCACATCTTGGCAATCTTGGGTTGGAAGAAGTTTTGAAAGAGCAATCTGAAACTAATACTTCAACCAAAGCTGACACCTTGAAGAAGGCAAGAAATACCATCATCCTTAGCCTCTTTGATACGGTTTTAAGGAAGGTTATTAAGGAGAAGACAGCCTTTGAAATGTGGAATAAACTAGAGGAGCTTTACTTGACTAAAGCTTTGCCAAATCGAATCTATTTGAAGCATAAGTTCTATAGCTTCAAGATGGATGAATCAAAGTCAATTGATGACAACTTTTACAAAGCTGGTTTTAGATTTGGAAAATCTTGAAATCAAAGATTGAGGAAAAAGATCAAGCCATTTTCTTGTTAAATTCATTGCCACCAGCCTATGATCATCTAAGAGACACCATCAAGTGTAGCAAAGAGTCCTCGACCCTGAAGGAAGTTGTTGTAGCAGCCTACTCAAAGGAATTGGACCTGAAATTGAATGGTAAGAAGACTGGAGAAGTGTTGACTGTACAAGGAAGGAAAGAAAAGAGTGCTGGATTTGTCATCAAGAAGGACACTTTAGGAAGCATTGTCCGCAAAGAAACAAGAGGTGGATGAAGCAAGGAAACAACAAACAAGATGGAGACTGTGCAAATGCTTTTGGAGATTGGGAAAAGGTTGAAGTCCTTGCTACAACAAGAGCAAGCCACAACAAGGTTTGGATAATGGACTTAGGTTGTCCATTTCATATGACACCAAGAAAGGAATTTTTCATTGATTACAAACCGATTGATGAAAGCAAAGTGCTATTGGCAAACGATAACACATGTGAAGTGATTGGTGTTGGTTCTATCAAGATGAAAATCTGGGATGGATCTTCAAGAGTTCTAGGTGGAGTAAGGCATGTACCAGGACTAAAAAGAAATCTAATCTCACTTGGAGCACTTGACAAAGATGGTTGTGTGTATAAAGCTCAAGGTGGAGTGTTAAATGTAATGGAAAATTCTGTGGTGATCATGAAAGGAGTCTTACAACAAGGCATCTATATCTTGCAAGGTAGTAAAGTTGAGGTTGGAACTTCAAGGAATCAAGGTGGAGATTGTAAGACATCTGATTCCTTAAAATCAATTTCTTGATTCCTCAAACAATCAGAATTCTGTTGCAAGTTGGAGCCCCTTTTTTGTTCGTTTGATCAACTATTTTCTAGTAGAATCTTCAACCAAAAGGAGCCTTAGTTTGTTAGGTAGTTAATAACTAACTTCGATACTCTTTCGTGCCTATAAATACCTATTTTAGGACTGAAGTAAGAGAGGAACTCGAGAATGGTAGAAAGTGAGATGATATAGAGTTGTAAACTCTTGAAATCTGTAGAATCTTTCTGATGATTTCTAGTTTGGAAAATCATGTAAAGTCTTGGATGAATAAAGACTGAGGAAGATCATTCTTCCAGTTTTAACTCTGTTCTTTTTGTACTGATTTTATTCTATATCTGCTATCTATGTTTCATCTGTTGTTGCTGGGTTATTTTCTTGCTGGTTATTAATCATGTTCTGCTGGTTTTTCCTGAATCTGTTTTCTTCTCCATGCCAAGTCTGCTTTTGCATATGTGCCTCCATTAATTCTGCATTAATTTCAGGATATAAAAAAAGTCATTAAAGCCCCAACAATTCTCTATATTAGTAAGAAATATTTAGTTTAATTTATGAATTTTACACTTGCATTCTTATATTTAATTCCTCAATGAACATTTAATGTCTCAAACGTATGTATCCATTCCTTTTGCATCCCCAAATGTAAAAATGTTAAATATCATACTAGTCTAATGACTCCAATATCTTGAATTGTGGGAGGGTTTTATTTTTCTAAGCTATCTCTTGAATTACATGAAATCTTTGTTTTAATACAGAAATGTTATTTGTTTAAATATTTAAGTAGTGTTACCATTGTATAAAAATAGAAAAAAAAATTATATATATATAAAAAATTATATATAAGTGTTTTTCACGTAGAGCCTCCAAATCCTTGGGCCGACCCCTGTTTATAAGTGTTTTTCACGGTAGGGATGTGTCTAAGGATGCTAGTACGAACAGACATGCTTCTTTCTATTGGACGTGCATCATTTTGAATGTGTTTTTCCTACAAATGCATAAGCTAATACCTAATAGGTAGGCACGTCATGGAGTCGTCCGGTCGTCCCTGCTTTAATACCTTCAGTACTTTCTACTATCTTTATTGTTCGATTTCAATACCCAATAAATCTCAAGCGATGATGTAAAATGTCAAAATATAGTTTCACGGGCTTCGACCAATGGTGAATTGATTACAGAAAACCAAGTCTAAAGGCTCGATCCGAAAACAACATGAACCATTGGAAGCAGTTTAAGGAATTAATGTTGCTCGCGGTCCATATATTTACCTATTTGATGACTCTTGGATCTAGCCCATTTAACCCCTCTTTTGGCCCAAAATTGTGACCTAATTGATCCATTATTTTACCATTCTCCCAGCCCTTTTTTCAGTGTGTGTGATTTGGAAAAAGAGATAATCCTGCATGGCTTTGTGGAAGAAAAACATGACTGCCTACTCCTCTTCGTGCCTTCTTCTGTTAGTTTTCTTTTGGCCTTTGTGGTTGAAAATCAACACCAATATCTTGTTCTTTGTGGGCGAAATTGATAAGCTACCATAGGTGATGTTGTGAAACAAATAAGATATCAGAATATCTCTGATACCACTTATTGTGAAACAAACCATCGGATTGAGATGTTGAAGTTATATGACAATTAATGAAGTATTGGAGCAAGTTAAAGAATAAAAGAAGCAAGAATATGGTAGATGGATTAATAGATTTTATTGACTCAATAATAATGGAGAATAAAAAAAATTAAAATGGATTCTATAACTCTAGTAATATATTTTCTCACACTTATCAAATTGTATAGAAAAATCTAATATTTATAGGGAACATATAGGGGACGTCCAAACTCTCTTAGTAGAGTTGTTTATGAAGTGGGATGCCAAAAAATAGAGTTCAAAATGAAATAGGAGAAGAAAACGCGGAAAAACAGAACATAACAGGTGGCGTCGCAGCTCCCATCTTCGAGTGCCACGGGGTTAGGGCTGGTGTCGGGCAATCTGTCCGAAATTTATTTATTTATTTTTCGCTCAAATTGTTTACTCCATCTCAAACTTTTCTTCAAATCAAATACCAATTTCCAACTCCCAATGAGCTTTCAAAATAAAACTTTAACTTGACATAGAACTCCAATAGCATTCCAAACTTGAATTCTCCTTGACGTAAACTTTAATTAGAATTCTTCAATACTTCAAACGTTTCAACAAATGAATTCAGGTCACACCCAAATTTCAACATGTGAATATATTGGTTGTGGATTAGAACCGTTTGATTAGTTGTTTGATTGAGAAAGGTAATGAGAGCCTTTGATTGAGAAAGGTAATGAGAGCCCAGAAATCACGGTTTCGAAAATCTTGAAGCGAGCGTCCGAAATAATTATTACTTGATAATTGCCACTGCACTCATATAAGCATGGTGGGAAAATTTATTGTCTTGGAGTCGATTAGAATCGTGTGGAATCCACCTTATAAGTCAAGAGTGGACATTTTTGTCAGCATTCTTTAGAAAGTGAAAGTCCAAAAACTAAAAGTCCAAAATGCATATATATATATATATATATATATATATATATATATATATATATATATATAATAGATTATGTAATGTTAGGTGAAAACAAAAAAGAAGAAGTGAATCAAGTTTCCAGAGTCTGGCCTAGAGTAGCTTCATTTACAAGGTGAGATAAAAGGAAAATTTTTTTTCTCCATTGGTTAATTTTTGAGTTTTCTTAAGAATTGATCTATTTCACATGTTGATATTCGTTAATTTGTAGAATTTGATAATTAAATCGAGCCTCTTCGGTCACTTCACTCAAATGGATTATGAAAAAACTGCATCTTATATATTTGTCGTTGAGAGGGCAAAATCAAGATTCCTATCGACATCGCCTGTGGTATTAGCTATAATCAAATAAGAAAACTTTTTTAGAAAATCATGAGATGGTGATGATAAAGGAAAATATTGTCAAGAAAATATAAATATAAACAATGAAATTGTAGCATAATTAAAAAAGAGAGATTTCGGCTCAAGTGCATGTAGTGACTAGAGTATAATATTAATCCACAAATTGCATTTTCCTTCATCTAGTATTCTCTATATAATCTTATCCTTAATGTTGCAATTTTATGATAAGTACAAATGTATACTTGTGTAGAGCAATTGTACAGACATTGCTTCTGTTCTTCCCACGTCCATATTAGGACAGGCGAGCAATTTTCTTAAAAGGATGAAATCGAATCCAACTAGAGATGGATAAATAACACGATCGTTGAGGAAATAATAGAGACCATGAATTATGGTATTAAGAGAAAGTTAAAGAAGGTATAATATTTTTTTGCCTATGACACCTAATTTTCTCTATAGATTTTTTAAGTGTGATTGTGTGAATGATCGTCATGTAATGCACTCGATGTGAGTTGAGCTAAGTATTACCCGTAGGAGCCACTCGCCAGCTCATAGAGGTCGGCCCGTCGGCTCCTTATGAAGCTGGGAAATAAAATAATTATGTTTTAATAGAAAAACTTAAGAAAATATGCAAGCCGATTCGGGTCAAGCCACCTAGAGTGAGACTAGCCACATTTTCTTCAAGTGAGCTAGCCCGTACTAGACAATGTCCATTCACATCTCTAAGTTGATACCTCTTTTGGAAGTTAAATTTATAGGGTTTTCGTTACAATTTGTTTTCTATCTTCCATTCTACCATCTTTTACAATTTTGGACCACCTCTTGATTGTTTATTTTTCCTCAAAATGTTAATTTCCAGCTGTAAGTGCCCTAGGACGTGTGAGGTTGCAAGTTTTTTGGAACAACAGAAGTATGGGTTTAGGTATTCTCTATCTGACTGTCTTCAATTCTTTTTAAAATCATGTTATATTTGACATACCCTCACATAGTAAACTCGTGATTATTTTATTACGTGTTGGCTCCATCTCATGTGAGGGATGTCATCCGGAGTTGACACCTCAGATGTACACATAGCATTATTGTTCTTTTTATAACATGGGAACTGGCAGAACTGTGATAGGACATGGCAGGTCAAGTGTCCCGCCATTTTTTTTTTTTGACAATATCCCTCTGTTAACCATAATTATGAGTAGATTCTTGATTCCTTGGTTACCACAATTAGTAATTACTGTGAGAAGAGTTTACACATTCCTTGATGGTTTTTTACCAAGCCAATGTATATATACGATATATGGAGAGATACAAGGAAAGTGGGTGGTTTCACTCCCTCTCTCTCTACTTTCTAACCTGGTTCTTGGTTTGGTATGGCAGAGTCAGCAGCACCACTACTAAGACTACTTTTGTGTTATCATCAATCGTATTGTGAATATGGGTTTAAATCTTTATAGTTTTTGGTTGCCCTTATGCTATGATTTACGTTATTGGTTTGACTTCATTTGCTAACTCCTTTGTAATTACTGTTGGGGTATTCTTTTTCTTGTTTTTATTCTGTGTGATTTTGCTCGTAAGTGACTATTAAGTTCTTATACTTTATCTTAAGGTGTTGCTCCTTTTTGTTAGAATTTTGTATTGGAAATTGGTTGTGACAAATTGAAATGATTTAAGTGGAAATTCCTTGTTTGGTGAATGAGAAATTAAGCCAAATTTAAACCACTTAATACTTGAAATTATTGGAATTGTATAGAATATTGTGGAATATTCTAGAGAATGTAGATGAAAAGATGTGTCTTTTCATATGGATCATGACTCTTGGAGAGCATGACTTTTGGTATGAGTAACTTCCAATAATTATGATTATTCAAGAGATGTGTCTCTTGGTATGGATGTTCCAACTACTATATATATGGATTCCTTATATGTTTGGATGAACTACACAACAAACAATTCATTTGATAGTTTCATATCATGGTTAATTTAGTTTTGCATAAAACACTTTATAGAAGTGATTTTCTCTTGCATCAAAATCATGGTTATGGTAGAGAGGGAACTCCGTTCGAGTTCGTTTGTCTAAGTCATTTGGAGTGCTCCTATGGCTTGACGTGGTCGTTGTATCTTGGGAGATGATTGCCGAGAAACCGTTAGCACCGATGCGGGGCAAATTCATCTTAAGGAAAAAGTGTCAAACACTTGCCTCGACCGATCGCATCACTTGCATTTCATCTTTCTCATTTCTGATTTTATTTATGCTTGATTTCAGAATATGGTTAATTTATTTATGTGTTTTATTGAAGGGTTTGAATTGAAGAACAACATGCGTTCACTCATATTGGGAAGTGAAGAATTCATAGAATTCATATTATTATATTCGAAGTCGGTAAATTGCTATTTTATCTTCTCAAATCAGATTTCGGTAAGTCGAATGATGTTTCGATTTCTTAATGAATATAATATGCACATTATCGGTGTAATATCTCCTACACTTTTTGTGATTTTTGCTCCTCAATCGCGTTTTTCAGTTTTACTGGGCTAGATTGGTTGTGGATATCACTATGTTAATTTTGGTGGAAGCTAGAGTAAAGAACATGCTCAATACTGAAATAAAAAAAAATGATATAATTTTAGAACGTAAATAACGTAAATAACAAATGTAATAAGATATCAAATGCTTTAGTTTTTTTTTTTTACGATTTTTTTGCATGTTTGATTATGCCCCCCTAACTCAAAATGTCTACATCCGCCACTGTTACATAAGCTTATACATTACATATATGGGATCTATGCTTGTCACCACTATTGCATCTTATCTTTTGTGGTGTTTCATTTGGCTGTATATGATGAGTGTCTAGTGTTGGTTCATTCTAATATTCTATTAAATCATAGTTGAAGTTGCACTTTGTTCAATTTACTTTTCAATGTTCAAGTGGGGGTTGCATGTGACAAGAATCACCATAGCTTTGTTCACATCGACTAAATGAAATTTCCCAAATAGTCCATTAGCATTTCTTCGCATTACTTTCACTACACAAGTGATATGGTCCTTTCATGTCCATGTTCTTGCAACTCAAATGGGGAATCCATCAGGAATGACCGGAAATAGTTATTCTTAAATGGGTCGTCTCATCCCACCTAAAGTCCCAATGTGCCCCACATTTATGGTTGGCCAAGTTGGGGGTCCATATAAAAATTGTCAAGCGTAATGTTTCTTGGATGAAAGCAATTGAATATGTTTAAAAAGTTTGTAAATGAGTATTGTTGAAGAATGACCCAAATTTGATCTTGTATTGATGGATTGATTGAAAGAGGTAGCAAAATATAGATAAAGGCGAATTTGAGACAAAGATAGGCGCCTAGATGCCTCGAGAAAAGTGATATGGCCCTCTCGTGTCCATGTTCTTGCAACTCAAATGGGGAATCCATCAGGAATGAATCCATGATCAAATTATGTCGGACATAGTTATTCTTAAATGGGTCATCTCATCCGGCCTAAAGTCCCAACGTGCCCCACATCTATGGCTGGCCAAGTTGGGCTATCCATATAAAAATTGTCAAGTGTAATATTTCTTAGATAAAAGCGATTGAATATGTTTAAAAAGTATGTAAAGGAGTATTGTTGAAGACTGACCCAAATTTCATCTTGTATTGATGGATTGATTGAAAGAGGAAGAAAAATATAGATAAAGGTGAATTTGAGACAAAGACATGCACCTAGATGCCAATTCGAGAAAAGGAATGAATTCAATTCAGAGATATAGAGTTTGAGCCCTAGACGAAGTGTTGCTCGCCACGAGCTTGGTCGCCATTTTCAGTTTTGACAGATTTTGGGATGCTCTTTCTATCTAAAATATTATAATTAGGGTTTGACATATACTCTATATATAGTTGGCACTTCATTGTAATTTAAAAGAAGTTAGAAACACAAAATCTTATATTCCTTCATCTTATATTGAATTATCCTCCTCTGCCAGTGGTTTTTTCCACATAAATCTTGGTATTCTTGATTGTTATTTTTATCTTATCATATTACTTTCATTTATTGAATTTAACAAGCGGTATCAAAGCAAATTATTTCATAACAAGTGGTATCAGAGTGGGGTTCGATCAACTTAGTTCGATGTTTGATTTTTATGATGGCAACCATGAAATATGATATTCCGCTTTTTGGATCGCAACACTAGATTTTCGTTATGGCAGGTAAAGATACGAACAATACTTGCTCAGATGGATTAGGATGATGCTTTGTATAGATTTAACAAGATGCCCTAAACTTGGACGTTGGAGAAGAAGCAATGTAAGGATCTAAATGTTTTATCACATATTCATCTTCATCTTTCGAATAATATTCTTCATGACGTTTTTAAAGAGAAAATCAACGTTGTATTATGGTTGAAGTTGAAGCAATTGTGTATGACGAAAGGTTTAATTAATAAATTGCATTTGAAGTAGTCATTGTATTCTCATCGTATGACAAAAGGAATATCAATTGAAGATCACCTAGCTATTTCTAAGGAAATTGTCTCTCATTTGGAGACCTTGGAGGTCAAGTATGACGAAAATGATTTAAAGTTGATTTTGTGTGTTTGTTACCTGCATCATTTATATTTTTTAGAGATACAATCTTATACAGTCGTGATACTCTCACCATTAAAAGAGTATATATATGATACTCTATTTTCAAAATAGAAGATGAAATGTCTTGTTGGATCTAAGGCTTATGGAAAATTCCTTGTTGTTTATGATGGTTATGAGAGAGGCAGATTGAAGTCTAATTCTAACAATAAGATTTGTAATTATTATAAGAAAAATAGGCACATTAAGAAAAAAATCTATAAGCTGCAGAATGGGAATAAATTGGTTGTTGCAAATCAAAAGGAAAAACAATTGAAAACTTTAGGTTAAGCCAGTGTTGCACAAGATTGCTACAATGATGGAGAACTTTTGACTATTTCTGACAATGACTCCAAACTTGACGAGAATTTGATTTTTAATACAGCTTGCACTTTTCATATGTGTTCTAATCGGGATTGGTTTTCAACATATAAAACAGTTTCAAAAGGTGTTGTGGTAATGGAAATAATGCACCTTTTAAAATAGCTGGTATTATAAGGGTCAGAATTAAAATGTTTGATGAAACTATTAGAACACTTGGTGATGTGGGACATGTTCCAAATTTGAAGAGAAATCTTATTTCATTAGTACTATTGATTTAAAATGGTATAAGTACACTGGTGAAAGTGAAGTCCTCAAAGTTAGTAAAGATGCTCGTGTGTGGTAAAGGGATAGAGAAGGTCCCAATTTTATATCTTGTAGGTTTCTATAGAAACTTTGGATATCAATCAGCAAAAATTAGGTACTCAAGTGGAGTATGAGTTGGGCACAATATTGTTGGAGTTTGGTTTAGGGTTTACATTGAAGAATACATCTCTATCAAGTTCAGAAATCATAGGTAATGCCGCTTTTCACATAATCAGTGGTGCCACAGTATTCAATCGCTAGAGATAGATTTAGTAGAGATATTAGACCTCCATAAAGGTAAAGGGAAGCTGATTTAGTTAATTATACTTTAAATGTGGTCGAAGGGATCGAGTCTAGGAAATAACCTTCTATAGAAGGAGATAGTTGTGTTGATTCTATTATGGAGTGTGTTTATGTCCTGTTTGGTGATTATTGTTGAGTTATTTGTAATTTTGTTGCTCGTGATGATAATTCGAGCAATTGTGGCACCCAATGTAATCATGTTGGCTAGTGCTTGGACTCAATTGATATTCAGTTAGTAAGCTTGTCCTAGTTGGGATTTGTGGAAAACGGGGGGAATTTTTTAGAGAATTTTTGAATTTGTTGAAGTGTTAAGTTTTATTTTCTACAGTGGAATTCATCTCCAGGTGGAAAGTTTATGAGATTTCATTTATTGGAGTGGAATTTGTGTCAACAGGGGCGGAGGGAGGGAGGGGTGGGCTATAGCCCAGCCCTATCCCAGCCCAAAAGCAATTTTTTTTTTAAAATATTTGATTAATTTGGTTTAAATATTTGGTTAATCATGAATCATTTCAATTTTACACTTATGTTGTACATAAAATTAATTGGGCTAAAATTAATATTTGGGCTCGACAAATTTTACTTTTTTAAAAAAAAATTTCACCATGAATTTGCTTCTGAACTGGGAATTAATTTCTGGGTTAGGCTAATTTTATTCTTTTTAGTTTTTCACCGTAAAGTTTCTTCTAAAATGATGTTGTTATCAAAATAAGTAATATGCTATATATTTAATTTTATTAGTTTAAAAATATATTTGTTAGAACATAGTTACGAGTGTTCAAAAATATATTATGACCAATATTTTAAAGTTATAGAAAATGATATATAACATTAATATATTAAAAATTAAGTGCGATATAAGTTAAATTTGAAAATTAAATAAATGAAAGGATGAAGGTGAATATTATAATTTAATTAGTTTGGATTCAAAATCAAATTAGTCAATTAGACATACATTTAGAAAATAATTTTTGATGGACATTTTAACATTTTTTTACTATGTCACTATCCCACATTGGAAGTTTATGAAACTATTGGAGAGAAGAGCATTTATAAAAGACATTATCTCACATTAGAAGTTTATGAAACAATTTGAGATAAGTGCATCTATAATATGAATATGACATCCAATAGTTTTCTATGGGCCTTTGAATTATAATCTATGAGGTCCATTCATGAAGTTAGAAATTTTTAAACTAAAAAAAGAATCAGGAAAACCACCAAACTGCAACTAGTTCATCGGTTTACGGTTGAACTGGCCGATTCAGTGGATTTTGAACGGTTTTGTCATAATGAGTTAGCTGTGCATGATTTTGCCCAATTTTGGGTCCAATTTTTGTTTTATCATGTGGTTTAGAATATCTTTTAATGTACAAGTTCATTGAAAAAAAAAAAATTTTGAGCCCAGCCTAAAATATTTCCTGGCTCCGCCCCTGTCAATGTATAGATTTGTTGAAAAATAACCCAAAATCCATCTTATATTAATGGATTGGTTGAAAGAGAGTCAAAATAAGGTTAAATGTGAATTTAGGGCAGAGATGGGGCGTCCGGCACCCAAGGTGCCAATTCGAGAAAATGAACGGATTTAATTCAAAGATGAAGCGCTTGAGTGCCGAGGAAGCGCTGCATGCCGGGAGCTTGGGCGCTTGAGCATCGATAACACCTTGCCCACGGCCTGTATCGCATTTTGACAAATTTTAGGATGCTCTTTCCATAAAAAACACTATAATTAGAGTTTGACATATGCTCTATATATAGTTGGCTTTTCATTATGATTTAAACATATAATTGGTTTGGATTGGTTTGATGTTAGAGCAAACCGACCATGTTAGGTGAGATTTTAGTTGAGTGAAAAATCTATCCAACCCAACATACGCTTAGCCCTTTTTGTGGAAGCATGTTAAACGATAAAAATTCACACCAGTTAAATGCTAAAATAGAGACAAATATGTAAGACATTGAGAGCTACTTCTCTCAACAATATTGAAATTTTTAAGATAGGAGTGCAAGTCTTAACATCAGATCATGCAAAGGTTATAGCTTGTCTCCACTGACTTAAATGAATTATTTAGTGTTAGATTTGATATTAAAGAAGCTGATTATTATCTCATACGAATGAAATCATCTTGATTTATTAAAACTACCCCAAGAAAGTATTCAAATGGAGCAAATATTTTAGATTTTATGTTTAAACAACTATTTTTCGTGGATTGGTTTTCCGAATCTTAAAAGAGCTATGTTTTAGTGGGGACAAAGAAATGATATCAAGCTCAGCATACAAATGATTTATAATATAGGTCACAATCCTCTCCACGAAGTAAAATTTAGACGGCATACTTGTTACTCTGAATTAGATAGTATAATAAATGTATATTTATATTTATTTAATCGTATTCAACTTAAATAACAAACGAGTCAAGACTCTACAAATACTTGGTAATTTGTTTGATAGAACACAAAATTTAAACGTGCTAATGCTAAGTATTTAATTACGATGATACTCCAAAATGCTGTCACCTCATCAACTCATAAATTGTAATTTATAGGTCACAATTATAAATTTTGTAGTAAATTATATGTTTTTATAGGTTACAAATTATATACTAGTCACAACTTATCAAATTAATTGGTCACAACTCATTGTACGATAATAAATTATCAAATTAATTGATCGCGACTTAGTTATCGATCACAAAATTACAAATTATAGATCATAATCACAAATCACATATTTTTTAGGTCACGTATTATTTATTAGTCATAAATTACTTGTTTTTATTGCTCACAAATACCCAATAATTGATCACAATCTTCATCTCACCCACTCTATCCATCACCACCGGTACCACCAAAAAATATAGATGTCACCTCATCACCACCACTACCACCATATAGATCTGTACCCAAAATGCTGCTGTCACCTCATCACAACCACTATTACTACACAAATCTGTACCTCTACCACACAAGTCTATACTTCCCCTGTACCATCACCGCACAACCACCATGTACAACCACTCACATCACCACCCTCATGATCTGTACACCGTAAACCCACCACCACACAATGATCTAGATTTGAACTCTATTAACAGCCATTCTATCCGACAACTTGCTTCAAATTTGAAATCAATTAACAAATGGTGCCAAAATATCTTAGGGATCCAAAATTATGCGAACCCACATAGCAATGGTAGCTACGAAACCCACACAAGATTGATTCAATGCAAGAAGCCAATAAATCAACTTTTAAGCTTAATTCAAAAATATTGAAACAAGAAACGAACACAATCGCCGACAATAAGTTGCCCCGTGATTACAAGACTCAAGAATCTCAATCAATTTTTTAACACCATAAGAAATATTTTTGATAAGTTCATAATTAATTTAATGAAGAAAGAGAATAAAGTAATATGCTTTGCAATAAAATCTCTCAAAATTGTGTGTTTCAATGAATAAAATGAATCATATTTATAGGGACCCATAAAACCTAGTTAGAAAACGAAATTAAACTCTAAAAATAACAAAATATATTACAAAATAGAATTTTAGCTAAAATAGAATATTGCGAAATTTGAAAAATTCGCATCCATAATTGCACTATACGGCTTCATAAGCTTCCTGCATGCGGTCGCATAGGCCAATTGACAGCCTTCAATTTTGATTTGATATAGAGGCATGCGGTCACACCCATTTTTGTACTATGCAGTTTGTCTTGGCTCCAAGTTTTGAGTTATTGATTCCAAAGCATTCCATCTTGTTTCCGCTTCCATGCCCAACATAGAACTTGGTATTTGACTTGTTAACTTCACCCTCTTGGCCTCCATATCTTGAATGAGTGATTTTATGGCTTTATTGACTCTATTTGATCTCGAAATTGCTCTTAACCTCTTCTCAACATACACCAGTTTGTTGCCTTCCTTCGATCACATCACAGAGAATAGAGATTAACATAAAAAGTGGATTCTACATAATATACAAGCAGTATATTTCGCTGCCATGTGAAGAAATATGTGAGGGATCTAGAGAAAACTATTTTAGAGATATATTTTGTATGCTTCAGTAGTATGTTGAGAAATTGAAGAATTATAGAGAGAGATATTATAGAGAGAGAGTTTTCATTTGTAAATGTTGAGGAACATGTGTATTGTGTGTGCATTGTAGAGAAGAAAATGACGTCATGATGATGCTTGAAGAAAGAGATTGAGTGGGCGTGATTGTTATGGAAATAATTTTAAACAGATATCATTTGATAAACATAAAACAGTTTCCATATTAATTATATATTAAATAATTTAATAAATTTTCATTATCTCCTGATTTGTGAAATTAAAACTAATCCTCCTTATTTTTGAATAATATATTTTAAAGGTAGAGTTTTGAGTAATATTCCCTTAATCTATATAAAATAGGTTTCTGATCTAATGGACTATCCTATCCTTTTATCAATTAATTGGGCCTGCGTGATGTTATTGTATGGGCTAGCCTTATATGTCACTTACTAGGCCACTTTAACATAGGGGATGGGTTTAACACTGGGAAAAAAAAATGTGGTAATTACACAAAACCATAGTTTATGTATTCACATTTCCAAAATCAGGATGGAAGTTTCACATTTCCAAAATCAGATATTTTTTATTTTAATTAATATTTTTATTAAATATTAATAATAATATTATAAAAATTAATATATACACACTCACCCCCACCCCTAAATTTATTTTCAAACCCTAAAATCACGTCACTCTCTCTCATCTGTCTCTCTCATCCCCGTTTCTCTCAAACCCAATTTGAAACCACTGCCGTTGTTGCGGCACCGGCTGCAGCAACCCAATCACCGGAAGTCGATTTGCAGCAACCCACTGTTTCGACGACGATTTGCAGTTTGCACTCGACGGGTTGCTGCGATTTGAGATTTTCCCTCAACAGTTGCTGTTGCGATTTGCAATCCGCGGGATCGCCGCTGTTTGCGATGGCGATTTGCAGTCATCTCCTCTACCTGGTGATCTCCTCTCCAGTCCATCCTACCACCGTCATCTCCTCTCTTCTCCCTGGTTCGGCGCCGCACCCATCCCTCATCCAATTCCTAAATCCACCCTCATTCGACGACGGGAAACGGTAGCAGCACAGCTGCTCGCACCGGTGCAGCGTCGCCTCTGTGTTTTTTTTATTTGATATACAGTGGGTGATTTTTTGGTTGGTGATTTCTGATTAGATCTACTATTAGTGGCTTGTTAGTTGTTGTGGTGGTAGTAGTATGCGAAGTGTTGGTGGTGGTGTGCAGTTTGCGGTGGCGGAGGGGTGCTAATGTTCTTTATTTTTAAATACTGTTAGTTGCGGCCAATAAAATTTGTGACTATAACTGGCGATCGTCGACGATGGAGGTAGTGGTGGTTGTCTTGGCGGTGGTGCGGTGGGGTGTAGATGATGCAGCGACAGCATCATGACGCTCGACGACTAAAGCAAGGTGGCTCTGTTGTGGGTTGGTGTGGTTGGTAGTGGTGGATGTTATGTTGGATATGATGGTGGTGTTGGCGGTGCCGTGCGTTTGACAACGATGTCGTGGTGGTGGCGGCGGTGATCGTAGCCATGTGCTGTGACCTGTTGTGACCTATGCTGTGACCTGTTCTGACTTATGCTGTGACTATCAACAAAAACTTGAACCATGTGTAAAAACATTTTGTGACATGTGCTGTGGCCATTTGAAATAAACTTGTGACTATCAGCAAGAATCTGGGCCATGTGCAAAAATATTTTGTGATCTGTACTGTAACCATTTGAAAATAATATGAGACTATGAACAAAATCGTGAGCCATGTGCAATATATTCCGTGACTTGTGTTGTGACCATTTGAAAATAATCCGTGACTATTAATAAAAATGTGAGACGTGAGCCTTATCGTGTTATCAATCATTATAAACAAACAACCATGCGTTATGACTTGTGACTTGGGTTGTAACTTATGACTTGTGACATGAGCTGTAACTTATGACTTGTGACTTGAACTGTGACTTGTAACCTGGTTTGTGACCATAAAAAAAACATGTCAAACGTACAAAAAATATAGCGGAGTTGTCGTTGGAATATTCACCGGAGTTGGAACAATTGCCGGAATTGGAGCAGTCGCCAGAAAAAATCGACTTCGGAATGGTCGCCGGAATAGTTGTCGGAACGGTTGTCGGAATCGGAGTAGTCGCCGGAACGGTTGTCGGAAGTTCGCCGGAGTAGGGCGGTGATCGGAACGGTCGCCGGAGCGGTAGGGGTGGTGAAGGTGGGATGGATTAATTATATTATATTAGAATTCAATATTTAATAATAAATTAATTTATTTCATAAATAAAAATTTAAAAATTTTTAATAAAAATCTGATTTTGAAAATTTCAAACTTGTTTTCTTATTTTTGAAATAGATTAAACTTATACTCTTGAATATGTAATCTTTCCAAAAAAAATTCTTGGAGGCCCATTTAGATCAAAGAGCATCCTTGTTAATAATTAGGGAATTTTTCATTTCTAGTCCCATAATTAAAACAAATACCAGAAATACTATAATACCAATAATACTAATTATTGCGTCAAAAATGCTTGCATATTAATACGGCAATATTCACTTAAACCAGAAAATTTAATACATTAATCTCTTCTGAAAGGAAAACTTTATTTTCAAAATGACAACAATTTCAATCTTCAATTTCGAGTTTAGATGAAGGGTTATGTTGTTTCTATTGATAATGAAAATCGCTACATTCCTCTTTCTTGTTGCTTAAATTGAGTAGTAATAAAATGAATTGGTGCGATGTAATCTGGTATTTTTATTTTGATTTTCCTTTTTCGATTGTGATTTTATATATTGGTATTTTCCCTGTGTTTTGAATGAACCCTTTTGAAGATTTCAAAAGAGCAGGCTCTGGTTAAAATTTCAAACCTCAATATACCGGGTAGCATGACATATTACGTTGTTTTGTAGGATTTGTGATGTTCAAAGATCATTTTTAACATTTTACATTACATTATTTGATATAAATGTCTTACATATATTATTGCATGACTACATGATCTAATATGTCAATAACATCAACTTTTACATATGTTATATTGTCCATCCAATTTATCGTCTGTTACATGATCCATTACATTATATGTTACATGCTTCTAAGAAAATATTGCATGAACCGAGCTGCTGTGCCAGGTCGGTAAAAGACCTGGCACAGCCATGTGAGATGGGGTGGGTGGGTGTTTTAACATTTTTGGGGGGTTTTTTTAATGAGTTAGGTCCTCGGGACCCACCTCATGTGAGATAGTCTGTACAAAATCTGTGAACCAAAATCTGGTAAAGTAGAATAATTCATATTGCATTATGTTGTTTATGGAAACTGTTAAGTAACATCACCTATTATGTAATAGGTAATATCAACTATTACATTTGTTAATAGGATTAATAGTAGAAAATCCCCTAGAAACGTTTCCATTTACGATATACCCCATATATATTGAAAATCGCAGGAAACCCCTTTATTTTAAACCTTATGTGCGAAATACAACATTTTTTGTACGAAAAAATTCCCTACTGTTCAATTTTGTTAGTTTGATTGTTAAAAACAGTCAAAATTTGTCAAAATTAAAGAGGAATAATTACAGTTGTTATCCAATTTTATTTTATTTTATTGCAAATTACACCAAAATATTTTATTTGCACCACCCACAATTTCAAATCTTTAAAACTTTATCTTCTTCCCCACTTCCACCATATCCTACCTCCCACTACCATCAGAAGCATCAAATCCCGTAACTTCCACTGCCCATTACCATGAGAAGGCATGAACACGACCCACCATCTTCCAAACCTAGTTTTATAACCTTAAGTTCACTTTCCTTCAATTTTTTAGTCTCACAAGCCTCCAGCTTCCATAAAAATGCCGCCGAAGTTCGATTCCTCTCAAGTCATTGACGTATTTGTCTGAGTTACCGACGGCGAGGTCGGTGAAGCCAGCTCTCTTGGCCCCAAAATCGGACAACTCAACCTCTCTCCCAAGAAAATTGGAGAAGAAATCGCCAAGGAAATAGCTAATGACTAGAATGGCCTCAACGTGACCGTCAAGCTTACTATCCAGAACCGTCAGGCTAAGGTCATAATCGTCCCATCTGCCATTGACCTTGTCATCAAAGCACTCAAGGAGCTTGAGCGCGATAGCAAGAAAACAAAAAAAATAAAGCATAACAAAAATATCTTTTTCGATGATGTAATCGAGATTGCGAAAGTGATGAGTTCGCGCTCCATGACGAAAGATTTGAGCAATATTGTAGAGATTTTAGGCACGTGTGTGTCGGTTGGGTGCACCGACTAGGGGTGATTTTGTCAAAACTAGGGAGAAAATCTCCTTGGTTTGGCGACCAACTAGGGGTGATTTCTTCTTCAGTTTTCATCCTAGCCCTCGCGAGAAGTCTCCCGTTGTTGGTGGTCATTTCCGTGGAGGTAGTTTGAGATTGCTCAATTGGGGTGGGGTGGGATGTGGTGGAAGTGAGGGAAGAATATAAAGTTTTAAAAGTTTAGAATTGCAGGTGGTGCAAATAATATATTTTGGTGTAATTTGCCAAAAAATTAAAAAGTTTGGGACAACTACAATTATTCCTTTTAAATTTTGACATTTGTTTTTACTGTTTTTAACTGTCAAACTAACGGAATTGAATGATAGGGGGTTTTCACATAATATATTTCAAACATGGGGATTTCTGCGATTTTCAATAGGTATGGGATATAACGCAAATGGAAACGTTTTTTGAGAGTTTTTTTATATTAATCCTTTGTTAATATGTTCAAGGTTAGTGGACTATTACATTACCAATAGAGCTATTTGTTCGGAGATTTTATTATGTTGTTACGATGGCTTCCAAGGAACCATAATATATAACGTGCAAATTGAACTTCAACAAAAAATATTTTATGTATAATTAATTTGAATTAGGAAGATTTTGAAGTATGATTACTGAGGTTGGGATTCTAAAGTTTGAGATATAATATTTGGATTGTGATGATTTGAATTGATTTATGCTTTTTTTTTTTATTGTATTTTAACTTATTCATAATAGTAATTTTGAAATAATAATAATAATAATAATAATAATAATAATAATAATAATAATAATAATAATAATAATAATAATAATAATAATAATAATGAATAGTTGTTGTCGATTTTATATTCCGCAAGTGTACAGATCATAACAAGTAATAAAGTGAACCCGTGAGTCTGAATATTGTTTACATGAGAATTATTATCTAACTATTAAATTATTCCTAATTTCAATTTGATTGAAAATAAATAGAAAGTGTTTATCTTTACTTCTGTGATTTTTTTATCTTAAATATACGAAAACAATAAAATATGACTCTTTTAATGATAGTTTAAGTGTTAGGACTCATGAGTTCACCATAGTTATCCCCTTAATTTCAATCACCAAATTTTATAACAATTGATCAAGTTTATTCGATCGAATTCATCTAACATATTCAATTTATCTCTCTCGAGTTCAAATTGACTTTATTTAACTAATTCAATTAATTATCTCTATGTAAATTCGGATATACCTTAATTAACGCATTAAATCTCTACGAATCTATGTAAAACTACATTAATTAGAAAATGTATCTCTACAATTTTATTCTAGTTCCCAATTTTCAATAAGTGGTCTAAACAAATAATCCGCATCTCTACGTAATTATTGCTCACAAAATCAATGAATTAGTGATCAATTAATCCAAACATTAAGATTTGAAGTAAAAACAATTCACAAAATCAATTGGAGATTTAAAACTTTTTAATTAAAATTAAGGTTCAAAATTAGGTTACAATCATTCATCCTAAGTAAATGATTAATTACACATAATGAGAGAATAAAAATAGAAGAATGAATTAAAATACATCGTCGAATTTTAAGGAAAAATGGGAAAAATAAAGATCTTACACTAATCTTACAAAATTTTGAAACCCTAACTTGTTGATTGATTTCTTGATTTTTTCCCCCTTCTTTTGATTTTAATAATATATCTTCTATATATTAAAAGTGGCTATGTAACAGAATTTCTTGTTTTTAACCGAAAAATTAACGGAATTTGTTGTTTTAACAGATTATGTAACGGAATTTCTTGTTTTAAACAGGTAGCTGCACATTCTTTCAGTATTTTTATCAAAACTTTGTATTCCAATGTCCGATTGAGGCGATTCAAAATGCATTGGAAAGCTAACTCATCTGACTACAACTTTGATTCAGACATCATTCTCCAATTCGATCACTTTCTATGCCAAAAATAGGTCTCAATATGAGACAAAAACATCGGAGCATAACTTTTCGGTTGGAAATTGATTTGTGATCATCCTTTGCCTAAATTTGATTCCATTGACGTCTTCCTTTATCCAATTGACTCCGAACACTCTCAAATCTTCATCATGAGGTTCGGCATAAATTTTAAGTATTTACATTTTAGTCCTCGAACTTTGGATCCCTTACAATTTAGTCATTTCTCCAAATTTGTCAACTTTTGCTTATTTTCTTCGATCTCATCAACTTACATCACAACATCAAAATCACACATCTAATTATTTATCAATTACATAAATATTACATCATTAATTATTTAATTAACCAAAAAAATTACATCTTTATTAATAACAAATTAATTCTTAAACAAAACTAGTAAATATAAACTACGCAAACGTGCATTACACGTTGCTTACACCTAGTGTATAATGAATTCCCTAAGCCTTGGCTTAAATGTATGCGTATAATAAAACTCTACAAGCCTCATTCTAATTGTTGGACTATGATTTGTATTTATAGAACAAGATTTGGGCAAAATCCTTATTCAATTTGATTTCTATCAAAGAGTTTAAAAAGAAAAAGAAAATAAATCCTTTTTTCCAATTGAACTATTTTTCTCATGTGTTTTTAGTTCTTCATCTTCTAATATTGAAATTAAGTCCTCTTCATTCTAAAATTATTATAGTTGATCCAATGCAAAGTTTGAAATTTACAATTTAATCCTCAAACTTTTCAAGTGTCGAATTTAACTCTCGAAACTTATGATTTTTTAACTAATGCTCTACTGATTTATATATAAATAAATAAGAATATAAATTAGAATACGCGAATAAAATGCACTAATCAAAATTAAAATTAGAATTTGGAAGATAAGTATAGTTTCCACTAATTGCCAATTTCAAACTGATAGTGTTAAGTTAGACTAACCCGATAATTAATCTCCATAAGAGCGTTCGTATTTAGGTAGGCTTTACCCCTCCAATTAGATCTAACCCATTTCTCTAATTCAGTAAACTCTTTGCTGGGGCATGTTTTTAATGAAGATTGGAGGTCCAAGCTGCCAGATTTGACAACATGATACCTATAGAATTAGGGTCAACCAATATATCATATCATATCTTCTCAAATTGTCTGTCAAAAGAGTAATCTTTGGACGGTCATATCCCTAGTGTCGAGATATGTTCGGCACGTAATACTAATGGATAATAATGTACAAAATAGGACAAGATTTTTTATTTTCCCTATTTTACCTTTATATGGTTCGACTCATTAACATGTCATTATTGTCAAGGAAAGAAGACAAATATGAGACATGCAATTCAATTCAAACACAATTACTTACTCTCCTTTATATAAAGTTTTAGTAGTCGGATCAACCATACAGATTTAGCGATTGTCTAATCCCTCTTCATGACAAAAAATTAAAAAAATCGATTTCTTGTGAACAAAAAGTGGGCCACTCAATTAATTAAATGAACTTACTTGGCAGATAGCTTATGACTCCAAGGACAACTTTTCTCCAAATTCATCGACCATAAGTTGGTCAAAATATCTTTTTGCCCTTGAACTACGTTGAAGTGGGAACATATATTCAGAGAAACGACTACAAGGTACAAGGTGAAATTGGTAATTGACGATCACGTGAAGAATTGCTTGTTAGTGTCCTGCAATGTTCTGAATGTTGGACATCATTTTTTAATTCAAATTTTCGCTTGAAAACTAATCTTATACTAATCTCAACCAAACATGGGCTTTACAAGTTTGAGACACAACTTCACACTCTACTCTGGTCTGGACACAATAATAACAAACTAAGATTTAGTCCCAATAAATTTAAGTTCAACTATATGAATTACATTTGTTTAGATACTCCAACGAAATGTGTACTAAAATCCATACCCTACGTTGGCTGCAAAGTTTGATTGGGACAACAATGTCAATTTAATTTATTGGTCTAACTTGGTGGATAGACCGATGATTAAGAATTATCACATTGTTAGGTATAATTGAAATTAAAAGGATTTGTTTGTTTTGCATCATACAAGAAAAATCAACACTCTCCGAATGTCTCCTAAATAATTTGCATTTTGAGAGAGACATTTCTAATTTCACTTTCTAACGCAGAACGGAAATAAAAGATTTACCTGCGTAAAACTTGAAAATAAAAAATTGGAATTCTCCAAGAACGAAACTTATATGCAATCAATAATAATGTCGAAAACGTTCAAAAAACCTTTAAATAGGCGTTACAAGAAACCCTAAAAATATAGAATAGTAAAACGTTCCAAAAATAGTGAAAATTCAAAACGGGGAATACGGAAATTAATTATTCGAAGGCCTAAACGAAGGAATTTGGCTAATTTTTCGGGTCGTTTCCAATCAAACAGCCAAATATTAACCCATTCCGACACCGTCGTGACAAGTGCCAAAATTGCCCATGGCGCGGTCTTTTTTTGTCAATTTTCTGTCAAGCACTTCTTCAACTCCAAAGCTAGTTGTCCTAGATCACTTTCAGCTTCACTCTTTCTTTTACTATTCTTTAGATTTTGTAATAAATAATACGTAAAGGTAGAAATGGATTATGTTACTTACTCAAAATTAATCTTGAATAGACAATATTTATATCTTATTATCAAAAATAATTTCAAGTTAGTAGAATGCTGACAATTATCTACATTAGTTTAATTTTCATGACTATGTGAGTTTGAACACAATCACAATGGCACTAAAAGTTGTATGCTATATGTCAAAAATGGCAAGAAATGAAGCAAAAGAAGAAGAATAAAGTGTGAAGGAAAGACAAAAATGTAGAGTAAAAAAATAAAGATAGATAAAAGTATCATTACTTCAAGTATAGTAGCTCCCAAAGTGCCAATTGTTAGCACAAAATTGGTATCCAGCAGCAAATGCATTAGCAGTCAAAAATATTGAACCATGTTACCTAGAAAAAGTGTGAGATGGGGAGGATTTATTTATTTATGTATGTAGATTCAACGCGTGGAAATCATTTTTACTTCAAAGTCCATTCATACATGTGAAATTTTGTAAATGGACAACGATGAGGCTCAAATTCCAGACCTTTTTATGCTTTAATATCATATTAAATCGATTCATATCAAAATTCAAGCCAAGAAGTAAACACGAGAAATCTGACTTATTTCTTCAGTAAATAATTTTCTGGGTTCCTTTTGAAAACCTAAATATGGCTGATACTTTTGTTAGCCTTTTTACACATTTTGGGTTAGGTTCTTTATTTATTCTGCAAGACAAGTTCCATAAAACTATAATATTTCAATGTGAAAAGCTGAATTAGAAATCTGTATATTACTGTGTTAATGTATTCATCATGGAATTTGTTTATTGTCCATGTTGGATGAAGTTGAACATAGTCATAATGCCACTAATATCATTTTAAAATAGTGTACATGACACTGAATGCATAATTTGATTTTTTCTATAGGTGGGATATGATACTATACAGCACTTTTAATAAGCTATATTGCCATTGTGCACCCCTCACAGAATTACATCGTATGGGTTACATGCTGGTTTCATGGGACCAATGAAAAAAAGACACGATACGATGTGAGATTTTGAACCTCGTCAAAAACATGATAGGCGAGTGTTTAAGTACTAAGAGAAGTAAAGGCCGGGAAGCCCAATTTTTCACGCTAGTAAGTTTTGTGGGTTCAAATAAGAGTCGAGAGAGTAAGGCTAACCTTAGGTTAGGAGGACCTTGAGGACCCACGTGGGTATACTATTTGGTCAGGACGAATGAGTGGCTATGAAGCGTGCTCCAGAGTAGATTGACCCTTCTCCGAGTCAGTCCAGTTTTTGCCCGCTGTCTAGACTGCAATTCTAGAGTTTGAACATCATCCCATTTTAACCAAAAATACAACCCATCCTATCAAAGATATCTAACCTTCCTTCCCATATATGGTTTCAATATAAGACTTGGACAAGTCGGCCCCTTGACACATTGCTAATTAATATGTTTGGTAGGGGATTCTGTAGTACATGGAAGTATTAATAAAATCTCGTCAATTGTTTTGTTTAATCATATCAATACTACTTACCAATCATGCCGTGAATGTCAAATTTGTATTTTCTTGAAGCTCCTCGGAGAACAGGATCAATTTGCCAATGAAGTAAGCTGATTTCTTGATTCCCCAAGGAATGTGGTATAATTTAAGTCAAATATCTATCATATGGGACATATATTAGTGTCAGTTTGGGGAACAAAAATATCAGATGGTCCATGAATCTCTGAGTTCCACAAATGCTACTAAGTTTGAAAGATGCTATTTTTAATCACCGACGATTTGAAATACACAACCACCAAACAAATAATTGGCATTATCATGAAGAAATAATACTGATAAAAATAATCAAGGGACATGAAATTTAGAAATGGAATTGGAGGTCCCATAGACATAAACGTGAACTGCAAGTTCTTCAGCATTAAAAGCTACATTAATTTAATACAATCAATAATGTTAGGAAAATCAGGAGTAAAAAAAAAGCAAACATCTTTCAACTGTGCCTTTGTTTTAAAAGGCAAATCATATCAATTGACTCGATTTAAAACAAAGAACCGATATTTCAAGACTTAAGTTCATTGAATATTATCGATCTTCCAACCATATCTTGTTCGAAAGGGTAGATCATAAGATCATAAATTCCGAAATATTTAAAAATTCCAGTCAAGGCTAGAAAGATAGTGAACATATAACTCGATTAAGTTTTAAGAAAGAAAAAGAAGTTCATCAACAGATCATGGGATTTAAGACCTTGTTACACAACTTACCAGAAAACAAACATTTCGCCCACCACGCCATCATATCCCAGCCAACCACGGATAGGCTTTCGGGTTTTGCAGTTCGCCTGGTCGAATAAGGTCGAGTGGTCTTGATGGGAAAGAAGGGCACATGAAGGACTAACTCATTTATCAAGTGAAATAGACCTGGCTTGCATGAGTTAGTAATGCACGTGCCCTGCTTCTCCATCTTGCTCAACACTCACCTTCTCTGGGTGGGGGTTAAGGAAGCTTTAGACAATCAGATGCAGTTCACTTCTGTATTCTTCTCAAGTATTTATAACTAGAGAGAGGAAAATGGAGTATCTGTTTAAGGGTTTGTGGTGGGTGTATAGGAGGCAGGTCCACTAAAATTAGGGTTCCTCCAATACCTTTTGAGTTAATTTACAAATTAAGACAAAGTTTGGCATTAAATTGAAATAATTAGTTGATGTGGGACCTCTTAATTTGCGACATTAAAAATGGACAACTATCAATCACTATGCTAACTGTTGTTCCAATGTTAACCTTTAATCTATCAAAAATGATGTCTCAACAAATATTATACGTACGATTTAGTGTTGTATTGAGAGAAAGAATCGAGTCGAGACGCTACTTGCTTTTATCTCAGTATTCGTAATCCCATAGATAGTTTCAAGATTATGAGTAGAAAAACAGCCATTTATTTTTTTGTTGATTCAATTAAGAAATGAGAGAAAAGATATAAAAAAATTGTTGATTTATAGCAAAAAAGATTTGAAGAATTGGAATGAAAAAACCTTACGGATGTAGATATGAGACCAACCAAGGACATAGTTTTAATTTATTTATACAAGCACCAAGTAGAATATTAACCATGAAATCCAATATATATATATATATATATATATATATATATATATATATATATATATATATATATATATATATATATAATCTCTGATTGTCAATAAATAAAAAAGAAATTGATATTTTGGCCCATAAAACTAAGTGGGTGTTTTGTGTGGATTAAAATTAGATTTAATATATTGTGATAGAAATTTTGAAATGTATGGTTGAAAAGTTGTGGGACCTATGAAAGATGTGATTAATATTGATTGTTTAATTTTGACTTAAATTAAAATCTGATTTTAATCCGAAAGAAACAGGGCCTAATAATATTTTTGGCTCTGGAAAAAAATTAAGGCTCGGCCCGGGCTTTTGCTCGGGCCTCAACGGCCTATTCGATCTTTTATTTTTTTTTATCTTGTTTTATATATAACATGTACTATCTTTAAATAGTAGCTGTCACTTTCTCTCCTTCCATTTCAAAAATAATAATAACAATAATTGTTATACGGGCCGGCTTGACTCTGCCCGAGCTTCAACTCGGTCTGCCGAGCCTTGGGTCAGGTCTGCTCTAGCTTTTTTCGAGCCGAACCATGAGCGGGCCGAGTGAGCCAAATTGACATCCCTAGGTTTCCTCACCGAGTTTTGATTGAGAACCTATTTTTGCTCTAAAAAGTGTGGTCAATCGTCCAAATTCGACTGCCTTAATTGAAAAATGGTATGCTTATCAAGATTGAGCTAAATAGTTATCTTGCTACAAAAACTTATTAGAATATCAAGTAAAGAAAAGAAAAAATAAAAAGATTTACTAGCATTAATTCAAAAATAAAAAGTTACCTATCAAATACGATCTTTCAAAATATTAAGCATCTTTAATATTTTACGGGCATGTTTAATATTTCATGAACCCGTATTATTTAAGTTTGGCAAGTAATTTTGTATTCGAAAAGCCATGCTTTACTCGATTATTAAGTTAATTAGGTTTTTTTTTCATCTATCATTAATGATCCAGAAAATGTATACAAACTAAATTATTAATATCCCATTTGACCAAAGGGACCAGTTTGATTGAGGTTTCGTCGGTCGATTACGATTGAGAAAGATATATAATACAAAACTCTAAATTACGTAGGTTGCGGAGAATGTTCTTATTTTCAACTTTCTTCTTGTCTACACAGGATTAATGCCTGCCACAGAACATGCATATATAATAGCCACATGTGAGATATTGTTGTCTCAATTTTTTGCAGATAATGTGCTTCATTTCAAATTTTTAATTGTTGTCTTAGGTCTTAAAGTTCATCTTTCGAGTATTAGTCGATCTCTCTCTAAATATTGAACTTTACTCTCTAGATTGATGTTTGATATAAGTAATTTATAAGAATTTAAGACAATCACACGAATAAGTGAAAATCTCTCAATTTAACAATGCGACCATAAAAAGTAAGATTGAATATTCTAACATATAATCTCTAGATTTAACATGTAACAAGTACCATTTAATTTAAGTCCAGTGAAAAATGGATCCTTCAGTTATCCTTTGAATTAAATCATTTGTCCTGTCGAGATCTTTCTACTAAATTTTGTGCTCTAATTTATTCACATACTCCGCACGTAGATTATCGTTCCATGTCTTCGATTTTCGATTGTTTGATACATTACTTTGATTCTTAATTATTACTTATGTTAGAATTTGAGTGTGACTCGAATTTCTTGTTAAAGTTACTGAAAAATTCTAATTAAAGTGCACGTTAAGAGGAATTTATTTTGGAATGCTATTGGAGTCTTATTCAAGTTGAAATTCTATTTGGAAGCCCTATTGAGAATTAGAATTTGTATTGGATTTGAAGATATTGAAATAATAGACCAGGAAGAAAAGTTGTCGCATTTTCCCGCTCGAGCAACACCTGCATGTTTTCTCCCGAGACTTGGTCGCTCACCTGTCGCCCACCGGTGTTCGAGCGATGGGCTTATCTCTAGTTTATTGCTCGAGCGACACGGTTATCCTGAGCAAGCCCTTTTCGCGTTTTAATACGTTTTTGGCGTTTTAGTTTAACTAGAACTCATCTATTAGGGTTTGGACGTTGCCCTACATAGTTGTCTATATATACTTTGACTCTTCTCTACAATTTTATGATGTGAAAATAGTGTGAAAAAAGTGATTACTAGCTTCTAGGCTCATTGTAATATTTCTTCATCTTCATTATTTGTAGTGCAATAAAATCTCTTGATTCTTCTGCCATATTTTCTTGTCTTCTTTTATTGTGTTGCTTGCGATCATATACTTCATTATTGTGCCATATAACTTCAACATCTCAATTTGGTTGTTGATTTCATATCAAGTGCTATGGAACAATACGTGATTCTTAAATTCCCAACAATTAATATCAGAGATTTTGGGTATAATTAACACGACAACTCCGTTCACCTTATTTAATCCGAATTTCCTTCAAATTTTGGTCTCTTCTACTTTAGTCCTTCAGCTTTTGATTTCTTTCATTTTGGTACATAATCTTCTTTAAGTGTATGTTTTAGTCTCCAAAAATCATGAAATCTTCCAATTAGCTATTCAAGTTTGTCCTATTGAGTCTCATGGCTTCCCGGCCTTCATTCAACATCATTCTTTTTGTCAAATTAAGCTCCAAATCACTTTCTTTTGCTTTATTTACCTTCAAATTGGGGATTCAACCTATACTAAAATACAGCATAAAATAAGTAAAAAATCACTTAATTAATCAATTTAAGTTAATTTATGGCCCTTTGATAAGTGTGTAAAATACACTTATTAAATATTATCAACTTAACTTTTGCTAGTCCCGAACAAAATCATATACTCACCGGCTCTGATACACGAAAAAATAATAAAAGACCCAATTAGAATGCTCACCATAAATATTTCCCATTCAAAATCGAGCAATTATTCATAATAAGCTCTCAAATAATGCTACAAAAAATATTTAACCTATCATATGCTCGACTAGTGTGTATAAGAATATCAAACTATACAAAAGGATAAACTATCAAATTGATTTCAATCCCAACCGTTAATGGTCATATAATTTTTTCGTTTCACATTCATGAGATGAGATGCATACCCTCCAACTTGAATCTTCCTCCAAAAATGTTATTTCTAAGGTTTGTTCTCATGTTTGGTTTCTTAAAAAAAAATAAAAACAACTATTGGGACATGTAATGATTCTTCCTATCCTAGCCTCACACTTTTACTAGTTAAGTCAAATCTACTAATTATTGTCGCTTCTAAGGTTTAGTTAGGCTTTCTGTGAGTTTTCATGTTTTATGCACATATTTTTACCCTTTTTCGGGATATTTTATTTGGTGTCCTAACGAGTACCCATTATAGGGTAGCTTCCACTCATGAACATTGTAACTTTTTTTCGTTTTTTGCTATGACTATTTGGTGTCCTAACGAGTACCTATTATAGGGTAGCTTCCACTCATGAACATTGTAACTTTTTTTCGTTTTTTGCTATGACTATTGTAATGCCTTTTGTTGGACTAATAATTAGGATTAGATTTCTAGCCTTCAATCAATACTTAGCTTCTATTTGTTAGTCAAAATGACTCCATACAAGTCATAAACACTTATCCAATTAATCACCTTTATCGGCTCAACAACTTTTAAATCTAAATAATAGTTAGAACTTAGAAGTGACTATGTGCTTAATTATAGAATATAAAAATAAGCACAAAATAGCACAATTTGTTCGCCTATCATAAATCAAACTCAAAAATTAATTCACAAGTCGACTCTATCTCTAAACTTAAAGATACATTGTCCCAATGTAAGAACGATAATAAGTTAAAGAATGATAGCAATACTCCCATACTATAAACGCATCTTTGTGGAATGTTTCCAAAGATTGATTTGTACAATGCTCACGAACAATGCTCCATGAAACCTGAAACAAAAACTAGTAGAATTAGGATTGGGGGCTATTGGTCAGCGCGAGTATCTAGAAAGTCATGTCCATGAAGGATTTTGTTGCTAATGCATACCTCTTCGGGTTGATCCGCACCATACTCTATTCTAACACTAGCCAATGGTCCGACATGTGCTACATCATAAGCACATTGGGAGCGTAGATAATTGTAACAAGGATAAGGCCAAGTATAAGTCTATCAAGAGTAGGTGATCACTTGTGCTCGATTACACATTGGTTCATTAGATGGTTGGGTACGAAAACTGGTAGAAGGTACGATGTGCCCCTTGGGACAAAACGGTCGGCCAGAGAGGTCATCGTCGGTCATACATAGGTCGGTAACGGACCACAGTGAGGAAGGTGAGACCCCATCTTGGGATGTGAAGGTCGGTGCAAAGGATGTCCTCTTCTTCTTATAGGGCCGGTAGAATTACTTGTATGAACATGCAAATGAGGTCGTCGGACTTGACATCCCCGGCTCGGTTTTAGGCAAAATCTCATCGTATCATCAGCTATCAATTACTACTGACCACTTGAATGGATGACCTTAAAAGAGGGGTGAAAAGAAAAGAATTTTCCTTTTCAAAAAAGGACTATTTGCTAACATCATTGAAATCATAACAGACATTGATAAACTATTATGAAATTTGAATTACAATTGAGACTTTTGTACAAATATATACGGGCCCACAAGAAAAGTCAACAAATATATTTTGCTTGCATTTTACAGGTTCCACTTTTTATCCTCATTGGAGTTTCTTTTCCATTTCTACTGTCCATTGTTGAAATCATAGATTCTTCTCATCATGTCTCGAGAAATAGGGAGTAAAGTTGATTTCATATTATATTCCTCTCCACGAAGTAAAATTTAGACGGCATACTTGTTACTCTGAATTAGATAGTATAATAAATGTATATTTATATTTATTTTATCGTATTCAACTTAAATAATAAACGAGTCAAGACTCTACAAATACTTGGTAATTTGTTTGATAAAACACAAAATTTAAACGTGCTAATGCTAAGTATTTAATTACGTTGATACGACAAAAAAAAAGGGCAATAATCAAGATAAATTGGAACTACATTACAAAACTATAATTAAGAGACACATGAACACTCTAATTTTCTCTTTACATGAAAATCACAAAAAATTAATTTTCCTAAGAAGTCTGTTGGGAAAAAATTTGTTTTTATTAGTTGGTTTGACCAACTTTTGATCAATTATTTTAGTAGGTTCTATTAGTTGGACAAAAGATTTCTTTGGCTGAATGTGTTCTACTCTATGAATATATTAATGTAATGTATTTATTTTCAATTTAGGGTGAATGAGAAATTAAGGTCAACAGATAACCACTTGAAGTTGAAATAAATTGAAAATAAAAATTAGTGAAAAATTAAAAAATGTCAATCCCACATGGAAAAACTAGAACAATAGAAAGCACTTTATATTATTCAAATTTGGAATTTGGGTTTGGGACCCAAGGGGTACCAGAGTCTTTGAAGGGGAGAGAACATACATTTTAGTAGGTTGAATCAAAGCCCACACGTGTGCGCCACCATTGTCCGACCGGCCGACTCGGTACGAGCTAAGTTGATATATATTTTTTGGTAAAATAATATTTGGTAAATAAATAATAATATATTTATTTATATTATTTTTCCCAAGTTTTCTATACACGACACGTGATTTCTTCTAAAAGATGACGGTGACATTTAAACTGCATGTCCAAACGGGTTGCGTCTGTTGAAAACATAACTTTTCAGCGGTTGCGTTTTTTGGACACAACTTTTCAACTTCTATATAAAGGTCCCCATATCCCAATTTTTATTCATTCCAAAAATTAATTCTGATTGTATTCTTCTTCCAAATATATTCATTCATCCCTGCATTATTTCATATTTTGCAATTCGGTCTCGAAAGTTATTTTAGTACATTTTAATCCTCCAATTTTAGAGAGATCAAAATGTGAGTAGGTTCGTCGGGTCTTGTAATTTGAAGTGCTACTATTACAAGTAAAGGTCGTTATATCTTGAGAGACGAGTGTCGAAATATTGTTAGTACCAGTGCGGGGCATTATAGTCTTAAGGAGAAAGAATCGAACTCTTGCATCGACCATTAGCATTTTATATCGTTCATTTTTACAATTCGTAATTCTACTCAAATTATTACACGATAATATCACTATTTGCCAGCAAAATCTCCACGTATCTTCTTCATCGCCACGTCAGCTCTCTCCCCTACTCACAACACGAGTCCAACCAGTTCTCCCAAACATTTTCCACATCTCCTCATCCTGTCGTTGCCACCTTCCCATGTCCATTCCCTCTTGATACCAATTTTCAACATTTTTGAGGTTTTTTATTAAGAAAATTGGAAAAAGAATTATTTGAGTAAAACTCATTTTGTAGTTTCACATGATTTGCCCGTGAAGCACCATATATGACGTCCAAAAGATGTATCGTACGCCGTAAGGAAAACCACATATGGAATCTACATAAACTCAGCAGGATGGCACATACGACCAGTTAAAAGGTAACCATTGTTGAAATTTGATCTTCAGTTATATTAGAACTCTACAAACTCAGATACCTTAAAATTCCTCCAATCAACCAAATACCAAATCATATGGAATTTGGATCACACCACAACAAATCTCCATCTTGAGTCAAATTCCGTCACAAGGAATTAAAATATATCTTCACTATTTCTCCTCTTCCAAACAAACTCTAATTGACTAAATCAATGATAAACACCAATTAAGTTCAAGCAATGCTCAAACTTAGAAATGGAAAGTAGTTTTGTCATCATATCAGCAGGATTATCTTTGGTATCAACCTTGCTCACTACAATATCATCAAGAGCAATTACATCACGCACAAAATGATGTCTCATATCAATGTGCTTAGTCCTCTGATCCTTAGTCAAGAAAATTACATTCTGACTATCACAGAATACTGTAGATATCTGCAAGTCTTCACTAATTTCACCAATCAATCATCTCAGCCACATAGTCTCCTTACATGTTTCTGTAATGGCCATATATTCTGCTTATGTTGTAGACAAAGCCACTGTATTTTGCAAAGTAGCTTTCCAGCTGATAGCACAACCTCCAAGAGTAAACACATACCCTGTAAGCGATCTCCTCTTATCAAGATCATCTGTATAATCTGAATCCACATAACCGATGACTCCATCTGAATTTCTACCAAAATGCAAACAAGCATTTGAAGAGCTCCTTAAGTATCTGAAGATATACTACACTACTTTCCAATGTTCCTTGCCACGATTAGCCATGTATCTGCTAACTGCACTAACTGCCTGTGCCAAATCAGGTCTTGTACAAACCATAACATACATGAGCGAACCAACTGCACTGGAGTAAGGAACTCGAGACATATAATCAATATCTTTATCTGACTGTGGACACAAGTTAGATGATAATTTGAAGTAGGCAGCCAAGGAAGTACTGACAGCCTTAACTTTCACCATATTGAATCTTTCAAGCACATTTTCAATGTACCATTTCTGACTCAAATACAATCTGACAACCTTTCTATCCCTCAAGATCTTCATTCCAGGAATCTTCTTCGCTGCACCTAAATCCTTCATGTCAAACTCCTTGCTGAGTTGTAATTTTATTTTTCTGATCTCTACTTTATTCTTGGCTGCTATGAGCATATCATCAACATATAATAACAAATATGTAGCTAATCCACTACTTTTCTTTCTGAAGTGCACACAACTATCATAATTACATCTATCAAAACCATGAGTAGTCATGAATGAATCAAACCTCTTATACCAATGCCTAGATGACTACTTTAATCCATACAAGGATTTTTTCAACAAGCGTACATAGCTTTCCTTCTCTGAAGCTATGAACCCCTCTGGTTGTTGCATATAGATGCTCTCCTCAAGTTCTCCATGTAAAAATGCTGTCTTAACATCCATTTGCTCAACCTCCAAATCATTCTTAGCCACCACTCCAAGTAAAGCCCGAATAGAACTATGCTTCACACCTGGTGAGAACACATCTGTAAAATCAACACCAGGAATCAACTATAGCCTTTTGCCACCAATGTAGCCTTGTATCTAGCATTTTCAATCCCTGATGTGCCTTTCTTTCTTTTGAACACTCATTTACAACGAACTACTCTTTTTCCTTTAGGTAATTTCACTAAGTCTCAATTTTTGCTCAATGACTCCATCTCCTCGTGCATAGCAATCATCCATTTGCTAGAATCACTACAACTGAATGCCTCTGAATATGTAGCAGGCTCCTCAGTGGAATCAATATCTTCAGCCACACTCAATGCATAAGCTACCAAATCTACTTTCTTATACTTCTGTGGAGGTCTAATCTGTCTGCGAGGTCTATCCTTAGCAATAGAATACTGTGGTGTTGGTGATGTAGGCAAAGAAGGTATGATATTACTATCTGTCAATCCTGAACTGGACTCATCTATAGTAAACTGTTCTACAACCTTTGATTTTTTTTCGGAACCAATTTCCAATTCCACTTGAGTTGAATGATTCTGCTCCTCAACTTTATCAGAATCTTCAAGAGGTAAGCCACGAACCATAGCAAGTTCATCAAATACTACATTCCTATTAACAACCATCTTTCTAGTCTCTGGACACCACAACTTATACCCTTTCACACCTGATTTATATTCAAGAAAAATGCACTTTTTAGACCTAGGCTCCAACTTTCCATTATCCACATGAGCATAAGCCGGACACCCAAAAAATTTTAAATCAGAATAACAAGAAGGTTTACCAGATTATACCTCTTGTGGTGTCTTTTTTATCAATGACAATTGAGGGTGAGCGATTAATCAGAAAACAAGTTGTAGTAGCAGCTTCAGCCCAAAAAGACTTAGGCAACCCTGAATTTGAAAGCATACAACGAACCTTTTCCATCAAAGTTCTATTCATCCGTTCTGCCACACCATTCTGTTGTGGAGTTTCAGGCATTATCAAGTGTCTCTAGATGCCTTCAGCCCTGCAGAAGCTATTGAATTCATCTAAACAAAACTTCAACCCATTATCAGTGCATAGACATTTCATTTGCTTTCCGGTCTGCTTCTCTACCAATGTTTTCCACTCCTTGAAGATCTCAAACATATCACTCTTCTGCTTCAAAAAGAATACCCAAACTTTTCTGGAGAAGTCATCAATTACTGTCAACAAGTAATAATAGCCACCTTTAGATGGTGTCATGGCTAGTTTCCAAAGATCTGAATGGATATATTCAAATGTTCCCTTCGTATTGTGTCTTCTTTTAGTAAATCTGACTCTCTTCTATTTCCCAAATACTCGATGCTCGCAAAACTCTATTTTGTTGGTCTTCTGCCCATTAAGAAGTCCCCTTTTACTCAGCTCTGTCATCCAATTCTCACTCATATGCCCTAGCCTCATATGCCAAAGTTTTGTAATTTCATCATCTGTCAAAGAAGAAGTAGAAACTGCTGCATCCCCAATCACTGTGAAACCGTGCAAAATGTACAACTGTATGGAGTTTTTATGTCCCTTCATGACAACAAGAGCACCCTTGCTCACTTTCAAAACTCCACCTTCACCGATGTATCTGTAGCCCTTTGAGTCAAGTGCACACAAAGATATGAGATTCCGCTTCAGTTCTGGAACATGTCTTACATCTGTAAGTGTTCTGACAGCCCCATCGAACATTCTGATTCTGACTGTACCAACTCCGACAATTTTGCATGGCGCGTTGTTTCTCATAATCACAAAACCTCTCGAAACTCCTTCATATGTAGAAAATCAGTCCCTGATATGACACATATGAAAAGTAAAAGTCAAGCTAGAACCCATTCATTACAAGTTTTAGAATCCCAGTCAGAAATCACAAAAAGCTCTCTACCACTTTGATCATCTTCCACAACATCAGCCTCCGATGTATTAACATGTTGTTTCCCTTTCTCCATAGCACTAGCAACTTTATTTCTATTTTTCAAGACAAAACAATCAGCTCTAATATGCCCCTTCTTCTTGCAGTAATGACATATCTTCTCAGCATGTCTACACTTCGATATGCCCCTCATATTTCTGCCAAGATTCCTATCTTGATTCCTCCCACGCACAACCAAGCCTTCAGCATGATTTCCAGATCCTCCAGCAAGATGCCTCATCTTCTCCTTAGATAGTAAAGCATCATAGACTGCTTCCACGGTGAGAGTATCCTGACTATAGAGAATAATATCTCTAAAAGTCACATATGATGGTGGCAGTGAACACAATAACATCAAAGCCAAATCCTCCTCGTCATACTTAACCTCCAATATCTCCAAATCAACCAAGATTTCTTTGAACATAGTTAAGCGATCATCAAATGACATACCTTCAGACATCCGGTGAGAATACAAGGGCTGTTTCAAGTGCAGCTTACTGGTCAAGCTCTTTGTCGTGCAAAGTTACTCCAACCTCAACCACAATACAGTTGCACTCTTCTCCTTAAGAACATCTTGATGAATTTGATTCAAGAGATGTAGATGAATTTGAGATTGGGCTTTCCGATCCCTACGCCACTTTTCATCATGCGTCCAGATAGCAGGCATCTTTCCAAATTCAAGCAAAGTTTCCTCCAAATCCATTTGCGCCAACACCACTCGATTCTTCACTTGCTATAATGTGAATCTCGTATTTTAATCCAACAACGAAATGTCATACTTCATTGTGGCCATACGGAACAATCAACATTGCGCTCTGATACCACTTTTTATTAAACGGATCACAAGATAATGACAATAATGAAATAAAGAAAAAGAACACAAGAACTTACGTGGAAACCCAATTCGGGAAAAAACCACAGGCAGAAAAGAACAATCCACTATAACCAATAGTTTTGTATTTACAATATCAAAATTTCAATAATCTCAATTGAAATCAAATTATAATTATAATTAGGAGTTTGGCTTGAAGGAGGACTCTTGGATGGCTAAAGGCATATTTTGGATTCTTTATCCATCTTCGACTCAAATAAAATGTTTTATATATAGTCACATTTTATCTCCATAATACAATATTCATATATTATTCTTTACATCTTCAACAACATATTGAGAAATTGAGAGTTTAGATTTCATTTGAGATTATTGAAATTTTGATATTGTAAACACAAAACTATTAATTATAGTGGATTGTTCTCCTCTACCCGTGATTTTTTCTCAAATTGGATTTCCATGTAAATTCTTGTGTTCTTGTTTTCTTCTTCTTTATTTCATTATTGCAATTATCTTGTGATCCGTTTCATAACAGTAACTATAGTAAATAAGTGTATTTATTTTGAACCTTCCTCGCTCTTAAATAAAGTATATCGTCACTATTCTAACTTTTAACAATTGAAATTTTAAAGAGAGAGATGGTACAAAAATCATTATCATTGCCTTCAAACTATAGTGGGGTTGCAAGTCCTTCAGATATAATGCTTAATCTGACCATTATATTTTTTGTCATCGCGCACTTTTATGTGTGTGAATGTGTGAGAGAGAGATGAAATCTATATTTGATGAGTAGACATCCATATTCTCAACAAAGGATTGCCAAAATCTTTCGAAGCCTATGAGATAACAATGAAAACTATTTTCTAGTCTAAACTAATATATGGTCGATGCTAGAGAAGTAATAGTTAAAAATTTGCAGTGGACAAAGATTGAAACACCTTTTTGTTCTTTTTAGTTCCTTCAATTTTAAAAGAGAAGGCGCGATACGCTTCCCTTTCGCGTATATACTGTATCAATTTTAATGATTGATAAAGTTTATGGGTCTAACCCTTCACATTAAAATGGACATCTCATATTATTTTCGCCTTACACACGATGTATCTCAATTGTTCTCTGGGATGTCCTAATACTTTCCCTCAATAACATGACTAGAGTTACTAGAAACCGTCGTGGCCCATTTCTGACATGTGCTCTACACTATGATGATTAAGCCCTTGTTTGGTAGAGGCATTTTGAGAATAAATTTTGTAAAAAAGTGATTTTTTAAGAGAATATGCGTTTTAAAATATATATGAGTTCTTGAAAATGGGAGCCAAACATAAATTAAGACTATAGTTCTGAATCATTACTGTAAAATCGAACCAATACGAATCATGTTAGGTGACCGTTATTTAAAGCTTATAAGTAGAAAAGAGAAGAATATGCAACAATGGGAGTGCACCTTGTTTATATTTGCAATATATTTTCTATGGCCACTCGTCGAATTCATTTTTTTCCATTGTCCTATACAATCTTTTTTTCAAATAAATGGTGAACAATAATTAAATACATGATCTTTACTTGTCATTTAGAACTTTAATTAATATTTATAATTTCTACTATGGACCTCATCAAATTTACCCGGATCCATTGATGGAGATATGAGTGGAATAAAGATAATAATGATGAAGATTAGTGGCAGGCAGAAAGGTCCACGGTACATTTTGGAATGTAATTGCTAATAAAATAATTAAATTAAATTCAGAGATGTCATTTTCCAGATTATAGTTTACATCAGAAAATCTATAAGGGATCACCGTTCTACAAAGAAGTTATATTAATTAGTCGTTAATGGAGTATTAACTTCATGGATTAAGGGAATAAGTAGCAGACACGCATAGAATAATGGAAGGCCATTTTCTAATTATAATAATTAAACAAATGGACCCATATATTAGTGGAATTATGGTTAATTGATGGGATGTAACTAACACTATTTGCAAGAAATATTTGTTTTAATTTCACACGCAAATAGCGATTTCAATAATGCTGCAAGTACAGGTCCACATCGATCCTATTCGTGCCAAGGGATGTCCCCCTGGGCAGGTACGTGCAACGTAACTCTAATGCTTTTCCTATTTCCCTACTATTGTATTATCTATCAAAGGTGTTTTCATGGTCAAATTCTGAGTTCAATCTTAGTATTCTTGTGGAGCCGAAAGTTAAAAAATAAATAAAATTGTTGATGGGGTATGTTAATACTGACTTTCGAGTACAAAGAGACGGTTCAAGTAAGTCAAGAGACAAAACTTTTGAAATGAATCTTCTTAAAGATATATATATATATTAAATGGCCAGCAAATAACCGTCGGCAAAAATTCATCATTATTAAGAAATTCTTGGAATTATGCTTCATACTTAATATTCGACCTTGTGTCTAGACTCCAAAAACAATTTCAAAGTTGCCATGGTATTATTGTAGATGATGTGATATAAATCAATATTTGTTGGTGATTTCGAAAAGAATTACCGATACTTATATCATCATTTATTGTTGACACACCTTCGTTAGCGATTATCTAGACAACTTTATCGATGATATCATCAGGTCATTGATCGTCGATGGTTATTTGTGTCAATGACAAAAGGTTTATTCTTTCATTATTTTTTTTTAATTTTTAACAAAATAATGACAAAAAAATACGCACTAATTAACTTAGGATATATTTTCACTTTTTTAATCTTTAATAATAATGTCAGGTAAGTTTTTATTTTTTTATTTTTTCCTAACTGTCATTTTACTACTAACAAAATTTTCTAACATTAGTTATTATTGTTAATATCTTTATTAATTTATAAGCAGATGAAATTTATGTTGATAAATTAAATTAATGAAATATTTATTTTCTAATATTTTTAATGTTAAATTAATTATTTTATTAGCTAGACTTTTCCGTCGAAATTTTAATGGCTTAAATTTCATTAAAGCTAGGATGAGATACCCACGTCGTAACTTATTTTTATCAAATTTATTTTTTAAAACCTTTTTACTATAATTTTATCTAATTGTAATTATGATTATTTTATATTTCCTGAAAAAGAATATAGTATTTGACTATATTTAATCACAATAAGATGTGTGGTGGGAAACACCTTTCATTTGCTGTGGCACTATGCTGATGAATATCATCGTAAGGATGATGCAATGATTTACCGAATATTAGGGTGTGTTTGAGTCACATTAATTTGAAAGAATGTATTTTAAAATAGTAGATTGATGAAAAATGTATGGTTGAAAAAAAAAAGATTATTGATGTGATGAAAAATATTCTTTTATTGAAGAATGTGTGGTTGAAAATGAGTAGAAGAATGAAAATGAAAATTTTAATGTGGATCAAACAGGGGAAAACATATAGAATAATGTTATTTGCAGTCGTTCACTGCAGCAATCGCCCTATGTGGTACACACATGACATGTGTGTATTTAATGCATTATTGTAGTAAAAAAACTACCACATTAATGCATCAAATACATGTGTGTGCCACATAGGACGACTGCTGGAGTAAGCGACTATCAATAGCATTACTCATAAACATATAGCACTATTTATTATTACAACTTGACTAATTATTGAATTTGTGGAAATTGAAGTTGAAAAATGTCCTTATTATGCAAGTGAGTGACAGCCATTAACGCTAATTTGTCTAATCATTTTGAAAACATAGAATAGTAATATCGGTGTCACATATTATTGTCATTCCTTAAAAACGGGACTTTCTTCCCTTACAATAATAGATGGCAAACTAGGATTATAATGTCAAGAATTTTTATTTATTTATTTTCGTACATGGATTTCTAGATGAAGTTTTGTCATAATTCCACTTGCCTCAAAATCACAATTCCACCAATTCATTGTCGTTTTATTAATATTTTTAAATTAATAAATTCTTATCCACCAAGTTAATATAAATGCACAAGAATGCATTAATGATTAATTTTATTAATCTTTCGATAACTAGATAAGATAAAGACGAGAATAAAATAAGTTTATATTAATGTGTAATCGTAGAAGAATATAAAAAGTGAAAATACTTGTCAAACAAGCTAATGAAGCAAAAATTGAGGAACGCCAACACTTGTAAAGATTTCGTTCCCTAATTATCATTCTTGAATAAGGATTGTCAATTAATTAGACAGGCTTAATCAAGATCAACTTTGACCTTTGTTTAGTCAAAGTTCATGATTCGAATTTTAGAGCTTGTTTGGGACAAATTAAAATCAAATTTTAATCTAAGTCAAAATGAAACAATCAATATTAACCATATCTTTCATGGGTCTCACAACTTTTCAACCACACATTTCAAAAACTTCTATCACAATCTACTAAAAATCTAATTTTAATTCTCACCAAATACCCCCTTAATATATGCTGCATAGTTGATAGAAGACACGTTGATAAGTATAGAGAAATATTGTGTAGCATTTAATTTCATGTTTAAGAGAAAAATGTGTATCATATGTTTGACATGTTAGACTCAAGATCGGATCGACAAATGTCTTGCATAACTCTCTCTTTTTTAAATCATATCAATCATGTCAATTCTATATCATATATATCACTAACTTTTCTTCTCCTTTTTTAGTTTTCAATAATTCTTAAATTTTTGAAAGAGTTTTGAATTTTGAATCGTGTCCCAAATGAAAACGTTAAACCTCGAGAGATATAGTTAAATAAAATTGGATTAACGATTGTCATAAGTACACAAATCACACTAAGTCGAGAATTGAAAATATGATAATAATAGGTGGATTTGAGATTCCAACACATTATTCACATATTTACTTAAAAATAATCTTAGATAATTAATATAATAACTTAAAAATAAAAAACCCAAACAAATTTGATAAGGAGTTGATACAATTCAATATAAAATTAAATTATTGTGTGACGATACTCTTAACTCACTATATTTATTATTTGTCAAAATAACTTTCTTGCAAGCTAGGTAATACGTGTAGGAAGTGCACCTAAGAATTCTCCATTTACGGGAGATTTGTTTTTCAAGTTTATTATTAAACAAATACACGTACATATAAAATTTGGACATTTAAGAATATAATTACCATTTTCTGTTAGGTTTGGTTGGTTTTTAAGGATTATCTTGTGTTCTTTTATAAAATTTTGAGTTGAGAATACTGCATAGTTGTGGGGCACCAATTGACTATGTTCAGATATTTCAAGAATCAGAACTATTGATTAAATTTCGCGTATTTTGTAAATAGAATAATTCAATTCTAAGTCATTTTTTGAGTCGAATTGGAATTGAAAATTTCAATTAAAATATTCACCATTAATACCGGACAATTATTAAAAATGTGAAAAGGAACATTTATTATAAGATTTATATCTCGACGAGATGACTAGTTAGACAAAAACAAAACATGAAACAATATTGTTCTATTAAAAACAAGAATACTAAGTATGAATGGAGTAAAGTAAGACAATACAAACTTGAAATGTGTATTGTTTTGTTTGTTCTAGTTAGGTTAGGATGAAAGAATAAAAATCGAGATATCTACTTGTATATTTTGGCCCTCCACTTTTGTCGACCTTTATTGAGTATTCTAACTGGATGTCAATTTGATCATGAACTAATGTTGACAAGAAAAATACTCAATATGGTCAATCTATTTGATAGTCCAAATTATTTCAATGGATCTACAAAAGTTTCAAATTAAAATATTAATTAGTTTTATATATATATATATATATATATATATATATATATATATATATATATATATTACATTACATGCTCAAAAATTATTTTCTTTCAAAATAAAATAATCTCATTGGCCTTGTGAAAATTATAGAAATATGATTGATGATATTCAAAGATGTGTAGTCAAAAATCTGGCAGACAAGTAAGCATTTTTCTCTAATTTCGATTTTAAAGTGATTTTCAAGTACCCCTTTTTTGACCAGTATATGTCATTTTCCCCACAAAATAGAAAAGAAGGAAACATGGGGTTGACTTTATGGGCCAAAATCTGACATTGAAAGAAGAAACCAATATGGGCCTGTTAGTTTAGAAGTGAATCATGTGGTCAACTGGATCAGGTTGGTGGTCCAATTGATTATTGTTGAAATTACACACAACCCTATGTTTCAAGATCCAAATTCAAAAATCAATGTGAAAGTTTAATTATTCAAAAATCAGATATTTGATATTTTAATATTATATATTATATATACAAATTTCACCGTCCAACCCTAAAAATCATTTACCACTCTCATCTCCCTCTATCTGTCTCTGCTCGTCGCCTCTCTCTCTCACCTCTCCACCATCTCCTTTCGCCGCCGGCAGTCTCCTCTCGCCGTCGCTCTCTTCCTCTCTCTCCTCCTGGAATCCCCTCTCTCCTTGTCGTCTCTCCTCTCCTCGTCGTCATCAAGCCCCGGCAAGGCTGACGGCCAACCGCTCCTCTCCTTCTCGTTGCTCACAGCACAGCGCGGCTGAACTTGTTAGTCTACATGCTGCTACAGTTCTACTGACCATGGAGGCTCGCCAGATAGGTCACTGAATCCGAACACAAAATGCGTAGAAGATCAGTCAAAAGGGCATCTGCCCTCCTCGTCGGTTAGATATCTTGATTGTTGGCTGAATAATAAGCATTTTTCGTTGCCTTCAACCAGCCATCAATTTCACTATTGTCAGTAGCATCGGTGTCTGCGCTCTCAACTGTGACTCGCGACGTCGTCGGGTGGCGTTGGGCGAAGCCGATTTGTGTGATTTCTGTATGTGGAAGCCGATTGTGTGTGTGAGTCCTGTGATAGTGCTGGTCTTGCTGGAGTTGGGGACTCTTTTCAGATCGATGATGGTGTTTGGTGGGTAGATGATGGTGGTGGCGACGGTCGACGGTGGTGTGGCGGTTGGGCATGGTGTTATGTACAGTGTTGGTGGTGGTGGTGGTTGGGTGCGGTTTTGGTGTTGGTGGTGTTTTGGTGTTGATGGGGGGTTTTAGGTATTTTTGTTAGTTGTGCAATTAGATGTGCTAGTGGCTATGGCGGATGTGGCTGCGATTTTGGTGAGGTCATGGTGGCTATGATGATTTCTGGCGGTCGTGTCGATTGGTGTATGTAACCAACTATTGGTAGATCGAGACCGAGGGTTGGGTTTTTGGTGTACGTGACCAACTATTTGGTTTTATAGGTCACATTTTATTTGTATGTGACCAAGTATTTGGTTATCTGTGACCAAATATTTAACTGTGACCTAAAAATTTAACAATATGTGACTGAAAAATAATCCGTGACCAAAAAATTTGAAAATATGTGACCAATGAAATTAACAATTTTTTTATCTGTGACCTAAAAATTATATAATCTGTGACCGTAAAAAATCTGTGACCAACTAATTTGGAAATCTGTGACCGTGTGACTTATAAATTTTGATATGTGACTAACTAATTTTGAAATCTGTGACCAACGAATTAAATGTGACCTATAAAATTTTTGAACTGTGACCATAAAATAATTTGTGATGTATAAAAATTATTATTTGTGATTGAAAAATAATATGTGACTAATTAAATTTTAAATCTGTGACCGGAATGATTGCCTAAATGGTCGCTGGAATAGTCGTCGGGATAGTTGCCGGAGAAGAATGGTGGTCAGAATGGTCGTCAGAATAGTCCACGGAACGATAGGGATGGTGCATGTGTGGTGAGTTTATTATATTATATTATATTATATTATATTAGAATTTAAAAAAAAAAACCTGATTTTTGAATTTTCAAACTATAAACATGATTTTTGAATTGGTGTAAACTAAACACCTTATTTATGAATTTTTCCCTTGATTATTTAGTAGTTGCTATGCTGAGGTTTAATACCAAATTCAATGTGCCTAATTTTGAGTAGCAATCTAATAATTATCAAAGCAAGACACCAATTGAAATTGAAAATCCACTCAATGATCACTTAGGGTGTGCTTGATTGCATTTATTTTCCATGAAAAATGTCAGTTTTCCATAAAAATTCTTACTTTGAACTGTTTTATTGCTATTTTTTTCCATGGAAAATATTTTTCAACTTTAAAAAATATGCCTAATTTTCTTTGTTTTTTAAAGAAAACATCTTTTTGGGGGAAATAGGTTTTTGCTTTCCTCAAAACTGAGAAAATATTTTCTTTTCTAAGATATATTTTCCATGTTAATCAAATACATTCTTAGAGAATTGAAATGTTGAAATCAGACTTCAATTGAAATTAACAAATGAACAATAGTTTGATCCGTGAAATATTCTTGAGTTCGAGTAACTAAGAGTTTTTGAGCAATAAAAATGAGTAAGAGATTAATAGTCTGATATATATTGGCAAAGGAATTATTTAGACTATGGTTACCAATCTCGATTTCAAAGTAGAAATTATTATTTACAACATTTTTGCACTAACAATCAACGCTAATCTCCTCCCATGATTGACGCTTAACCTCCTCTACCTCTTCACAGATTTTTGCTTATATACCTTAACTAATCGTATATTCTCTTTGTTGTCTACTCTGTATGAACTCTTCAATCTTCCCTTCCAACGTAGTGAACTTAGCATTCACATCATTATCTCTTGAGCCTTTAGAAGTGTCACATTTGTGAGACATATCGAGTATATGTGAAGCTTGCTCGGGAGGATTGAACCCATTAATACAGCCTTTGATTGGGCGTCAGGCCAACCATCAGTGGCTTTGATATGTGCATCTGCATTACCTGGAAAGAAGATTTATATGTTTCTTGCAAAAAAAAATATGTGATCATAATCAATTACCTATAAAGCTAAGTTACGGAGCAGAAAAAATATAATTTTACTTGCACTTATGCGTAAGAGAAAACAACTATACACTGAAGTACGAGAAAACAAATTAACCCTTGTGGTGTAATAAGTGTTTGGGCCAATAAAGCCCCTAGCTCTTAGTTTGCATGTCTTTGGCCAGTCCAGCCCAATTGCGTCTTGTCTATCTTTGTCCTTAATGGTCACTTTTGGACTGTTTAAGTTTGGTCTTGAGTCATTTTTGCCATTGTTAGATTACGAAGGTCAGTGGCGGAGATTGGGGTAGGCTGGGGTGGGATGTAGTCCACCCTTGCCCAAGCCCAACTTCTGTAAAAAAATAAAAATAAAATTGGCCAAAGCTCATTTTTTTCCACTGTCTAACCCAGTAGCCCATTGTCCAACCCAGTAGCCCCCATAGCCTTCATTCCTGGCGCCCCCCTGACGAAGGTCAACTTATGTCTCTACTCGACAGGTGGATCTTTCAATCAAGTTCTCTTTTGCATTTGCACTTGAGGACCAATCTTCGTTCCGCTCGAAGAACCTTTGCATGCCTCCATTATCTTTTGGAAGACTTATATCCCATTGAAATATTTATCTGAAATTGTCCCTTAACGAGCAGGTACCGATACAAAGTTAGAATTTTATCTTTTTCAAGTGAATTTTATTTGTTTTTCAAGCTATGTCCCTATACAATAAAAAAGAGACTTCATATTTACACTGTTCATCCGTCCTTTCACTGTTCATCCTTCCTTCTTTTGGTTTTGTTGGGCTATGGACATCACATATCTCCATATTGGTATGATATTGTCCAATTTGGGCTTAAACCCTCATGGATTTGCTTTTGGGCTTTACCCCAAAATACCTCATACCAATGGAGATGTCCATCCTTATAAACTCATAATCATCCCCACTTCTAACCAATGTGGGACTTTGGTCATATACCCAACAATCCTCCCCTCGAACAAAGGATTGCCGAGCCTCCTCTCAAATGATCATCCATCCGTCCACTCTCTACCAACCAGAATTCTCTACTCCAATGAGTTGGAGGTACACGCCTTACATAGAATACCACCTGTCTCAAGAGCTTGCTATATCTAGATCAACTCCTCTTCACCGTGTTGGGGTTAAGACACGTCCATGAAGCATCCAGAGCACACCACCTATCCAATAGAGCTCATCTACGGATCCTATCTCTAGTAGACCGAGGCTCACATGGCTAAGTCTGGGGTTTGGCTCTGATACCACTTGTTGGAATTTGGGGCTCCAATCTCTAATTTTCGAGCTCTGAAAACAACAAAACGAACACCAATCTCCAAAGGCTCGACCCAACAACCCTCTACACATTGGTTGCCTCTCTTTAGTACCCACAAAGGACACTAGGTGGTGACTACAATGGAGAAGAAACAAGGTGAACAACAATGGTGGAATCTCTCCATTTCCCCTCCCAAACCCGACTGCCCCTTTTCTCACTTCTTCTCTTCACTTGTAGCACACTCAAAATGATAGAGTTTCTACCATATAAAAGGGCTAGGTTTAGGTCACTCCTATGGGCCAAGACTCACTCATAATGGGTTAAGTTAATGGGCTAATAACCAAATCCATCCATTAACTAAACTACCAATCCAACCAAACTTAGGCCCTTTAATGTGTATTAATTGTTTCCAAGTCAAGCCATAACTTTGGTGTCGCTAAAATAATCCGACAACTGTTTTAAATCATCGCTCAAACCCATAATCATCCCCACTTCTAACCAATGTGGGACTTTGGTCGTATACCCAACAATCCTCCCCTCGAACAAAGGACCACCGAGCCTTCTCTCAAACGATCATCTATATGTCCGCTCTCTACCATCCAGAATTCTCAACTCCAATGTATTGGAGGCACATGCCTTACATGTACCATAGTCTCGAGAGCTTGCTCTATCCAGATCAACTCCTCTTCACCGTGTTGGGATCAGGACACGTCCATGAAGCATCCAGAGCACACCGCCTATCCAATAGTGCTCATCCACAGATCCCATCGCTAGTAGACCGAGGCTCACCACCTTCGTTCGGCATTTCGAGAAATTCATCCACATGGCTAAGTCTGGGGTTTGGCTCTAATACTACTTGTTGGGCTATGGACACCATATATCTCCATATTGGTATGATATTGTCCACTTTGGGCCTAAACCCTCATTGATTTGCTTTTGGGCTTTACCCCAAAAGGTCTCATACCAATGGAGAAATTTGTCCATCCTTATAAACCCATAATCATCTCCACTTCTAACCAATGTGGGACTTTGGTCGTATACCCAACATGTTTTTTTACCTAGCCTTATCTTTTTTCTTCAACCATGTTAATTCACAGTCATTTGACTTCTTTGTACTTTATGTTTGCATGTGAGAAGGGAAGTCGTGTTGTCCGAGACGTCATATGATTTCAACTTTTCCATTTATTCCCTTTTCCCTTTCATTTTCTCTTTCTTCAGCTTTCCATTCCTTCCCTTTTCCTTTCCTTCTCTCTCTCTTCGAGTGAAGCCCTCACAAATAGCTCCACCGCGGTTCCATTCCCTTCCCTTTCCTTTCATTCTCTCTCTCTTCGAGTGAAGCCCTCACGAACAGCTCCACCGCGGCTGTGTCACCTCATCTCAATAGCTCCACCAACAGTATTTTGAATTTTTTTCTGATAATTTTGGGATCTCCAACACAAATCTTTGGTTCTTGTCCACGTTTCAAGATTGTAGTCTCGTCTTGTGAATATGTATATATTTTACACGCTTTCGGAATATGTCTTCTACAGAAATCACTCGTTCTTGTTGATCTTCAAATGTTCCGTTGTGTTCTTAGTCAAACGGTGAGAAAATCATACAGATCTATGCGTTTTTTGATTTGGTTGTGATTCGCTTTGAACTGCGTTGTGTGTTTTTTGGTTTTGTCGTAGGTTTTTTCCGGTCTTATTGCGGGTTTTTTCGCATAGTTTTTTGACCATTTCATGTAAAGGGTTTAAAACTTAATAAGTCCCAATTTTTTTAGGGGTTTAAGCATATACGAGGTGACAATTTGAGAATGGGAACTGAAAATATATAATTTTAGATATATGAAAAATAATTAGGTGTTCATTTTGGACTTTGATTTCTTAAGCGCGTGTTTCCTTTTTTATTCGATAGCGATTTTTAGTTCTTTTTTGGTGATGTATCAGGAACACAAGTGAAATCAAAAAGTCGGTTACTCATTCTTCTAGAACAGTTAGAGGAAGGTACCGAATTTCTCAGGTAAATAGGAGAATAAAAAGACTTTTCAATTTTGAACTATAATTTAGCTTTGCTATTGAATGCGGTAAATTTATCTTTTATCATTTTTTATGTTTTGTTCTGCATTTCTTGTTATTATAGCTGATACATTTCATGTTAATTTGGAAGAATTTTCTATAATTAAAAGTTGAAGTTACGAATTAAGATGTTAATGCTTATATACTATGATTAGTTGTTTGAAATTTGAAATTATTAATTGCTAAATTTTGGCTTATTATGTTTTTAATTTGGGGCGTCATTTTTAGTTAAATATTGAATTGAGGATTTGTTGTCATATGTTCATTGATTTTTTAGGCAACACTGGGAATCGATGATGCAACAAATAAAAGTTTAGTTTGATGTAATGTAGGCAATAAGAGTCCAATTTTATTTTGTGTATTACTGCCCAATAAAATAGAGTCTTGCCATTTGGACTAATTATGGTTTGTCATAATATGAATTAGCTAAAGAATCCTTCTGCATACTTTCGAAAAGAAAAATAATGAATATATGCTTATATGTCTATACAGATTCTTGGTTGTCTAATTTTTTTCGATCAAACAACTATGACTCGAGTAGTGTCATAAATTCGACTCTTCATTTCCTGGAATTATAGTGATTAATTGTCTAAAGTTGCGCACTAAAAAGTATAAAAAGCTTAAATAAATGTTATTCTTAATAAAGCAAATGAGGTAATCTTTTACGTGTTTCCACATTCTGAATTTTTTTGTTTTTGTTTTTGTGATGTTAATTTGTGAGTGAATTAGATATGTGATAATATATAAAACTTTCAGAACTTGCTGACGGATCATACTTGCAACATATGGAAGATTGAAATCGACAAATTTCCTAAGATCACGTTAAAATTGATATCTTTCACAGAACTATGGATCATTTTTAATTGAAAGCAATGTGTTGTACCATATTTAGTTTAACTACATGTACGCTAGGACAACTTTGTTTTAAAGATTCAGATCCTCGTGTAAATATTTGTAATTCTTCTACGCTAATATAATGGATTGGTTGTAACCAATAAAATAAGTTCTTTATAATATCAATTGGTGTGAACATTTTATCTTGCCTTTCAGTCATCAAATCCACTTTGTATTTTTTTAATGGGCATTTGTCATGTTTAAGTATATTTACTTCAATCTCCTCACCAGATTGGTATGATTTGATTCTCACTTTCATTGAATCAAAGCTTCTACATTTTCAGTATGAAGTGTTACATACGTAAGGACACTGTCTTAAAATATGTTGATGCTTTCATTTGATGCATAATTGGATAATCTGGTGACCTTGACTTTTGAGTTATCGTGAACTGCTATTGCAATTTGAGGATTGATAATTTGGGCCTTTCCATATTTATATTGTAACATGGAAGGCGTGCCTTGCTGGCTGATGAAATGGGATATGGAAAGACACTTCAGGTATTGAATCTTTTATATAAAAAAATGTAATACATCTCAACTCATTTCATCAAATTGGCTAATGGGGGATTGGCTCATAATTTCCTTTGAACTTCTATTTTACACTGTTGTGCAAGTTTTAGCTATCTGTACTTGCTATTTTTCAAAATCGAAATTCAGTACTGCAGTGGTTTGGTTATGTTGTTGATGCATGGTAGTCTTGTCAAAAAGTAGTTGAAACTAAGGGGAGAAATTTCGAGATGAATTTTTGAGTAATGTGTTATGTTTTGGTGCAAAATTCTTTTAACTTTGTAAGTCCATAAATTAGATGCTTCCTGTAGTGAAAGAACTTATATTCAGAATCAAAATCAATTGAGAATAACTGCTTTTACAGTTCAGAATTTACTACTGGTTAGTTTTAAAGATTAAATCAGTTTAAGATATCAAGGTAGAATAGTTATAACAGATTATCCCTTGGCTCTTGCAAATGTCAAAAGATTTTGGAGTGGGTATTAACTTTTGTAATTTCCTTTGGCATGAAAACTTATGTAGAGCCCAAAAAAAATTAAATATCTGATCACAACTGCAAGAAATTGATGTAAAAAAAGGTTCTAGCAAGGTGGATGCTGTTGAAAGCCAACAATAGAAGGTCAGTGATCTTGTGCTTGCAAAAGTCAAAAGATTTCCAGAGTAGCTCGCCATGGTATTCCCTTCATTTTTATACCAAGCTTTGTTTTTTGGTTTTTGTCTCTATTTTTACTGAATTAGAATTTAGTGTATCATGCTAATTTTCTTAGATTTTACTGTTCTTGGATGTTGAAGTCAATTATAAGGCTTCTTCATATCTTTTGTTAACTGTGGTATAGCAAACATTTAGGTGTCCTAGAAGGACAAGATGATGCAAAATGGTATAACAAACACAAGATTTCCAAAAGGAGAATCCTCTTCATTGTGCAACCTTCACTTTCTTTTTTCTATTCTTTGATTCTCTCTTTTCATTTATCATATTTTATTTTGATCTTAAGCAATTTTATGAAATATCACCAACTCTTGCTACTTGGGTTTAATCTGTCAAATCCTAAGGTATTTACTGTTCATCATGGAGTACAGCAGTTTCACGAGTGAACTCGTACGCCACTGTTAATATCTTTAATTTATGGATTTTGAATAATCAATTTTTTCTGCCAAAAGTAGAATCATGTCTTTATCCAACACTAACTTCCGTTTTTTTGTTTATCTTATTCTCTCTCTCTTTATTCAACAATTTGTTTTTTTTTTATTTAAGCTGTTTTATGAAATATCTCACATTTCTCTCTGCCATTCCCCAGTTCTTGTTGCTTGGGTTTAATCTGCCGGATTCTAAGGTATTTTTCAAACACAGATATTATGTAATTCATCATTTTTTGCTTCAATTTCTTATGATGTATTATTGCTTATGGTTTGAATTTTCTACTAAGGAAAAAGAGATGGTTTATTAACACATGTAGTTCATGTCCCTTTCCCCTGTTAGCTACATTAATATATGGGTAATATGCATCATTTATGCTTCATGATTTATTAAACGATGGGGTTATGTTCAATGATGAAATTCTTTGCTTGTGTTGGGAGCAAACAAGAAGTCTCACATCGGTTGAGAGAAAAAAAGAAATCCACCATATAATCCAAGTGGGCTACTCCACCCATTGCCAATTGGTTTTGGGTTGGAACCTCACTTGGGCTTGGTGTGGGCTTGGCTCGGGTCAATTTACTCATTATTTTCCCTACAGCTTGCTTACTATATAAGTCTATGCTGTCCAGACATTAGAAAGAGTCGCAAAAAGTTCGGATAAATTTAAAGTTGTTGCACTTACAGCTGGTTCAAATGTGACCCTTCTTGCCTATCAGGTGATTAATAATTAATTTATGATACATCATAGACCTAGGAAATGCCAAGTGTTTGTAATTGAAGTAGTCCTTTCTTTGCGTTGCATTATTTAACCACCTATATTTATCAAACGATATACTATGTAGGTAAAGAAATTTTATCTTGAATTAGTTGCTATTAGATATTAGTCATTAGTTGATGAACTCAAAAAGGGGCTCTGCCCGATAGAAGACAATCCTGAAATTATTCTCGGAGAGTGAGGAACCCATCTAGGTTATTTGTCACGTGTCATTGAATTTTCATTAGTTGGTAAATGATAATCTAACTCATACCTTATTGTATTACTAATTCATATTTCAAGTTTTGCCTCCCCGATTTATTTTGGTGAAAATATTATGGGCACAAATTTTAGTAAGTGTTTAATTATAAAAGAGAATTTGATGACTTTCTTATAATTTTACGATGAAACGACCATTGCTTACCACTCCTACAACGAATCTTCTGTTGAAATTGTTGGAAAATTCTAACATATATGGGGCCACACGTAATATATTAAAATGTGTGGTGCTATTATTTAAAGAATATTAGTCAATTAAAGTGATCCAATAAAGATGAATTTTGAATAATGGGTATCAGGTTTCGTGGAATTAAAGTATAGAGATCGAAATTTTGTTTTAAATTAATGAGGGGCCGATTTGAAACAAATGGAAGATAATGACAATTCATTATCTTATTGTTATATGGGGTCGTGGTCGCCAATTGTTGGTGAGTTCTTGATATTGTCTACATCCCCATCAATAAAGAGCAAAATTGAAGTGAAGACCACCAATCAATTGTAAGATCCTAACATATCCAGACAAATAATCAAATTACTATGGATATATGTATGTTTATGCTTCCGCTATTTTCATTCTCATTGATTTCAACATGGATGGTTATATTTGAGAAATGGTTTGATAAATTAGGATTTAATTAATGTTTTGAACGATAATCCTTTTCTGTTTTTTAATCAGAACTGGTTATTTTGCGGCATCATCTTAAGGTACTTTGGCGCCTGCAAGAAGCAAGGAATTATACCAAATAAAGCAATTATGGTAGAATTATTTAAGGTTTGTCATCCATATTTCATCCTTTTTGTTCACATGAGATTTGTTGTGGCATGAATGAACTTATAATATATAACTTTTTTTGGTGTCATTAGTGTCTTTATGGGCTTATGTAAACTAGATTTTCGTGGTTGGATGAGTATCTCTTGTTCTTTTTGTGGAGTTTCTTAAACTTTGGATTTTGTATTATGGCTTTTCAGACAATCGTGGAAAATTTTGTTCGAATTTGAAAAATTTCAAAACTTTCTTGTGCTCTCTATTTATGTGGGAATTGTTAAAACTTTATTTTAATTATTTGTTGTATCACTAGGTCACAGTGAAAACTTTAGATAAAGTCAGAAGTTTTGAAATTTAATGGAAATCTAGGCTTAGAAAATGAATCTTCATTCATTTTTGTTGGGATTGGTGACCCAAATTGGGTTACCATATGAGGAAGAAACGTGATCAATTGAGATTGGAAAATATCAAACAAGATCTGAGATTTATGGTAATAAAATCTTGTTTTGGCTGCCTTTTACACGTTTTCTTCATTATTTCCATATCTTGACATGTCTCTAGGTTTTGTACGTGTAGTATAAATAGGGATGCTCTTCTTTCAATTAAGTAGAAGCTTAGATTGCTAAGTTTACATTGTATTCTCTTCATATTATTGAATAAAACATCGGTTCCTCTGCCAATTTCTCCTCTATTTTCTTTACTTTAATCTTATTCTTTTTCTTGTGATCTTTGTTATTTGAATTCGTCATTAATCTCAATTCCTGTGTTCGAGGCGATTTTTCCCAACAAGTGGTATCAGAGCCAAGGTTGCGGGTTCTTTGTGATTTGATTGAGATTTTTCAGAGATGGCTTCATTGAAATATGATATTCCGCTGCTGGATCGCAATACAAGGTTTTCGCTATGGCAAGTAAAGATGAGGGATGTGTTGGCGTAGATGGATTTGGACGATGCTCTACTGGGTTTTGATAAAATGCCAGCAAACTGGACAACGGAGGAGAAACAATGGAAAGACAGGAAGGCTTTATCGCAGATTCATCTTCATCTCTCCAATAATATTATGCATGATGTCTTGAAGGAGAAAACAGCGGTTGCTTTGTGGTTGAAACTGGAGCAGTTATGCATGACCAAAAGTCTCACGAGCAAACTGCATCTAAAGCAAAGGCTGTATTCCCATCGCATGGCAGAAGGAGGATCACTGGAAGACCACCTGGCTGTGTTCAAGGAAATTGTTGCAGATCTAGAAACGTTTGAGGTAAAATATGATGAAGAGGATCTGGCCTTGATTCCGTTGTGTTCTCTACCCACTTCTTATTCGTCGTTTCGGGACACGATCTTGTACAGTCGTGACACGTTGACCATTGAAGACGCTTACGATGCTTTATTCTCAAAGGAGAAGATGAAGCATTTGGTTGGAGCTACTACATCAAGGGATGGGGACGCTCTGGTTTCTCATGGTGATCGACGGAGGGGTAGACCGAAAGGGAACTTCAGCAATGTGTATTGCTTCTACTGCAAGAAGAAAGGGCATGTCAAGAGGGATTACGACAAGGTGCAAGCTAAAGGTAATTCAGTTGCAAATAATAGGAAGCAATCTTCTAACTCGGATGATGCTAACCTTATTGAGTATTTATCTGATGGCAGTGATGTGATGGTGACTGTGGTATCTAACGTAGAGTCCAAGCCTGATGAGGCGTGGATTCTTAATTCGGCATGTTCGCACCATGTGTGTCCCAATCGGGACTTGTTTCAAACATATGAGGCCGTGAAGCAAGGTGGAGTTGTCATGGGAAACAACCAATCTTGTCGGGTTGCTGGGATCGGTCTGGTCAGATTGAGGTTGTAGGATGGGACAATCAGAACACTTGATCAGGTTCGTCATGTTCCAGACTTGAAAAGAAATCTCATCTCGCTAAGTAGCCTGGATGCAAAGGGGTATAAATTCTCTGGTGGAGGTGGAGCATTGAAGGTCTGAAAGGGTGCTCAGGTTGTACTGGAGGGATGGATGAAATCTCATTTGTACATCTTGTAAGGGAGCGCAGAACCAGTTAAGAAACATTTGGACAAGTTCAGTACCGGGTGGAAATTCAATTTGGTACAGTACCTCTTGTGACTGACTCTAGGTTAGTTCAGAACATTGCTCAGAGGAGCGTTGGTGATTTCTCTTTGCCACCGATTATAGCGGATTCACTGTGTTCACATACTAGTGTTGGATTCATGGAGCGTAGGTACATTGTTGGAGATATCTGCAATGCATTTGGGATCGTTGAAGGTGACAGTTCTAGTAAGGGGCCTTCTGATCATGCATCTGGAGTAGATTCTGCTACAGGGAGTGTTTCGACCCTGTTTGGTCAATAATCAATTTTTTGTTGGAATTTTGGGAACCCGGATTTAGGGTTCAGGTGTCGCTTGTGGATGTTGGGCAGAGGAAGATATTTTTTGTGTGATGGAGAGTTTTGGTTACTGTTTGAGGTGACTATTCATTTCGATGCAAACAGAGTCATTTCTCAGGTGGAGAAATTTTGAAGTTTATTGTACCGAAATTTGGGTCAAGGTGGAGATTTTTGGGATTGGTGACCCAAATTGGGTTACCATATGAGGAAGAAACATGATCAATTGGGATTGGAAAATATTAAACAAGATCTGAGATTTATGTAATAAAATCTTGTTTTGGCTGCCTTATACACGTTTTCTTCATTATTTCCATATCTTGACATGTCCCTAAGTTTTGTACGTGTAGTATAAATAGGGATGCTCTTCTTTCAATTAAGTAGAAGCTTAGTTGCTAAGTTTACATTGTATTCTCTCCATGTTGTTGAATAAAATATCGGTTCCTCTGCCAATTTCTCCTCTATTTTCTTTACTTTAATCTTGTTCTTTTTCTTGTGATCTTTGTTATTTCAATTCATCATTAATCTCAATTCCTGCGTTCGAGGAGAATTTTCCCAACGATTTCAAACCAATGTTCTCTCCATTGCAAACCGAGTCGGGCCTCTCTAATGCTTGACGGAAGTTTGTAATTTCCTTTAAGTTTTCTTTGCAATTTCATTCCAGTTGAATTCAATTAATATACGTATAATACTGCAGCTGGCATTTGATAATAGGGAAAGGGCTGGGGAGCGAGTTGAGCCTCTCAAATGCTCAACCAAACTTTGTCATTTCCTTTTAGGTTTCCTTTGCAATTCCACTCCAGTTTACATTTAAGAAATGTACAAATAAATCTGTGGCTGTGATTCTATCAAAGTTTGTGTAGCTCTTGATGACCAAGATTGTATACTCAATTTCTTTGTTGATTTGAATTATGAAATTACATTAAAATTTTCTCTATTTCTCACTTTAATTATAAAACGTTATCAAAATATGAGAACACGTAGAAAATAATTGTAATAAAATATCTCTTACTTTAATTTTTTTGTCACTTTTTGAAAGTTTGATTGTGCCCCTCGAATATAAAAAGTCTGCGTCCGCCCCTGACTGCATTGCTTGTTCCCAAAGTAGAAATATGTTACTTATGTTTCACAAACTTAAGGAGCAAACTTCCTAATACTTTGATTTTATTTTGTAGCACTACTTTTGCATGAAAAGTCCTTCATGAAGTTTGAGCTTAACAAGAATGTATAACAAGCTTCATAATGCTTTTCTGGCTTGTGACGCAACTATGATGGTGTATTAAGTGCAGCTCTTGAAATGTATAAATAATCATTTGTTTGCACCTTAAGAGATAGTGCAGATTTTTGGTTTTATGTATATGGGATGACTTTCAATGTTCCTGCTATATTGGTGCAAGGTTTTCATGCAGTCGTGAATAAGTAAATTGAGACTAATTTTTGCGTTGCAAGAGGTTCAATGTACATTAAAGTTCATTCATTTCTCGTTGTGTTGTATGATCGTTACTACGGTAAAAACAAATAAATAATTTTCGAATGCAAATTTGAATTCTGCCAATCAATATATGTTATCAATTTTTGTCTCTTCAAACACATTACTTTTCTCCTCGAACATAATTTATGTTTTTCAATACATCATTTTTGCAATGTTGTTGCCTCGAAATATTTAGCAACATATGTTTAAGTTTGATGTAATTAATGTTAGTACAAATAATTATTTTTTCTATTTTATTACGTAGCCAACTACACTACGACACGTGCCTTCACTAGTATTATAAAAAGGGTAATTCCACTTATACATGAAGTGGTGTACATAAGGGGTTACACCCCCCTCACATGGGGGTGAGACCTGCTTGAATAAAAAAAATTTATTCAAGCAGGTCCCACCCCCATGTGAGGAGGGTGTAACCCCCGATGTACACCCTAATGTACCGTCAGCACCTACTGTTATAAAAAAAGAACAACTAAGGCACCGTTTGGAACCTATTTTCTCCCAAAAATGTATTAAACCTGTCAAATCAAAGAATATAAAAAAGTAAATTGTAATCATTTCAATTCAAAATTGATCAACAATTCCAACTTTGCCCTCCTAATGGTGTGTGCGTGTAGCTCCAAGCAAATTTCTTTTGTTGACTTTTCAATAGAGATGGCCCACTTGCTTCTGCAAAAACATTGTCAACATAGACACGTGAAAAGTGTCTAAAATTTTTGAAGCCAAACATTTGGCTTGTGAGTACGACAAATTGGTACGTGCTTTTTTTTTTTTACCGAAAAGCGGAAGAATATTTTTATTCAAACAGTCACTCATTGCGTTACAATATGCTAATTTCAAATTCAACACAAATATCGAATCCCCATTAATTTGTTAGTACAACACTAGATGTTCTACAAATTCACGTTTCGCTCAACATGTGAATTTCAACTTTGTTGTGCCATATAATCGCGAAGTCGATTCCACTCACTGCGTTGCATCTCCGGTGCATGCATTTCAGCTTGGATTTCGTCACCGGCGTTCGGTAGATCGACTTCATACGTGTCATCATCCGTTTCTGCCCTATCAAATGCATCATCTACCATGCCAGATTGTCGCAAGAAATTATGAACGCCCATCGTTGCGACAACAATCGCAACTTGGGTCGGAAACGAATAGCTAGGCATACAATCTAGTATTTGCCATCGTTTTTTCCACACCCCAAATGTGCGTTCAATGACGTTTCTGCATGACGAGTGTCTATAGTTAAACCTCTCACGAACATTTCGAAACCGTCGACGACGCCCAGATCCATCATCGCGGAACTCCTGAAAATGATACAATATATCTGACCCTTAGTAAGGGGCCATGTAACCCGGTCGATGAGCAAACCCTGAGTCAACCAAATAATACTTACCCGGCCCGGGTAATGGAAAATGAATGTCGGGACTGTGTATAGCATGTGCTAGTATTCGTGCATCGTGGGTATTACCTAAGGTACCTGCACGCACGAACGTGAAACACAAATTGAAATCGCATGCGGCCAACACATTTTGTGTCGGCACTCCTTTGTGGCCAATAAAATTCTAGCGCTCGTTACGCGGTAGGACAGTTTTCACATGCGTTCCATCAATTGTACCAATGCAGTGTTCAAACAATGGATGCTTCATCAGGTCTGGCCTGTGGGGCTCCTCACCATCATTGTAGTCTGATTTTGGTTTTATTAGACGTGCCGAAAAGGAGACGACGACAGTGAGTACCTCCTTAAAATAATGGCACACTGTTTCCAACGAATGATTGAAAAGAGTGGTCACCTGGCGGTATCCTTTTCCATGCGCCAATATATTCAAGAACATTCCAACTTGCTCGTAGATATCGATAAGTTGGCTACTACGTAGGCCATATTCATCCCGCAGAATATGTGCAAAGTGTCGAAGTAGTTGCGGATACATTCGGAACTCTTGATAACACATCTTTCCGTTATCTTCCATTGCTTCCTTCATGAACAAATGTCCATTTCTTGAAGACGGGAATCGCCTAATATGACGCCGTTGTTTGAGATAGTACGTAGTGGCATCGGTTGTTGCAATTTGACAATACGTAACCCATGAGGCGATGCCTTCTGCCAGTTGGTTAATGAACTCCTCATCATCGACTTCTTCTTCGTCTTCAGATCCCGATAATGGCATGGTGTTCAAGTTTAGATCATCCATTACTGAAGAATGAAATTTACAATTCTGGGGTTGGAGTAAGAAGTGCACACAATTAAAAATGCAGTACTCATGTTGAAGACCACAACAAAGTTATATAAGAGTGACGAATCAATTCCCGTGTTAGGCGTTCGAGCGCTAGGCAAATCATTGTACCGGTCATTTTGAAATGTAAAAAACATTGTCCTTCTTGGACTTGTCATGTTGCCACACAACAAAGTTATGCAACAATTCACGTGTTAGTCTATTGAGTGGTCGGCAAATCATTGTACCAGTTGCTTTGAAATTTTTCTGTTCATTGTCCTTTTTGGACATGTTATTTTCATTGTTGGTTTTCGGACGCTTTCCCACAAAATCAACTTGTACGTTCAAATTGTCGCTCAGGCCTGCACAACTTGTTTGCCAACGAATATAACATAAAAATACACTCATAATAATAACATAATGTTTGAAAATTCACGATAAAGGCACCTAAGGAAAATGTAAAAATCCGGACATAAAAATACAACATAATTTAGTGCAAATAGCAAATAATAGTTTGCTTTGGTTAATGCATAAACTAAGGGAGAGATTTCTCACTACGGTTGAACTGCCACTCAATCCACCCAAACTTCTCCTCGATTGACTGCATCACATCAAGCATGTCTCGATATTTCTTCTGTGCCAGAAGCGTACATGTGAAGTCGTAAAGAGGCGTGCATCGCTGGATCGTCCCTGCTGTGAGCAACTCTTCGACACAAGCAACCCCTGCATTTTTGGTTCGCTCCATTACGGCGTTCAGTTTCGCGGCTACTTCCGTGGTAGCACTGGTTGCCCGATCAACTGAGTACGACAGATCTTTGGCACTAACCTTTTTCTTCTTCCCTTTTTGCCTGCTCAACCCAGACTTCCTCTTTTCACCACTTCTGGCCTTCGACGTTTGCATGGTTGAAGTGCTCTTTTGTGCGGGGCCCTCATCGCTGGAACCAGTGCTCTCCTCCTCAACTGGGCTTGAATCCCTTAGGTCATCAACAGCACTGTCCTCATAATAATTAAAACCCGTACGGCACAACTTAGTTGGAGTGACTGCGTACTTGTCACCGTCATAGCTATCACCGAATAACTGACGGTATTTGACATTAATTTCACTCACGTCTTTGTTCTTGAAATCCTTGTAGTCCTTGTTCTCCTGCAGTTGGGATATCAGTAATTGATAAACGGAATAAATGTAGAAAACGTAATGTAACTGGACAATGAGACCATAAGCCTGAAAATGACAAAATATTTGGTTTTACACAATTCTCTGGTTGCATGTACTGGGGAAATTTTTTAGGCAGGGGTTATGGATATCAATATTAGAGCACAAAGATAGGTCCTAAAATTACTAGATGACCATATTTACATGAATAAATTAAGCTCAACATACTTGCAACTGAGCATACGTGTAATGAACAACCACAACCACAACCATCACCCATTCAACTCATTAACAACAACCATCATCAACCAGTCAATTCATTAACACCCACAAGTCATCCATTGAAATCGTTATCAACAACTACCATCATCCATTCTATTCAACAACAAACAGGAGGCATCCATTGAAGTCATCCAGTCAAGTAAACTACAACCATGAGGCATCCATTCAACAACTCATTAACAACAACCATCTTCCATTGAATTCATTAGAAAAGTCCATAACTATGTCAGTCATTATCAATTAAAGTCATAATGAACTTCCATAACAATGGCAGTGAGATATAGAAATACCGCACCTTAATTTTTCGGGTCCACCATTCCTCGGATGCTACGATCTTCCCAGTTGATTCATTGTATTCCACCCCCGTACAATTCAACAATTCCGTTAGCCGTTTGTGTTCCCGACGCATTGCATCCCAGTGGTTGCGCAATTGGAGTTTACTCCAGTTGTGCCCTGTTGTTTGGTTGAACAACGTCGAAACACGTTCCCACCCAATTTTCGTGAAACACTTTCCGTGCCTGTGGCCATCGGCAATGGCTGTTTCACAAGCTGCGATGAACGTTCGACGTTCTACATCTCTCCATCTGGCATATTTCTTGGTTGACTCCACAGCCATTGTCGAACCCGAACCACCGATCTGCAAGTTCAAGTCCAGGAGTTGGTGGCGGTAGAAAAGCATTTAACAACAATGTAGTAATTACGCATTGCAGATGATGACTGGCGATTATTACCTGAACATCGAGTGGATCCATCCCTGCAGTGTTGTCCCTGAGCTTGCAGTGGTGGCTGAAGAGCACCCAAATCAACCAATTGAAGGATGGTGCTCTGAAATCGGGAAATGGTGAGTCTTCTTCGCTGGAAAGAGGGGCGTTTCGGTTTCTAAAAATTATCTTGTTGATTCCGTTGCCCACACAGACTTCTTAGCTACAAAGAGAACTGAAGTTCAACTCTAGGAAGGGGGAGTGGGTAATTTCCGGTCTGGCGCTTCAAAATTGGAAAATGTCCGACGCGATTTCACGTGAATCGTCTTCGGTCTGACGTCTCTGCATACAGTCACGAAGCAGTCGTTTTTTCGCCAGGTGAAGAGCTTCCTTCGCATCGGTGCAGCTGAAGTTCCAAGCAGTGATGGGAAAATGGAAGCTTGATAGCCGGAGTCGTGTACAATGGTCAGTGGAAATCTTGAAGGCGTGAGAGACGGTGAGAGTAAAGTTGTTGGTTTGGTAGGTGAAGTTCTCACTTGGAAAATAAATGTCAGGGGCAAAATGGCCCATTTCCATTGCTACCTCAGAGGGAGTGTACGTTTCATGTCAGGATCACTGTTGTAACGTTCAGAAAAATTATTCTTTTTTCCAAAAATAATGAGCCCCAAACACAAGCTAAATTTACTCATTTATTGTATGACCGATATCCTCGAAAGTTGAATTGGATAAAACGGGATAAACATAAGACGATATCAAACTTTTTTTCACCGCCAAACGGAGCAGTTAAAACTCAGATTATCTTCCGCACGCTTTCAGTTTTTACTTTTCTTCTTCACATTTTTTCAAACACTTGACCTGCAAGTAGACCAAAAATCTGAAAACTCCAATTCAGTAATTCGACAATCCGATCGAAAAATAGTATGGGGGATCAGATGGTGAAAGGTGAGGAATTCGAGAGAAAAGCTGAGAAGAAGATTGCTGGTTGGGGTTTATTTGGTTCTAAGCATGACGATGCTGCCGATCTCTACCAAAAAGCTGCTAATTCCTTTAAACTCGCGAAATCATGTGAGCAGTGAGCCTTTCCATTTATAGTTTGATAATTTTCAACCTTTGTTGAGTTTCGGGGTTATCTTAAATTCTCAACCTTTTAAGAGGACTAGCTCATACTTTAGCTATTAGAATTCGACTGCTTGTATTGTGATTTTGAGCCCTGATTCTCTGGTTTATATCTTAGAAGGTCAATCTTAAATAAGTAGCCTAAACTGTTGTATGTTGGTTAGTGTTTTTACCCACCTTGGGATTTTACTTTTAACAGCCTTTATCTTTTGTTACTGTACAAAATTTTGATTTATTGTTTCTTTATGCATGATTTGTTATGATTGAATTTTTACAGTATCAGTAGGGAAATTGCATTTCATGTCTCTGTTCTTTTTCAAGTGTTATAGTGCTTTCATTTTGTGAAGAGTATTTGATAATCTGGATTAGTAATATAGAATGCTTAGGCTATTCCTTGGCTACTGAGGTATCTCGGAATGGAGTTTTTGTCGAATAGCCAGGAGGGGAGGGAACAAATGGACTCATTGAGCAAAATACTTATCTTTGTTATTTTTTTAAAGGGTGAAAGAGTAATGATGATGTACTACGCATTGGCTATATAGATAACTTGATCAACAATTGGAATTTTAGTACTTACAAGTTAGGGTGAAATGCTGTTTGAAGTCTGAGAATACTAATTTGGTACTGTGGTGTTTCTCAGGGGATAGAGCTGCATTGGTCAATATTAAATTGGCCAACTGTAATTTGAAGGTTGGTGATTTGGCTATTTTATGGCTGTAATAAAGTTTTGCATGTGATGTCAATAACTTGATATTTTTTGCAGTTGGGTAGCAAGCATGAAGCAGCGAATGCTTACGTGGATGCTGCAAATTGCTATAAGAAAACATCCCCCAAACGTGTGTATTATCTTCACTTGCTTGTGATGAATATAGCTATGGGTTTTGTACCAAAAGTATGGAGAAATGATTTGAAACGTATTATTTATGTGTGCTTAGAAGTTGCCGTTGAAACGTATTGTTTTATTGGGTTTTTGCAGAGGCTATATCATGTTTAGATCAGGCAGTGAATATGCTTTTGGAAATCAGCAGACTCAACATGGCTGCACGGTATTGCAAGGTACAGTCTGCAGACTATCATATTTTCCTTTCACGAAAACTTAAATAGAAGTACAAAGGGGAACATAGGACCTTATATCCAGACTTACATAAGAAACGAATAGATAAAATTGTGACCAATACAAGAATCATTATTCAGAAAGACAAATTTCTAGAAGTTAAAATACCATAAACATTGAAAGAAAGAGATAATATATATTGAACATAAAGGCGTGTTAAGTCATTGGATTATCCCGCTTGCCAATTTCCTTGTGCAATTTTGAGAATGATTTACATGTAAGCTTTTTGTGGAAAGTTTATGAACCTTTAAACCGGCACCTGACTTGAGTTTAATGCTTATCTAGGACATTGGCGAATTGTACGAGCAGCAAGAGAACTTTGATCAAGCAATTGTGTATTTCGAGCGATCTGCAGACCTTTTTCAGACTGAGGAAGTGACAACATCTGCAAATCAGTGCAGGCTGAAAGTCGCACATTTTTTTGCTCTGTCGGGGAAGTAAGTGATCTCAACTGATTCTCTATGTCATTTTTTGTATTTTCATTTATGGTTTATTTCCCCAACTTTGAATTTGAGCTAACTACATTTCTTTTATTGGATTGATCTAAATTGGAAAGATAAATTACATGTTCATTGAGAAGTTCCATGCCTTCAATAGAATAAAATATGAAAACATATTGAGTAGGATGTGGCTTTTGGTAATCGTTGTGCCAGCCGAACTCTAGGTGATTTGAATTCATAAGCATGCTTGGATTTAAGTGATTATAAGTTGTGGATCCTATGGTTAGACCCTTGCTAAATGTGTGAAAAAAAAAGTAGGTTTGACTAACTTAAATTATAATTTAAGTTTTCCAAACATGCACCTATCTATGTGCAATAAGCAAATTCTTTTTGATTTTCAGATATCCTAAGGCAATCAAAATATATGAAGAAATAGCACGTCACTCTCTAAACAATAATTTATTGAAGTATGGAGCTAGAGGCCATCTTCTTAATGCTGGAATTTGCCAATTATGTAAAGGAGATGTTGCAATAACCAATGCATTGGAAAAATATCAGGTCAAACATCCTTATTGTATCGCTGTTAATTTCACCTTGTAGTGTTATTGGGATTCAACAATTTTCTGTTGCTCATATAGGACGTGGATCCCACTTTCTCAAGGACGCGGGAGTACAAACTCTTAGCTGTGAGTGTCCATTTGATGTTGGTTTAATGCATAGATTTTACATGTTCTGGTGCCTTGTATACGTAGTCTCCGTTTGGCTAACTTATAAATGTTCAAACTTTATTTTCAACTTCTCATTTTCAATGGACTCACAATTATTATCAACTTACCCACCACTCATTTATATCTACTTGTAAATTAAACCATTTACAAATTCTTCCCAAATGAAGGCTTTATATTTGATGCTATAAATTTAGAGACCTCTGTTTGTCAGGATTTGGCAGATGCAGTTGACGAGGAAGATGTTGCAAAATTCACAGCTGCTGTGAAGGAGTTCGATACTATAAGCCGGCTGGTAAATTATTTTTCGATTTAATCTTTATTTTTCGAGTTCTTCCCAATTTTGATGTCAAATATTATGCATCTGTTAGAAAAAGATATCAACCCCAAATAATTTTTCTTTTGAAGATCAACCAAATCAATGAAATCTATTGCACATTGAATGAAGGCATCACAAAAATGGGATCTTGAATCTTAAATTAACCCCCAAATCAATGTAGGAACATACTTGAAATGGGGTATATGGGAGTGGGCTTGGGGTGGATTACTGGTCTTGATTCTATATGAATTACATTATTGCATGAGGTATAGTTCTTAGGTAAAGTGGTGGCAATACCTTACATCACAAACATAGTAAAAGAGAAAGAACAGAAAACAAAGAAGTTTGGGGGTGGGGTGGGGTGGGGTGACGTATAAATCAGAAATTTTTATTGTTTCTATTTCGTAAAATTAACTTATATATATTCAACTATAAACTTGTAGTTGATGTTTTCTATTTTTAAAGAGTAATGCTATTCATAGTGAGGGCTACCGTTAGTCGTCCTACGTGGTATACACACGACAGATTGTTATTTGATGCATGAAACAATAAAAAACTATCACATTAATATATCAAATAACAAACTGCCACATATATGACATGTAAGGCTACTACCTATAGTCATTACTATGAATAATATTATTATATTCTTAAATGGCACAATACTCATTTCCTGGTGTTGTCCCGGATACTTGGAGGACGACTCTTCTCTTGCGAGTAAAGGAAACTCTGAAAGCTAAAGAACTCGAAGAGGATGATCTGACTTGATATAACTGTTTAGATTCAATGCTTTTTCCTTTCAATACAAAATAACATATCAAGGAACCATATAATATCATAATCATCGTTATTCTTATCATTATTGTTTTGGGACTTACAAAGTTCACTGTTTTTTATTTTTTTTAGATTTGTAACTTTGATGAAATCCATAAACCTCTTAAGATATGTATAGTACTTGAAGATTTTCATTTGAATAATGTTCTTTCTAGTAAATTTAATAGATAAAGAATTTATATTATGTTAGCAAATTCAGTTTGCTTATTCCACTTAGACGGAATAAATACATTAAAAAATCTAATTTTCTTTTTTCCAATTCTTATTCTCCATCTAGGAAAAAATAATCCATATGCAGATAATGAAGAACCATAAAACTGAATTACCTAGGATGTGATGACCCGACCTCGCGCCGGAGTCATTATCATATCATGCGTATTGTCCGCTTTGGAAGAGTTTAGATTCATCTTATCCCTCACGGCTTTCTGACGCTTTCTCCAGGATTCTAACCCAAAACCTCCATCATATGGGAGACAAGTTGAATCTTGGTACCAATTAAGCAACTGAGTCGTTACATAGGATGCTTGCTTCCATAAGAGATTTTGGAGCTATCCATTAATAGTAATTTTATGTAGCTATATTATGTATTTGAATCGTTGCTTGGATTCTAGAGGAATTCTAGTACCATTCATTAGGAGTGGCAAGCAGTTGAGTCGCTTGTAGGAAAAAAATGGAAAATTGCAATAGCGGTACCAAACATTTCATTAAATAACAGACTTTGTTCAATCCTTTTATTTGTGCTATTCACGGTACCAAACCTTTCAAAATGTTACAACTGGAGTCCAAATGAATGAAAATCGTTAGTTGACCAAAAATCACAAGTTTGACCAAATGTTGACTAATTTTAAAGGGTAAAAAAGTAATTTCACATTTTACATATAAAATAACTAAATAAAAAAATTACGTAAAAAAAAAAAGAAAAAGAAAACATTGTTCATCTTCTTTCCACACCCACCTACCTCAGAATCAAAAATAAAAAACCACCAAAATCTTAGCGCCGCCATTATCCTCTTTCCCTTCACCGTCTACCTCTCGCTAAACCTCGAATTTATCACCCCGAACACAACCATTCAATTTCTCGTCGACATCAACACGAACTCCATTTCTGTCATTCTTAAACTCTTCCATTTTCTTCCTGGTGCGTCTCCTTGATGGTGGTGGACGGGATGGGGTTGGCCCTCTTCTAACACCCAAAAACTCAATACTCTGAGGCGAGGAATTTCGGGCTCCATCCTTAGACGATGAAGGCGAAAATGGAGTATATGCCCTCGGCTCCCGAGGTAGAGGCGATGGGATATAATGCGGTAAAGGAGCTGGAAAATTCAGTAAGCTAGTCGGTGATTTTGATGCTAAGCTCATGGGGCTATTGGAATTTAGCACCACTGATGGTCTATTATCAGATGACGAAGAATGAGCTGGAGAGTTCAAATTAATTGGGTTTAAGCTTTTAGGAAGGGATGACTAGCATTTTTCCTGTAGACCCTCTTTGTGAAAAAAAAACCTCTTCTTCTTCATATTCTTCTGAGGAAGAATAAGAAGAATCTTTGTAATTTTGGTGAGTGTTGACGTGGCAAGGGCGGGAGAGGGTGGAGCTCCGGCGACCCCAGCCGCTGGTAATCTAGCGAAATGGCTGCGGGGCTACTCTTTTCATTTTAGGTGGCGGCAAAGCCAACATTTGCGTCTCGAGAGCTGACTAGTATACCCAAGTAGAGGAACTCGGAGGTGGTGGAGGTGGAAGTGGGTGTATGGAAGGGGAACGACGGATGTGGTGGATTTTTATTTTTGGTTTTGGGGTGGGTTAGGTGTGAGGGTGTAGGAAGAAGATGATTCTTCTTCTTTTGACTTAATTCTTTTGTTTTAGTTATTTTATATGCATTTTTACCCTTTTAAAATTAGTAGAAAAGGATTCGCTAGTAGACTAAATGAGAACAATGGAATCCGCAGAATCGATGAAATCTTGGTATCAATGTTTGATTTATTATTAAATAAACTAGAGTAAAAAGTTTCATTAGTCACTGAACTTAGCACAACGTCACGTTATAGTCACTGAACTTTCTTTTGCTGCTCAACAGTCACTGAACTTGCAAACTCTCCACTCCATCCATCACCTGGCATCCCATCCGTTTGAAGCAATCGGACGTGGCTTGACGGAGCTCCATGTGGCAATCGACGGTGTCAATATTGTACACGGTGGACGCGATTTCCATTTTAAAACACGATCTACATGAACAAAATCACGATTGAAATTTTTTTCCCCCAAGTCACACTTGCAAGAACCCTAGAATCACAAAAAAATCAGAAACTCTCCCCCAATTCAACAAACCATTTCGCCCAAATACACGATTGAAAACCATCCCCATCATCCCTAATCCTAAATCCGAGCTCTAGAATTGATTCATTCAAAACTCTCCCCCAATTCGATTGTGCAACCCCCGAAGTCGCGATTGCAGATTTTAGCAAATGGCAAGATCCATCAACCGCTAACCTGATATCTCGATTGCTAGAGCTGAAGGTTTTTAAAAAGTTGCACGCATGGAGGGAGAAGGTGGAGGTAAACTGATTTTGCTTTTATTTTTTTTTTTTATCCTCCTCTGTTCTTTTGCTGATGATGTTTTTCTCCTTCCATCTATGTCTTCAGTTGGCATATCTTTTCTCCTTTCATCTGCGTCTCAACCCCTTTTTTAACCATTTTCCTTGTGGCTTCAGTTTTGTTGGGTCTCAATATATATTCTTAACTGTGCATCCGTCTGTTTATTTAGAAAAACATTAAGTCAACCTAATGTTGTGAATATCCATCTGGTCTTAATTTGTCATGTGCTCATGTATTCTGTTGCATGATTGTTCATCTAAAATGTACCAATTTCTTAGTTCAAATTGTGTACTGAGGTGGAAGAAAGCTATTTGGTTTAAGTGTGTACATTAGAGGTGAATTAAATTTTTCTCATGGATTTTGACAGGTCATGAGGAAGACTCTGACTTCTTTCAGTCAGATATTGATATGGTTTCCGAGGAAGATGATATGTTGTACATCATAATGTGACGGACGACATTGAAATTGGTATGGAAATCAATGTGGTGGGACAAGATGGAGCAGTAATGCTTGGAGGGGAGATGTACGACGTGAACACAGTCAATGACTTGGAGTATCCATCATCTGAAAAGCTAACTTTGGAATGTTCATCGGACGAAGAGAGTGGCTATCGCTTCCCTGAGTTTTTTTGTTTTGTGGCAGCAGTGCAAATGTTTTTTTTTCTTGCCTGGAGTCTTGTTATATAGCTATATCATCCAACAATCTGTTATGTAATGCATAGTTGTGAAACTTACGTATATTTTCAGCAAGTTTAAGTGTTTCTTTTTGATAAATTATATGTTTTTTTAAGTAGTTGATGGAGAGTTGACAGTGTTAGCGCTATGAGTGCATAAATTCTGTTCGCTGGGAAAAACGCAGCGCCAAGGCACTGTGTTTGCAACGCTTGGGCGTTTTCTTTATGCATTTTTTTCTTTCATATGTGACATCTGTATATTTGCTAACTAGATAAGTTTGTAAAGATGCAAAATATGACTCAACAACCAAGTCGTAGGACACATGAACACCGGGCATCATATCCTATCACAAAAATACAAGGTTACTGAAATTCCCTTCACATTTAATATCCACAAAAAGTTGTACATTCCATAGCTAGATCTCGATCAAATAAACAATGCCCAAAAACACAATTCAGTAGACTAACGGGTAACCTAAAATGAGACCCAAAAAAGTGGTCGTTTCATTCAAGTATCAAACTGCCCATGTGTACGGACAGATTGCAAAGCGGCTGCTAGTCCAGATCTAAGCTTCCCTGCGTGCATGTCTCCCGCAACTGTAGGTGTCGGTATGAACTGCATATGTTCGTCACGCGTGTTTACGATCAATGATCCCTTACCCCTTGTGGTGAACATTTTTTCCTATACAATCAAACAAACACATCAAACCTGAATGTTTATGCTCAGATTTCATGAAGAATTTAAAAACAAGAGCTTGATATCTACTTACTGGTTTATTAACTGCTAGATTGCAATTGGTCGCAAGTGGTTGTAATTCGGCTTCTAACCAGCCCTAATTGATAAAAGACAATTAACAAAAAAAAAATCAATTATCATATCAAGACTCGTGTGCACTGGGCAAATCAACTAAAATATTGTTTAAAAATTAGAAATTAAGCTCTAAAATCAATCACAAACATTGTTCATTTACTCCATTTTAGTTGATTTTGAATTCAACTAAACCTGCCCAAATAAAACAAAATAACAGCCCAACGAAAATATCGTTCCTATTAATCATGAGTTCATGAAAAAAAATAAAGGACAGATTCAAAGAATGTATGAGAATAATTACACTTCAAAGTACATGAAATCAACAAGCCTCCATCCGCTCCTTCCATTCTTTCAATTTTCTCTCCTTCAGGTGTGCTCTTGTCCAAATCAGTCGGCTATTTTTTAGCTTTCTTTGCAAGATTTAGGGATTAGGATTTCGATCGTTGTTGGACAAGATGGTGGGTTTACGGGTTGAAAATCAACTTAAGATGGTGATGACCTTCATAGCGTTGAATCAATTTATGGTGTACGCAATTTTGGGATCGTGGTTTGGGGAAAAATTCGATTAGGGTTCATCTCAATTAGAAGTGCGGTTTTAATTTGTAAGTAATGATTTTAGGAGGTTTTAATTTGTAAGTAATGATTTTAGGAAACATGTGTATTATGTGGCTGGGTGATTACGCCGTTAGATGCCAAGTAGGACGCCGTTGTGCCACGTCAGATGAGTTCCAAACGGCTGGGTGATGAGTGATGGATGGAGAATATGTTTGGTAAGTTCAGTGACCGTTTAGAGGAATTTCAAAGTATAGTGACTACAACGTGACGACATTCAAAGTTCAGTTATTAATGAAACGTTTTACTCAATAAACTAAAAATAAGGCTTCCATTTTATTTTTTTTTTAAATTTTGGTATTAAATAATGCCGGGAAGTTTTGGCCTTCATATTCTCTTCTATTATATAATTCGATTATTAATTTGAAATGGTGCGGTATTTGTCACCAACCTTGTCCCATTTAAGATTCCAATCACCTTAATTTTATAAACTTATAATTTGTCGCCTTGCACTTGTGTCCAAACTCATTTGTACTCATTTTGTAAATAAAATCTCCTTTTTTCTGGAAAATTACAATTAAATATTTTGTTCAAAAATATTATTGAAAGTAGTCCAAAATAAGTGCTTATGCATAATAATTATTTAATCTAATTGCTTATCATTCAACTGATAAACAGAAAAAAAACAAGCACCAATGGACACCAACAAAGACGCACTCCCACCCCCACCCCTCCGCCTGCCGTCCCAACCTCCATTTTTGTCTTCTTTATAACTCTCCGATCACTCTCTCCATAAACACACACTTTCACACACAGTTACGCACTAACACTTCTTCAATTCAATGGCTTCTTCTTCTTCAGTCGCGTTGAATTCCAAAATTTATTACAATAGGATAACATACTCGGTGCTGGAGAAAACTCCGTTGTCTTCTTCTCAACATGTTTCAGTGAGCTTTCCATTCGAAGGCTTTTCAAGGAGAGTTTTGTCGAACGAACTTCGGTGTCGTGGAGTTGTAGTGAGAGCATCATCCACTGGAATAATTGAGCCAAAGGTGGTGGATGATCGAACCGCCGTCGGAGAAAAAGGTAGGGTTTTGAGAGTCGGGCTAATTTGCGGTGGCCCTTCTGCTGAACGTGGAATCTCACTCAACTCAGCTAGATCAGTCCTCGATCACATTCAGGTACCCTAAAGGCACATGTTTGGCTAGTCTTAAAAAGTTCATTTTTCAGTAAATTAACGTATAAATTCAAAAAAAAAAAGTGAGTTCTCAAATAAAGAATGCTTGTATCTGTGTTCAAAATAAGTTACTGGAGTTTGATTTGAAAGAAACTTGTTTTACTTAAGTAACTGAAGAAAGTTACTTGAAATTGCCAGATTTCGTTATTGCCTGATAAAAAAAAGTTACTTAATTAAAGAAAGACTTTAATTTGACTTTGAAGTTGAGTTGACTTTTGTCTACATTTTTTTATTAGAATTGTTGTTATTATTTTGGCTTCTTTTTTTTTTTTTGGTTTGGACAGGGGGATGATTTGCATGTGAGCTGCTATTACATTGACTGCAACCTCAAAGCATATGCAATATCCTCTGCTCAGGTTTGGAAACATAGTTTTTCTTGTTTTACTTTATAGTAGTTTCCAGATTTCTCAATTCTCACCTTCTGCATGCAGTTTAAATTACAAATTCATAATATAAGCACCCATTACTGCTTTTCTATTCTACATTGAAGCTTGACTACAAAAAAATCGTTTTAATTTCCAAAAGTAGAAGTGTCGTTTAGCCTTCAAGCAAGTTTTATTTTAGATGTTATTTCGTCTTGAAATTCACTTGAGCTCATGTACCTTAGTTCCTTTCATTGATATACATCATTGCTTAAATTGTTGACGAAGATATTTTGTTTCTCAAATCAACACCAGTTGCAAACAATATGTTTAGTTTATTATAGTTGTAAATGTGAATCGTGTTTTATGCATATCATCCTTTCCCGTTTCAGGTTTTGTCCACTGTTAAGGAGATTTTTAATCTTTTCGCCTTACTCTTTTGTAAATGTGAATCGTGTTTTATGCATATCATCCTTTCCCGTTTCAGATTTTGTCCACTGTTAAGGAGATTTTTAATCTTTTCGCCTTACTCTTTCAGTTTTGGGATTTCAGTCTCTAATCTTTGTATTTGTTCCAGACATTCTATTCTTTATAGGCTTATTCTGATCCTCCTTCGCCAATGAGTAAGGATCAACTGACTAAACCACAAAAACTATCGTCTGTACATAATAGTTTTGCACACTTTGTTGAGTGTGATTAAGTATTGATGGTTATTCTTCGTACGGGGCTATCTGTTTACTAGTTTTTGGACATTGACCAAAACATTTATTGTACTTGATCATCTGAAATCACCATGAACATCCTTTTTGTATCATGAACTGGGTTAGATTCTTTCATTCTAGCTATCTGGAAGACTTGAATTAAGAAAATGGCAATTTTATTATCAAACTTTAACCTGATTATATCATGGATATGTAGATTTATATCATATATGCTTTTGTGTTAGACATTTCGCTACTATCTCATTATGTTCAAAAACTGGTTACCTGTGCCTTTAATTTGATATAATACTTTTTATAAGCTCTTATATGAGTTTCCTTGTTAATCTTGTTATAGGTGTACTCGAACACTCCTGCAGACTTTGATTTCAAACTTGAAACGTAAGCTTTTATTCCTTGACGTCCTATCCGTTGTCTGTGAGTAATTGTTTCTACTAAATTAAATAATTACACTTGCAGCCTTGCTCAAGGTTTTCAGTCACTTTCTGACTTCGTTGAACACCTGTCCACCTCCATGGACATAGTTTTTCCTGTTATACATGGCCGTTTCGGTGAAGATGGTGGTGTTCAAGTGAGACTAATGTGAAATGCATGGAATTTATTAACATTCTGGTATTTATTAGAGCTCAGGAGATAATAGTAATTTTATATTAGCTTTTTACATGATGTCTTCAGGAAATATTGGAAAAGGCAAACATTCCATTTGTTGGGACCAAGTCAAGTGAATGCCGCAAAGCTTTTGATAAAGTAATTTTTCTCATTTATTTATTCACTCTTATCTTATTTGTTTGAGTTTTCAGGAAAGCCGGATTCATAAAATGGATTGACTAAAGCTGCTGTATGCTTGCTGACTATCCTCTTTCTTTGATAATGGCTTTCTATTCTAACTTCTTCAATTGCCAATACATAGCTAGCTATAACTTCTTGATAGTTAACATGAATTGTGTTGTTAGACAATTTAATCCACATCATGGAGAAAAATATATCAAAATATACTGCCATTTGGTGAAGTGTAGAATCATGTAATTAATTACAGCATGATGAGAAACTAAACAGAATCATAGAATTGTAGATCCCAAATCTGTAGACGAACTATCTCCATGAAATAGTCGGGTGTATCTGTGGTATGCCTGTGATATTATCCTCTCATTGATCATCTGATGCTGACATCTGCTTTACTTTAATATTTGCAGTATGATGCCTCTGTGGAACTTGACAAACTAGGATTTGTGACTTTACCCAGTTTCCCAGTGCAGGTGTTCTCTTATTCATTTCTGTTTATTATGTTATGTGCTTTTAAAACGTTGTTTCATTTGATGGGTTCAATTCTTGCATAAAATGCGTGCTTCGTTGTGGTCCATGTTAAACATCCTAAGGTGTTTCAGTTTTTTGTGTCTTTTATATTCTTCGTGGGGGTGAGTACCCATTCCTCAGGCAGAATTCTGTTGCCCATTTATACTGCTAGCTTTCCAGAAATTCAAAAATATCATTGTGACTTATGTTTCACTGACTTTTCACTTTTACGTACTTGTTAGATGTAACTTCTGGTGTTAGTTTCTTTTGCATGACTTACTGTGTTTGTCGTATATTTATTGTGTTCCTTCTGTTGTAGTGTATGACGTGAAATATCATATTATTTGATTGTTTCAGCTTTAATACTGGAATGATTTGCTCTTGTTTTGTGTTGCATGGACACTTCAACTAAGGTAGCATATTCATGTCCGACACGTGTCTGACACCGACACTCTCTAGCATGGTCATTTTTCTTTCTTTACAAAAATATTAAATATTTTTAACTAAAAGTTAGTATTAAATACTCCCTCCATCTCATAAAGATAGTCATAGTTCTTTTTTCATATGATATAGGTTAAATAATAAATTTTACTATCATTTTTCTTTATACCCCTACATTAATGCAATCAATATTCAAGGTACGTAAACTATTTTTGGTACTAGTTATTGTTTAATGCAATAATCAAGGTAATTAACATTCCAAAGTCATCTAATATTTAATTAAAGATGAAATATTTTATTTTTTTGGATTTTAATTATTGTTCCAACTACAATTAAATAATGGAGTGGTTTATATTCATGATAACAAAGTACATTAAATAAGGACATATTAGGAAAGTAATATATTTACTGCACTTTCAAATAAGAAACAGGACTATAATTTGGGATAGACGAAAAAAGAAAGCATGACTCTCTTTATGGGACTGAGGAAGTAACAAATAAATACTCATATTAAAATATTTCAATAAGAAAAATTAATAACAAATATAAAACTAAATTTATAATATATTCATGAAAATTTTTAAAAAATGTAATTAACGTGTCGACGATGTATAGTATATTGCTTTTTTGAAAAATCAAGTGTTGGCGTATCGCTGCCAGTGTCGGTGTATCATAGCTCTTGTTCATTGCTTTACTTTTCAAACTGATCGTTAAAACTAATCAAGTTGAGAACTTACAGACTCTTCTGAAAATATATTAACAGGCCTGGCCTTCTTGAGAAGTCTTGGGGCACTAAAGCTTAATTTCTTTAGTATGTGTTATATAAATGTGTGAATGTTTTTGCTTTAGCTGAGTCAAAACCCCAAACCATGTTTATATTTTCTTGTTACCATTATGTCAAAACCCTAGCCTCTTATATCTTCTTGAACCACATTATCCAAAAGCTAAAATTGTTACATGGGTGATTATTTATTTGAATTTATTCTTCAATGCGCCTCGTCACATGCAAGCTAGATTCTTTTTTTCATCAAAGGCTTGACATGTCACAGGTGCACAAATTAATGGTTGGTGGCAATTATATGTTGAAACTCCTCACCTAAAAGCTTAAGCTTTTAGATGTAGTGGTTCAACATCCTTACACTCAAAAATATCATTTCCGATTGTTCTTCACTTCTATTGATCTGGTGACATTTAGAAAATGACTTTCAGGGAATTGAATTGGATGAAACTGAGCTATCAATGTGGTTTACTAGAAATCATCTGGACACTGAACTAGGAAAAGTTGTGGTAAGACTTATTTCTTGCACTAAAGAGTTCGGAATCACTGATGAACATGATATCACTCTAAGCTTGTTTGACAGTTTAGGCTTCATAAAAAAAATGGCAGGTAAAGCCAACAAGAGCAGGATCAAGTATTGGGGTTTCAGTTGCTTATGGTGTTACTGATTCTCTTAGAAAGGCTAAAGAACTTATTTCAGAGGTAATTTTTTTCTTTTTAACTTTTCAGTTAGGTAGAGAACTCATTTTCTTGATTGTATAAGTACATCTGTGATCTGCCTCATTGTTTAAGAAACCACAATTATTGATAATTAAAATAATATGGACAGAAGTGATAAAAATTTGAATTGATAACTGAATGCTTGCTGGTGGATACCTCTGGTAAAGGTTCCTTCTGGTTAAAAATCTACAGAATTATTTTGTTAATCCTAAATTGAAATTGCTCGGTTTGGAAGATTTATCCCACCAACAAATGCTGTTCATGGTTTTGGCAGGGAATTGATGATAAAGTCCTTATTGAAATTTTTCTCGAAGGAGGGAGTGAATTTACAGCCATAGTTCTTGACGTGGGCTCTGGTTCTGATTGCCAACCTGTGACTCTTTTGCCAACAGAGGTATACACTTCCATCTCTTTGTTATGATGTTGCCTCTCTGCAATGTGAATTATAGAGGCTACTTTCTGAACTGACAGTTGTGTTGATATTCTTTTTCCTTCGGCTAACTGCCTCACAACTTTATAGATTATATTATACAATAGAATCTGGTTTCCTTTAAATTGCTCAAAGTCAATTTTAATTGGTGCCATCCCTTATGAGATAATGTGTAATTGCTAAAAATGTGTAATAAAACCTGTATGTTCTCTCAGACTGAATTACAGATATGTGGCACATAGAGATGATATTATTTTTTCATATTATTGTTTTTTGTTGATAAATAATAAACAGGTTGTATACAACTCGTTATCTAGTTCTGTCTTTGTGCCTCATTCAGTCAATTGTGGGATTTTTCTTTTATTATACAATAAACTTCGGAAATATGCTTCGAATAAAACCACCGCAAGTGTACAGTTCATTGACAAGTAATAAAGTGAAAATCCTAGAATTTCGAGTATCGTTCCCACGAGGATTGATTTAACTTGAGTTCTATTATTGCGACCTTAACCGAATCTATTAAACTTAATATGATTATTTTTGTGACTTTATGATGAAACTATGACTAATCTATAAATTAAACTAAAATTATGAATCAAATGCAAAAGTAATGTTTGAATGCAAAAGCTTGAAGAAATCAATGTATGAAAAGCATAGTAGGATCCCGAATCACCAAGCAAAGTTCACTCTTAATCCCTATTTCACAAATTGACAACACGACGATTTGTTTGAATAATCAATGTTTCTAAATCAATGTTTCTAACCTGTCCAACAATCTCTTTCAAGTAGAATTGAACCTATCCTAGTATACCATTTAACTATATTTCTATGACAAATGCAATATCCAAGAATGCAAGAAGTTTTGTAAACACTTAGAAATTCACATAATGCATATCGGTATATTTCTATCCTCTATGAACAAAACGATGATTTATACCTTATTGAGTTTATTTCCCTTCTTTCGAATGCATAAAATAAACCACCTAAACTCCCACAATTATCGTGCACTATAATCATGGAGACAAAAAGTGTATATAAATCATTCAATAGCCATGAACGTGTTTAAATGTCAAATTACAAAATAGAAATTAAAAGATCATAATGCAAGATTCATCGTTCACCTAGTACATAAAAAGTCTAGCCTAACATGGAGAAAATAAAAGAGCAATAAAATAATGAAAAGAAGACATCACCAAAATTTTGAGTTAAATCTTGAAATCTTGAAATTAGAAGTGTAAATCCTTGTTCTTGCCTTCTTTCTCGCTCTCCAAGGTGTTTTTTTCTCTAAAGTGGCGTAGTCCCCCTTTCTAGACGAGATTAGGGTTATAAAGAAGTCCTAGATGTATTACCATAAGTGTTTGATTCAAATAAGGAAACCAGAATTTTCGCGCTCGAAATGAACCATGCGACTGCATGGTATAAACCCATGCGACAACATGGTTATACAAAATTTTTACTGTTCAACTCCTGTAGATGCTTGCGCGACTGCATGGACTTTCTACCACGACAGCATGGTAGAAATTATTTTTCCTTTTTTTTCACTTTGGCCCCAAGTTTGTTTCATCAACTTTTTGGTCTTGTTTCCTTCTCCTTCTTCTTCTAACATCCCATGATATCACAATGTGTTACTTAGCTCAATTCCGTGCATGATTCACCATTCGGGTCATCTTTTGACTAATTGCATTTTGGTTCTCAGAGTTTCATATCCTTCCATTTGGGTCATTTTCATTCATTTTCTCATACTCTTCATTCCATTCATCAATGTAATCCTATAAACACAAATTATATCGAATTAAGCCATATTTCAACATATACATCAACAATTTTTCATGTTTTGTGACCTAAATAAGTGTGCAAAACACACTTATCAAACTTCAAATCCATGAGATCCTTATAGCTCTTGTATAACACTGATAATATTAGTTTCACAATTAACCATCACCACCAGACAGGGAAAAAAAAAAATAAAGGTACCGAAAGCCAAATAGTTCTTGGTGTCTGTAGAGGGTATCTTAGCTCTACTTTTTGTCTCGTCAATTCTTCAATGGCGTTTAATAATATTACAAGATGTCTCCAATTCTATCAGTGTAACTGTATACATTAATTTCATTCATGTACTAAATGTTATTTTTGTTCTCTAAAATCAGTCTTTTAATGAGTGAATTACAAGATATGCTGATGTGATGTGTGATACTACTTAATTTTAGATTGAAAGTGGGTTAAAAAAACAGTTGGATAAAATATGGATTTGTCCATAGTCATACAATTAAATCACTAATCTTGGAAAGTCAGCTGTTAATGTAAGTCATTAATCTGGCGAGTTTAGGCTAAAGTGCTGAAAAGTAACCTTGTGGAATGAGATATTAGCTATTATTATTATTTTTTAAAATTCTATCCAAATCATTGTATTCACTTGAGCCAGTGTCACACTGGGCTGAATCCAAGTTTCAAAAGCGTCGTATACATATGCTTTGAAAGTATTACTTAAATTCATACCTTTTTGAGGTCAAAATGGATTTATAATTTTACCTCACAGCTCATTTTAGCTGCAAATACTGGCCTCTTCTGGTTCAATCACCACAGATTTTGTTTCTCTACTAGGTGGAACTTCAATCTCATGGAAGTGTTGATCTAAGTGAAAAGGATGCTATATTCAATTATAGGCGGAAATATCTCCCAACGCAGCAGGTATAAAAAATATATGAAATTATGTGTCATAATTTTGGATTTGGATTTTAATGTATTCAAAGGATGCATCTCTTATGTGTGTTTAAATTATGTCTTTAATGTAATACCACCGAAGAACGGCATAGATATTTTAGGGTGTCTTTTTTGAAAAGAATTCCTATTTATCGCACTGAATTCTATTTCAAAGACAAACATTACAAGAAATACGGAATATTGTAGAGGGTCTGAATTAGCAATTGAATTTTCTTTTATGTATCTATTACCTGGGGTATGTTCCTCTTCGCTTTTAAACAATAAAAGTCTGATCCCTTTCAGTACCCTGAACTGGCAGATAATTTGAACCTGACAGTAGACTTAATGAGTCTACTACATTAACGTCAGTTTAAGTGACCATGAAAACTTTGCAGGTTGCTTACCACACTCCACCTCGATTCCCAGAAGATGTAATTAGAAATATTCGCGATGGAGCTTCTTTATTATTTCAAGCACTTGGCCTTCGTGATTTTGCTAGAATTGATGGTTGGTTTCTGCCGCATTCTGCTGATAGTTCTGATTCTGAAGGCAATAAGTTTGGAACATCTCAGTCGGGCACAATAGTATTCACTGATATTAATTTGGTAAGATTCCCGCTGATCTTCTCAGCATAAGTTATCAGTGGATTGTGGTCACATGTATTGGATTTTTACCTCCTTTTCCATTTGTAGATTAGTGGAATGGAGCAGACAAGTTTCTTATTTCAACAAGCTTCAAAGGTACTTATATTTCCCCACCCCACTATGTCTTCCCTGGCGAGGTAAACTCATTTCTGGTATTATAGTACTCTGTAGTTGCAGATCTTGATGTGCCTTGATTTATAAAAAAAAAAAGATGTTTTTGGCATTCCAGTATTTTGACTCCGAAATAGTTTCTATATTTGGTCAGTCAATGTCTTGAATGTGTTTAAATTGGCAAAAATAAATTTGTTATAGCTGCCACCTTATTTTGTTAGTTTATTTTTCTACCTCATATGCATAATTTCAATGGGAAGGAGAAATGGAGAGAATTACGAATGTCAGGTCCACTCACTCTATTTGGAATAGGAACATGAAAGGAACATGGCGTAGGATGCAATCAATCAAGTATAAGAGAAGAAAAGAAAGGAGGAAGATAGAATGAGAATTAGACGGACGGAAGGGAGAGAAGAAGAGATAATTTAGGAGGACAATATCAATTTTTATTCATATCAATGTTGTTTTTTTATTACCAAGCATGAAACCTTTTTATATAGGGTTTCAACTATCTTATTCTAAGTAGGAAATACTATAAAATCAAACTCTAATCATGTTTCCTAAAATAAATGTGAAAAACTGAGAGAAAACTCTAGTTATTCTTATTTCACTGCTTGAAGGAAAACGTACAGTTAAATATATATACATAGGCAGCCAATTAAGACTCCCACTAATTTTGGCACATACCAAATTATTCATCTACTAAACTAGGAAACAAAAAACTAATTAGAAAGAAATCAGGTAACAACCTACCTAATTCTCATTTAACATAAAATAGTATAAAGTTAAGTATGGAAGATATTCCTAGATCATAGGATTAACTTTATTTGGAATCTCTATACTCCCCCTCAAGCTGGATTGTATACGTTGACCATGCCCAGCTTGTTGATTAGATCATCAAAGTTAATCATAGGTAGAGCTTTACTAAGGACATCTGCAATTTGAGAACCTGTTGGAACATATATCAGTTCAACTATCCCATTTTCGATTTTCTCTGAGATGAAGTGACGATCTATCTCAATGTGCTTAGTCCGTCATGGTGAACTGGATTCTTTGCGATATTTATGGCTGCTTGATTATCACAAAATAATTTTAGTAACTTCGTAACACAAAAGTCCAACTCTTCGAGCAATCTCCTTAACCACATTCCTTCACAAATTCCAAGCGCCAATGCTCTGAACTTTGCTTCTGCACTGCTCCTTGATACAACTGATTGCTTCTTACTTCTCCATGTTACGAGATTTCCCCATACATAAGTACAGTAACCTGATGTGGATCTACGATCTGAAATATCACCTGCCCAATCAACATCCGAGTAGATTTCAACCTCTTTACTTGAGGACTTCTTGTAGAGTAGGCCTCTTCCTGATGTCGTCTTGAGGTACGTTAGAATTCGGTTAACAACTTCCATGTGTTCTTCTGTTGGATTGTTCATATATTGACTTACTACACTTACAGGAAAGCCAATATCTGGTCGAGTGTGTGAAAGATAAATAAGTTATCCCACGAACCGTTGGTATCTTCCCCTGTCAACAGGTGCACTATTCTCAATAGTTCCAATCCTTTTTGTTGAGTCCATGGGAGTATCTACAGGTTTACATCCAAGCATCCCAGTCTCTTGCGGTAGATCTAGGATGTATTTGCGTTGAGACACAAGTATACCATGTTGTGATCGTGCCACTTCCATGCCTAGGAAGTATTTTAGATACCCCAAGTCTTTTACTTCAAATTCTTTTGCTAGGAACCTCTTTAATCTGGATAGCTCATCCTCGAAGTCACCTGTAAGTATAATGTCGTCTACATACACTCTCAAGATTGCTTTCTTTCCTTCAGGCGAACATTTGATAAAAAGAGTATGATCTGCTTGACACTGAGTATAGCCACACTTGGTCACCTATTTGGTGAATCTACCAAACCATGCACAAGGTGACTGTTTAAGTCCATAAAGGGATTTTTTAAGTGTGCAGACCTTATTTGTATTTACTTGATTTTCAAACCCCGGTGGAACCTCCATGTACACTTCTTCCTCCAAGTCCCCATTGAGAAATGCATTCTTGATGTCAAGTTGGTAAAGTGGCCAGTCCAAGTTTGAGGCTAATGAGAGAAGAACTCGGATTGTATTGAGCTTGGCAACCGGAGCGAATGTTTCCTTATAGTCAATTCCATAAGATTGAGTGTATCCCTTAGCAACAAGTCTGGCCTTGAACCTGTCTATGCTTCCATCTGCCTTGTGTTTGATAGTGAAAATCCATTTTCACCCAACTGGCCTTTTTCCTGTTGGGAGCTCTGAAACTTCCCATGTTCCATTTTTCTCTAAGGCTTGAATTTCTTCCAATACTGCTTTTTTCCATTCTGGAACTTTGAGCGCTTCTTGTATGTTTCTTGGAATTTGTACTGTATCAAGAGAAGAGACAAATTTCCGGAATGCAGGAGATAATCCTTTATATGACATGAAGTTAGAAATTGGATGCATAGCGCACAATCTCACTCCTTTTCTCAGTGCAATGGGACAATGCAGATCATTATTTGAATCATCATTTAAAGAGACAATCTCACCTGAGTGAATTTCACTTGGCCTTGGATCCGGTTCAGGATCTTGGAGTTGCTTCAGGCGTGTTAATTTCTCTGTATCCTGGTCAGTTCTTCCTCTCCTAGAGTATACACGAAGCTCACTTTGCATTGGTTGTGTGTGCCGGACAAACGGAGATAAAGGAATTAATGGACTCGAGCTGGATTGATTTTGGTTTTCAATTCTGTGGTGTACTGGAAGAATTGTTGGGATTGATTCAATCGGTTGAGATGGAATGGACTCAGCTGGTTGAGGTGGAATGGACTCTACAGGTTGCGGTAAAGACTGATCTTCATTGTTAACAAGTTCCCAAAATTGAAATTCTTGTGTACTCTCCCCCTGAATTGCAGGTTTGGTGTAGTAAGGTTGGTGTTCAAAAAATGTTACATCCTTGGAGTTGTAAACTTTTCTAGTGACTGGTGAATAGCACTTGTACCCTTTTTTATTTGGAGAGTATCCGATGAAGATGCACTTGACAGATTTTGGGTCCAACTTGCTGCGGTGATGAGGATGAACATAGACAAATACTGAACAACCAAATATTTTTGTCGGAATTGAAGAAATCACTGGTATTTGGAAATGAATGTAAGAAGACTTGACATGGTGTTTGGAATTGAAGGACTCTTGAAGGCATCCTATTGATAAGGTATGCAGCCGTAAGAATAACCTCGCCCCAAAATTGTTTTGGAACATGGGTGGAGAACATAAGTGATCTGGCCACTTCTAAGACGTGTCTATTCTTCCTCTCGGCACTTCCATTTTGTTGTGGGGTGTTAACACACGAGTTTTGATGGATTATTCCTTGACTCGAGAGATAGTTTCCTAATGTTGACTCAAAGTACTCGGTGGCATTGTCTGTTTTCAACACTTGAATTTTTGACTGGAATTGAGTATGAATCATGTTGCTGAAATTTTTAAATATTTGACCAATCTCATATTTTTCTTTCATTAGGAAAATCCATGTGAGTCGGGTGTGATCATCAACAAAGGCAATAAACCACCTAGTACCTGTCAAACTTTTAACTCTTGATGGTCCCCATACGTCACTATGAATCAATGCGAATGGTTGTGATGGTTTGTAACTTTGGGCAGGATATGAATTACGAGTATGTTTGGCTAGTTGACATATTTCACAATGAAAGTGCTTCGAATTTTTATTGATGAACAGAGAGGGAAACAATTTTTCTAGGTACACGAAGTTTGGATGACCTAAGCGATAGTGCCACAACATAACTACACTATCGTTATTAGAATTACAAAGATTTGATGACTGACTCTTAAATGACATACAACTTGCTGTCTGAACTTGTCTTTCAAGTGAAGAACCATCTCCAAGAAGGTAGAGACCTGAACACGACTCAGCACTGCCAACCGTCCTTTCCGAACCCAAGACCTGAAAATTACACAAATTTGGTGAGAATTAAGCAACACAGTTTAGATCACGGGTCAGTAAATTGCAATCAAGGTTAGGTACTAGAAGTACAGAATCAAGTCTTATATCTTTTGAAATTACGACTGAACCTATTCTAACCACTTTAGAGAGGGACCCATCAGCAATACGAACAGCATAATTTTCATGACACGGGCTGTATTTGTGGAATATAGTTATGTCTCCAGTCATGTGATCTGATGCCTCCGAATCAACAATCCATCTGCTTGTTTTCTTTTTATTAACTGAAAGGGCATCCGAGAGTTTACCTTTTTGTGCCAACGAACCTGACCCGATGATTGAAGATTCTATATTTTGTTGAGAAGATTGGCTGATCAGTGTTTGCAGGATTTCCAATTGTTCTTTGCTAAACGGATTGACAGGGTTGAGGCTGGATTTTCGTTAATTGAGGCCAGGTTTCCACGTCCTTCTCTATCATTGTATGGTCGGGATGGTTTCCAATCAGGAGGTTTCCCATGAAGCTTCCAGCAATTCTCCTTGGTGTGACCCAATCGTCGGCAATGGTCGCACCAAGGCCTTTCCTTTTTCTAACGATTATTATTGCTGGCGAATTGAGTTCCTCGGGCAGCAAGTGCAGAAGTCTCAAGTGTTGGTGTGGTGTTATCCAATCCCATCATCACCCTTTTTCTACTCTCCTCTCGACGGACTTTTGAGAATGCAGTCCGAATGTTGGGAAGTGGTTTTGTCCCTAGTACACGTCACTTGACTTCATTGAGGTTTTTTTTTAGACCAAGAAGGAATTTGAAAATACGTTTCTTTTCAACAATTTTTCTGTACCTGAGTTCATCTTGCGGGCAAGACCGTTCAGTTTCTTCGAACATGTCTAGGTGTTGCCAATAACGAATGAGTGCATTGAAATAAGTGACTATGAGATCTCCTTGATGTAGGTTATGGAGGTGGGTTTCTATTTCAAACAATGTGGCTGTGTTCTCGTTGTTGGAATAGGTCGCTTTGGCTGTGTCCCAGATTTCTTTTGCAGTCCCATACAACATGAAATTTTCTCCTATCTCGTTGGTCATGGAGTTGATCAACCATGACATCACCATGTTATTTTCTGTCTTCCAGATCTTGAATTTGGGATCTTCCTTTGTTGGCTGAATAGCTGCGCCAGTGAGGTAGTCATCTTTACCTCATCCGCAGATGAACATCATCATTGATTGGGACCATTGAAGGAAATTATGCCCATTTAGTTTGTGTCCAGTGATTGAGAGAAGAGAGCCTTCTGATCCTCCATTATGGCTTGCAACTGCAGCTTCTGGATTGGAGGTGACATTGGTAGAACTGGAATGTTGTCTCTCAGTTGCCATGCCGTATTTGGTCATGAGTGGAATTTGAATATTTAGCGTAATGGCTCTGATACCATGTGAAAAACTGAGAGAAAACTCTAGTTATTCTTATTTCACTGCTTGAAGGAAAACGTACAGTTAAATATATATACATAGGCAGCCAATTAAGACTCCCACTAATTTTGGTACATACCAAATTATTCATCTACTAAACTAGGAAACAAAAAACTAATTAGAGAGAAATCAGGTAACAACCTACCTAATTCTCATTTAACATAAAATAGTATAAAGTTAAGTATGGAAGATATTCCTAGATCGTAGGATTAACTTTATTTGGAATATCTACAATAAATATAAAAATTGGAAACCAAATATGATAATATCTTTTCTAATATTATATCATTTCTCCCCGATTGAGATAACTCGACTCCAACGAGATAGACTGCAACATCTTGGTCAAGGAGTAGGATCTTAGTACCTGACGGAACCAACCTTGTAACGACAACTAAATCTGGAAATCATCCTAAAAAATATGATGCGACCAAGGGGGACGTTCTTTTTGTTTAACCAAATAGCAACAACGAACTCCAAAAAGCAACTTGTATGACTCATCTACAAAAGTTACCACTAAATTCACATTAGCACAATGCATTAGCACGGTAGATTTGCCTACCAAAACTTATGAATGCAATATTGATGGCTCGAATGTGGCCCTACAAGGGAATAATTCTGCTTTATTGAAAACAAAACATTCACTTAGGTGCGATAGCCCGTCAAATAGATTAGTTTTTCAAGTGCATCATGTTTAGGTTGCAATGCTATATGTAAATCTTTTACTATATTATGGTTGCTTATGTCGAAATTCTCATTCTTGCTATCAGAATATTCAACGGGCTCAATAATAAAACCTCATGTTCTTCTTCATGATGAGGAGTTGCACAACCAAACTTGGGAAGTGACTACTGTGGTAGACCTAGTGTATGACATGCTTGGCATAGACAGAAAGATATGTACTAAAGGTTGGTCTGTCGATAAACATCATATAAGGATTGAGGTGTGGTAATTTTTTTAGGCATGATCTTAGTATTTAAACCATTGAGAAACCTGGACTCTCTATTGTGGGAAGCTTTATAAATATCACAACCATGCAATAGCTCTTCGAAGTGGACTCAATATTTCCTAATAATGGATGTACCTTGTTTATATTGTAGAAGGGATTGATCTAGAAATTGAATTCTATAGTACACAACGACGTATTAATTATTTAATACTCGTTCATCTCATCTTAGAAAGCAATAGAGTGTTGATCAAGATGATCAATGTCATTCAAAAAGGACTTCCAATAACATTTAGTAGAGCTGACAAGTGACATATTAGCATGACAAGACAACAAAAGTCATTCAATTGTGAAATTCAAAGAATTTTTCAAGAGTATCGAGCTAATCAAGAACTTACTCGGGACCAATAAGACCATCAAAATTTCCTAGTTGTAATGTAAGTCAGGGACAGAGTCTTTTGACGGGGTTTGGGGAATAATTGTACTGCCAAGAGAAAGGCGCACTATCGTGATAACCTAGGGGCGTGATGTAGCTGTAAGAGATGCTATATGAATTCATGATGTTATAGGACATTTTTTTCTATTGACATACTAGAACACCCAAAAAAAAAAGTATGTTTTCAACATAAAAGAAATTGATACCTCATGAAATTTAGAAGAGTCAAACGATGTCCTACTCATCATCTTCAAGCTGATTCAATTGAAAACTCCTGAGCGACTCATGCAATTAACAGGGATAGAAAAGATCACGGCTCCTACAAACAATAGACATAAAACAATAATGAAAGAATTAATCTAGTTCAAAATTTTGCTTAAATGGTGAACACCAAAATTTATTCATATCAATGTCTTTATTTTTTCTTAACAAAGCATAAGATCCCTTTATATAAAGTTTCAAAGATCCTATTCTAAGGAAGAAATACTATAAAATTAAACCCTAATTATGTTTCCTAAAATAAACATAAAAATTGGAAACTAAGCCCTTGTTCACCCCTTTTTTATGAAACGTTGATTTTGTAATAGTGATTTTTTTGGAGAATGTGTGGTTGAAAATGAGTTCGGGAAAGAAATGAGTTTTTGAATGATGGGGCTTAAACACGGGCTAAATATAATAATATCTCTTCTAATATTCCATCAAAACAATTTCAAACCGAAGGCACATGTGTTGCGTTATGAGAATAATTTCTTCAACCTTAATTTTCCGGTCTTTTTTTGCACTTTTATGAAGAAACTGTTAATGCTTTTCAACATCATGGAATTCATTGTAAGATTTAACCAGCCCATTTTCTTCCCTACCCACCGAAATACCAAAATTTTCAGCCTTTTATATCCAAATGTCATGGTAAAAGAAAAAGAATTTAGTGATAAAATTTTATGTTTCTAAACTCAGTTTTTATGCCACACGAACACCCATTTACATACATTCATATACACAGGTTTATAGAGGTAGAATATGAATCATACATCATCATCCCATGGTATCTTCATGTACAGGTTGGATTCTCACATTCTAATATCCTTCGGACCATAATCCGACGTGCTTGCTCGCGGTTTCCAAATCTTCTGGAATACAATATTGTGTCTACCTCTTTTAGAAGATCAAAATCTTCCCAAGTTAATGAAGCTTTTCCAAAACATCAAGACGTGCGGAAGATCTTTGTTATTTTTGGTGGAGATACTTCGGAACGGCAAGTGTCACTCATGAGTGGAACTAATGTCTGGCTTAACCTGAATGCATTTGATGATGTAAGTGTTCACATTCTGTGAATTAATTATGCGGTGCTTTAGGAACTGTAACTTTTTCTTGGCTGTTGAATATATCTTTTATACTTTCAGCAACCCACCTCGGATTCGAACTTCTCTCTTTCATACTCTGGCTTAGCATTAAATTACCTTCTGATTCACATTTTAGCCTCATAAGTTGATGTGGATGCCTTTTGGCTTTGTTGGTTACAGCTTGATGTAATACCATGTTTGCTTGCCCCTACAAGTGGTAATTTATCCCATCTGAATTCTGACAAGACAGAATCGGGAGCAAGCTCCTGGATAGTTTGGTCACTACCGTAAGTATAAATCATCATGCTTTACTACCTACCATTACACTCAAATATTTCCGAGCTCTGCTCCCCATCCCTCTCTGGGCGATGTCAAATTTGTTGAAAACTTACTGATCGTTCTCTCTTCTTTCAGTCTGTCAGTTGTTGCACAGTTTTTTCTATGATATTCAATCACTACTTGCGGGACCTGATTTTTCCTTATCTGTACGCTTTCGGCAATGAATGGAATAGCTAGATATTTAGTCCAGTTCTTCCGTTGTTAACCATGATAATTTCTAACTGGGCTGCATTTTTGTATTTTGTTGGGATTGCTGTATTTCAGAGTAGCAATCAGACAATTGTGGGGGCTAGTTGGACTATGTACGTTGATGTAATAGAACATCTTTAACATATAAGGGCATATTTATTGTTTTTTCATTTCAAATAACTAAAGAGCACGGTCAGTTAGGGCACCAGTGTTGAAGGATTCTCTTATTTGCTGAGATTAAATGACCATCATTAGAGTTATGATGTAATGTGTCCTCTTTGGATACAGCTCAATGCAGTAAACATATAAACATATGATCATGTGATGATACTTGGCTATGGCACTCTTATCTTTTTCCCCTTTCTTTTGTCCATTACATTGGTCTTTTTTTGTACACAGTTATTCAGTTGTCCTTAGACATACAACAGAAGAAGTTCTTGATGCTTGTATTGAAGCAATTGAACCTGTCCGGGCAGCATTGACATCTCGCTTGCGGAGCCAAGTAATGGATGATATCATGGAAGGCTTGAAGAAACATGAATGGTTCAGAGGGTTCGATATATCTGATGAATTACCTAAGAGATATACTCTGGACCAGTGGATCAAGGAAGCTAAGAAAATTGGGGCTGCTGTTTTTATTGCAGGTTCAAATATTTTAAAAAATTTACAGTCACTTGATTTTATGTTCAGTTTCAATTTCCATCTTTAACACTTGTGGCTGCATTCTTTCGCTCATCATGAGGAATGAGGATGTGCGGGATGCGCTATGGAACTAGAGAAAGAGGCGATGCTGGATCATCAATCTAATCACCCCCATCACTGCACTGCACCCCAATGTTTCTGCAACCTGCAGATTAGCCCTTTCTCATAAACTCATCTCCTTGCGGTTTTCAAAGCTCTGCTGATTGCCCCTTCCATTAACTTGTCTAAGTGCATTAATGTTTTGGTGTGGAATGACCATTTTGCCCCTGAAATTTTATGATGCTATTTTCGTATTGATATAACAGTCATTTCACATTGAAAACGACTAACACCATTAAGACAAGTGAAAGGGGGATTGTTAGCATGGTTTTGATCTACGAGAAGTACATTGCATTTTAAACCATAGGGTGGTATCTATAGGTTTCGAGACACCAGTGTAGCAACATTTTCATGATTCTTTGAACAGACACAGAAGTTAACTCTGGAGTATCAAAAGACGAATAATACGTGGATAAGTTTGATTAGTGTACAAAGCCATGAAATATTTTTTTTCCTGTAAAAGAAGAAAGGTAATTCTTGTTTGATTTCCAAACTTGGAGCAGCAGAACTGGCATCTAGACACTAAGGAAATTCTATCAAGTTTGCAATTTTCCTTGAACTCCTGAAGGCTATTTTATGTTAAAAAATGACCTCTAGCAACTCACTTAAATCTCTTTTTCAATAAAGGAAAAATTAGAATTTTGTAATTGTTTATAGCATTATATATTTGGATATGGTGTGCTTTTACCTAGTGGTTAAGGGACCTGAAAATGCAAAATAAGTGCTGGAGAGTGAAGTATATCAAGCAATAACACTGGCTATATTATATCCTGGACAGTGCATGGAGGCATAGGTGAAGACAGCACGCTCCAGTCATTGTTGGAGGCTGAAGGAGTCTCTTATACAGGTAAATAAACTTCTATTGGAGCTTGGCAGAAAATAATATGTTAGTTTCTTTAACTCCCGTACAAAACAAATAGTGGATCAGCTACTATTTGTTCTACTTGTAAGTTACTTTTGTGACACGAAGTTGACATATGCTATTCCAAATTTAAGGCCCTGGCGTCAAGGCTTCCAAGACATGTATGGATAAAGTTGCTACATCCCTTGCTCTCCAACATGTACGGTAACTTTTCTAATCATATGGGGTAGAGTATAATATTCTCTGATTTTCTTTTTCTCTTTTAGTTTGATAATTCTTGTACTTAAATTAGGAACTAGACCATCATTTGTTGCCTTAAGACACTACTCAATTCGAAGTAAGTATTTTTTCTCCAACGTGTACTAATAATAACAAGAATACGAAAGTAAGGCTGCCTAAATGTACTTTTAGTAGAAAGCAATGTTTTTCTCTTCAAATAGAGTTTTGTGAATGATCTTGCTGGAAAGTTCTTATTTTAAACTCAAAGTATGTTAACTTTTTTTCTGGTATTGAATGCTTTGCTCGAACTCTTTGAATCTTCATGATGAATATGATCAACTAAGCAGTGTTTTACAATATAATATTTTGCCAATAACCAAAAGCAATCTAAGTTTATTGATAGTTGTTGAGATCATCAGGCAGAATAATCCGGGATAAATGCCCTGAGCTGACCATATTATTAGTATTATTCCATTTGAACTATGGGAATTTTGTAATTTATTTGCTCGTTAATTTGGAAAATAGTTCTGGTTGAGTTATATTGTACTGTAACTTGAAATTTCATTGTCGGAGTTGTCTAATTTATGACTCTCTAACACTGCTGATCACTTTGTATAACGCACCTTGTGCATTTTGTCTAATCTCTAATGAGCTTCAAATCTATTATGATGTATAGCTTGCAGAGTATGGAGTCCTCACAATAAATAAGGATGTCCGGACTAAAGAGGATTTACTGAAAACTCCTCTACATGATATTTGGCGTGACTTAACATCAAAGCTTCAGTGTGAAACATTATGTATTAAACCATCTAGAGATGGTTGCTCGACTGGAGTTGCAAGATTATGGTAGGTTGTGTCTTCTGTCTGCTGTTATTTGTTCTGACTGTTCATTTGGCTGATTTTTGAAGATATTATGACTTCCAATTGTTATTTTATTTGCAATAGCATGATGCATGTTATTTCTTTGATACAGTTGTGATAAGGATCTCATGGTATACGTAAAAGCACTGGAGAGTTCTCTTCCTCGAATTCCTCCTAATAGTTTCACGAAGGTATTGATGTTCTGTATTTCAATGTGTTTTGCTTATCCATAAAAAAATCTCTGATGGTTCAATTCATAGATTCCTCTGAATGTTCTTATTGAGAACTCTATCACAAGTAGCATTATTGTATGCCAGTAATATTCGTCTTTTCGAAGCATTTTTTGATCTTCTTTATTCTGCTGTTTCCTTTTTCTCAATATTATACTCTACTGAAGTTAATTTAATGTTTATTATTGCTTTAGTCAGTATGTTGTCACGTAACTATCTATTTGCAAACAAATATTGCCATATCAGCATTCCAATTTTTGCTTCATTTGGTTGCCTTCCTGATAACTTTTGTAGGCTCATGGAATGATTGAAATGCCAATCCCAACTCCAGAACTCTTAATCTTTGAACCTTTTATTGAAACCGACGACATAGTTGTTTCGTCCCAATCAAGTGATGAAAATACACACAATCTTCTATGGAAAGGAAACAGCAGATGGGTAGAGGTAACAGTTGGTGTTGTAGGAAAACGTGGATCGATGCATTCATTGACTCCTAGCATTACCGTGAAAGAAACTGGAGATATATTGTCACTCGAGGAGAAATTTCAAGGTATGTAAAAACAAAGTAAGAACTATATAGTTTGAAGTCATAATTTATGAGTAAATGATAAATTCTCCATATTTCAAGAAATCAATAACCCCCCGTTTGACACCCATTTTTTATCTCATTCTCATTCTCATTTTTCTACAGTACTCATTTCTAACCACACATTCTCCAAATAAAATAATATTACACATAAACCCAAAAATTCTTCTTACTTTTTAACCACATATTCTTTACATCAATCACTATTCAAAAACTCATTCTTCAAAAGAATGGGTGCCAAACACCCACTAAATTATAAGCTACAGCCTTACAATATGATGCATGCTGTCTGAAAACGTCTAATATCTAACATGGGTAATATTGGAATTGCAGGTGGAACTGGCATCAATTTGACTCCACCACCCATCTCTATAATAAGGTTGTGCCTTATCGTCCTTAGTATTTCAAAAAACAAATTGCACAGAAATGTTGGAAATTAAAGTTCAAGTTCCGCATTCGGCATAATTATGATGGTTAACCAACAAATTATGACATCATTTGTTTTATTAATATATGATATGACAGTTTAGTTATTTGAATAAGAACCTAATTGTTTGATACACATCAGCTAAATTTTAATATTCTTGAGGTTTTGATATTTAAATTTTAACGATAAGAAATAGGAGCATTGCCTATGTTCTCTTTGACCATGTTTCATTCAAGTTTCTTTCATTTCTGCATTTTTAGGCTAAAAGACAGGTAAATTTTGAAAAATTAACTTCTTTAGACTCTCATTTGACCTTTATCATGTAATTGTTTGCAAAATCACGACAAGGTTCTGTCGTGCAAGGCATGTTATGTCCTTTTTTCTCATGCTTACATTCTGTTTCTTAAATTAGCGATGGTGCCTTGGAGAAATGTAAACAGCGAATTGAACTAATAGCAAACACCCTACAGTTGGAAGGATTTTCGCGTATTGATGCATTCGTTAATGTTGACAGTGGCGAGGTATGTTCAGTTAAACTTGTGTCATCTGATACATCGCCCTTTATGACTAACAGATATGGGAATACATTGGAACTTCTTTGCTTTATGTATTTTGCTTTATAACATTACTAGGTAGGTTTTGTCAGTGACAAGTTAGTATTCTTGGCGATAGAGCAAATTCTAGAATGACACCGACTTTTATTATGTTTATGTATCTACTGCTTTTACATTGTTCAAAGGGTTACTTGGCAATCTTTTTGTGAATCTCGGAAATTAAAATCTTTCTAAAGTCTTTTTCCGGTGTTACATATAGGATCAGAGGGGAAGTGGCTTTATTTAAGTTGAATTATCAAAGTAGATAGAGAGCAAATATTATTATTGAGAAACCTTGTGATTAAAATTTCTATAAAGTCTCGTTTCGATCGAGTTGTCAAATACTATTGCAGGTGTTGATCATCGAAGTAAACACCGTTCCTGGGATGACACCTTCCACTGTCTTAATTCATCAGGTACTTATTGATATGCTTTTAGATTCTGCTATATATAAACTTCGAAAAGCAAAATATCTGCAACATACATTTGGACAGTTTTTACAGAAAAGTCGATGTTGCTAACTAGAACTTTGAAATATACTAACCACTTGGATATTATTCTTTGTGTAGGCACTGGAAGAGCAACCTCCCATGTATCCTCAACGGTTCTTCCGCACACTGCTTGACTTGGCCTCGGAGAGGTCTGTGTAAATTGTTGTGTTACATGTATTGTTATTCCTTTTCGAACACTGTTTTGAACCACATTATAAATTTCTTCCAATTAAAATTTTATGCTTTCACAAATTTTATTTCAATTTCTTTTCAGTTCTGTCAAAAATGACTATACATACAAATTATAAAGGGCAAAGAACGCCTGGAAAATGTCTTGATTTATTCGTTTCTGGCACTAAAACGAAATTTCTGGTTTTATGGTTTTCGTTATGTCTTGCTGATATGCCACCAGTAGAGCCATTGTTCTTTTAAGATTGTGAGATTTCTTAGCTCGCCAACTAATCGATTTATCATAGCAATATGACATGAACTGCCTGTGCAGAGTGCCCAAAGGTACCCCACACCAAGGCCGCAGGGGTGGATCCAGCACCCGGCGAGTCGGGGTGGCCGCCCGTGCTGGATCCGTTGGGGAAAAAAATTAAATAAGATTTATGAAAAATAATTATATATATAGAAATTAATGTATAACTTTTATTGAAAGGCTGTGTAGATCATTAAAGAGAGAGAATGCATTTCCACCTGAGAGACTTGGGTTTGATTCTCTTCTACAACATTCTCTCTTTTAATTTTAAACACGGTAAATATTAACTAATAATTGCATCAATGTTCAACAAAAAAAGGGTAGCTCATATGGTAAAGGGGTCATTTTGTGCACTAGAGGTATGAGATTCAATTCTTTGTTTTTCTACTTTTTGTTTAATTTTTCATTACAATAAATAATAACTAAACAATTATATATTATTAGTTTTCATTTTCGAAATAATTTCTTTAAAAAATTTATCAACTCAAAGTATTACTCTATGATATATATATATATATATATTTTTTTTTTTTTTAATTTTATTTTATTGTTGGGTTTTATAAAAATCAAATTTGGACAATCTAGTAGTTGTTCTTTATTCTCTTAAAAGTAGGGGTGTCCAAAAGTCCCGAATCGAATCAGATCGAATCGAGCGGTTCTTAATAAATTAAATACCCGAACGGGTACCCAAATCGAGAACCGATGGGTTTGGGTCGGGTCTCGGGTCTAGACCAAGAACCGAAGAACCGAATAAGAATCGAAACTAAATAATTTTTTTATTTTTTATATTGAATTAATTAAATTATTTTATTTTTTTCTAAACAAATTAGCAAATTAATTAAATAAATCAAATTATTTCATAATTTTAATTTTAAAGCCCAAATTATTTTTAAAACCCATTAGCCTATTTTAATTTGAAGTAAATGAATATACTTTATGTAATGTTGCTGTAATATTAATATCTACTTTTTAGTATTTGTATGCATTGAATTAATCTTATTGGACGGCTAGTTATTTATATATTTTTGAATTGGGTTATGTTAATTTGTAAAAGTTACGAATGAAATATCATTAGTTGTATTTATGCAGTGTTACTGTAAATATTAAAAAATTTAATTATGGTACGGAATCGAACGGAACCAAACTGTCCTGAACCGAACCCGAACGGTTCCATAATTATATTTGGACCCAACGAGTCCATTTATTAAATACCCGAAAGTTTTGGGTCGGTTCGGGTCTCTTCAGAATCGAACCAAACCGACCTACGGACAGCCCTACTTAAAAGTTCGAAAAATGATTTTTCTTTTGAGGTGAAAAATAGTTTTAGTTTTAAAAATCATCATTTTCAAAATTTTGCATAACTTTCACATAAACTCGAAGATTTCCTTTACTATTTAATCATGTTTTACGTATAAACTGTTTAGTTTGAATTCGTAAAAAAATTAAAACTTGATCGTACATGTATGATTGAAAAATATATATTTTTTATTATTATTTTATATTGTATTGGATTATATTTTTAAATGTATATGACTTTTTCACGTTTTAGTGCATTTATATATTGATTGAATTTTTTTTAATATTATTTAATTAAATATTAATAAACGATCTTATTGTTGCGGTGATCAGCGACCGCCCTAGTTGAGTTAATATCATGGATCGACCCCTGACCAAGGGCCCTAGTTTAGCCTTCCACCTACATGGTCCGAAAGCTCATCGTAAGCGAGATAAGATCTGCTGTCTAAAATTGATTATTCAACTTGCTGTCCATCAATGATTCATTGAAAAATTATTTATGCATATTTTTAAGCACAAGTGGCAATGAGAAAAAAGTTGAACGTGTTAATTTAAAGTGATACGTCGAATCAATAAGTGGACAACAAGTTAGACAGTCAATTGTGGATAGCCAATTTCAACTTTTCGTAAGCACACAATAGGATTTTGGATAGGATAGAGCTACAATACCTTCATATGATATCGTATATTTGGTAGTATGGTGGCCACACTGCTTAAGGTAATCATGCCGAACCATCGGGGTATGGCAGTTGACTAAGTCCGTGACTAGTAGCCTTCCAAATCTAGGCTCGTGACTCAATAATCGAGTATAAAATACGTAGTGGATAAGCATTTAATAAAGTCGTAGCTACCAATCAAAAATGGATACAAAATTATGCAGTCCATTCTTGAATATGTTCAATCAGTACAATGAATAGTCATCCTGAGTAGTCAATTTCTTCATCTCATCATCAGAATGATAAACAATACACCCGTAGATTGATACATTCTAACCATTGCAGTTAGAGTTGCATCTCCAGTAATGCCTTGTAATATTGCTGATATCTATCAAGATTTTGTATGTCAGATTTGGTAGAATTTATGACGGTACACGTGAAGTTGATTATGTCATTATAAATCTTTACTTTTCATTTCTTTTAGAGAAATCCATTCTTCTGGTTTGACTTTAGGTAACTGTGATAAGGCGCAAATTCGCTCACTACATAGTGTGAGTTATATCTGAGATAAATAATTTAGCTTTCTTATCGAACGATGCAAAACCGTAACTTCTATGGCTTCTACATGTTAATGATTCAATTCTATATGGATAGACACAAATTTAAGAGCCTAGGCACCCCCCCCCCCCCCCACCCCAAATGTCACACTAACTTTTTGTGGCGTTTTAGTAGGGTTTAATGTAGTTAGGAAGGTACAATTTGATGAGGATAATTATATCAAAAGAAACAAAGTTGGGCATGGGGTATTATGTATATATTTCACTGTTCCTTACCCAAGGCAACATATTATAACTCTAAAGTCTAAACCAACAAAAATAATAGTAGTTGAGGTTGATTGAATAGATTATGTTTGTTCCTTTGAAGATGAAAAATGAGAACAAAACGATGATATTTGTATAGCTCTAGCATTGTATTAAAAGATTTAAATGATATATACGTAATTTTATTTAAGTTTTTGTTTTTAAATTAAGTAATTCAATTGGGTATCAGAGCAGATAAAAGTTTTGAGTTCAAATCACACTAGCACTCATTTATTAAAACTAATTTTCTAAATATGCTTTCAATTTTTATTGTAAACTCTAATTTGTAATTGGCAATTTAATAAGACAAAAATTATAATCTATTAAATTTGTATTAGGATTTAATTATATTGTAATCAAAATCAAAATAAGTTAAGAAAAGTCCAAATAATGGTAAAATTAGCATTGAGTTGATAGAATCCAAAAAAAAAGTCAAAAGAAATCCAAGAAGAAGAACAAGATTCGGACTCCAAAAAATTGAAATCAAGAATAACGCATTTTCACTAGCCTGCTACCCAATCGGTGTTCGAGCGACAGAAGTAGAACCCTTCACCTGCCTAACACTAGATTGGCAGTGACAGGTGCTCCATCGCTTAGCGTTAGCCTAGCGCTTGAGCAGTGGGTCGACGTCTGAAATTCTATTTTGCATCACACACTTGATTTTTCAATCAATTTTCATCTCAAACACTTTTCTCTATAAATACTTAACCATATGGATGTCCCAAAGTGTGTGGAATATGATTTATTTCATAGAAACCAATTCTTTGATGATCCAAAATATTCATTGATTCAAAGATTCAACTACTATATATTAATTGATTTATAAATTCTTCGAAAATATATTTTGTTGATCAAGCCATATTATTCTACATTAAACTACAAATCAAAACACACAAGATTTTTTGATCAAACATCAAACCACATAATCCACCAGAGATAAACGATACCAGAGATCGGAAGCTAGTGCAGAAACACATAGTCCAGGAGGGCTAAGGTAATATGGTAGGGGTCGGAAGCTGGTGTGAGGACCACACGGTCCGAAAGGGCCAAGGTGATATACGGCAAAAGATTTTATATATTATGCCTTCTATATTATATTTATTCAATAACAATTATCTTATTCTACCCACCTTTCAATAAGAAATTATCATTTGTGAATTGTCTAAAAAAATAAAGAATTAAATTATGCAGAATATAATAATTCTATAGTAGATGCAAAAATTGTTACGGACATTTATATACATTAAATCTCGAATTTTGTCTTTCTTCCATGCTCCTTCTAGATGTAATAACATAACTATGAATAAATAAATATAAAGAAACGAAATGTTGCTTACAAATACAACACTTGATCACAATTTCTACTTCAACTCACCCATAGACGATAAATCTGCTAAAAGAAACAAAAATAGCAATAATTACCAAAAAAAAAATGAAATCACGAATCAAACACAGAACATAAATACGAAAAAATATTTAAAAAATAACAAAAGAAATCTTACCAAATATGAAACTATCGTAAATTTTCTTCCATCTAATAAATAATATGCATGCTCAAAGAAGATTCCAAAATAATAACATTACAAATCAAACTAGGGATGTCAATTCGAACTTTTAAAATCGAAAATCTCGATTAACCAAATCGAATGGGGCGAAAAAACCGAACCAATGATGCAATGGGGTTGTTATGGTTTTAATTTTAATGACCCAGTTTGGGATGGGGCGGGAATGGTATTTAGCGACGGTGCCCCGCCCAAAACCGATTACTCGTTAAAAAATAAAATTAATTGAGTAATTGGGCTTTCCATTATTCTTTCCCAAAATTAATTGGACAATTTTGACAATTGAGCTTCCCCAAAATTCTTGCCCAATTAATATTACTAGTAAACCCTTCATTCAGTAACCTAACTCTAACCTACACGTTAAAATTGGAAACCAAACTTACAAAACACTCGTCCACTCAACCAATTAACCAAATTAGATTCGCCGACACTTTGCTGCCTGTACCTCAACTTTGAATTGTAGTAATCAGCAATGAGCTCTACCATCTTATGAGCATACTCCCTGAGTTGTTCTGCGTCCATTGGCTTCAAACCATCTTCCTTGTGCAATTCAACAAAACCCAGATACGTAATATTTGATTGCATTTTCTTTATAATGTTATTTAAATATATTGTGCGTGGCCTGAAAAATGTGATTTTTAGTCTGTTTTGCTTGCTAATTTATGTGTTCTTCAGTTTCTCTGTGTTCATAAGAAATAGAGTGTCGAATTATTAATTTGATTACAGAATTAATGTGCTTTTTTGCTGATGTTATTAATGAAATTCCATAATTAATGCACTTTCTTTTATTACTAATGTTTTACTTTATTGTGTCTATAAAATTCTCCCCATTCATCATACTTCGAAACTTGTGCAAGGTTTAGTGACGAGGACATTGACGAAGATATACATTTTTTTTGTTTAAATTTTCAGTTAAGACCATTCTTGATTAGATAGTATGGTTGTATTATTACTCCAATTACATTTCTTATTTACTATATAGGAATCAAATTTGAGTCTTAACTCTTGATCTATGCTACTAAGAGTTGTGGAGAAGAATGAAAATTGACCTATGCTAGTAAGAGTCCTGACATATGCTAGTAAGGAATCAAAGTTCTAATAGAAAAATAAATTTCACTTATACATGAGAGAAGTATTAAAGATAAAATTGAAATGATATGGCCATATCTAATCGCTGAAACTAAATATTAGATCCTTTCTTTCATAAACAATAACAATATTTGATCAGAGTGGCAATAGATAAATCTCATATCAAATAAAGAAGAAAACAATAAATAATATATAAGGACTTGAATTATTGCTTCTAATAAAGCTGACCTTTGACAACGGAACATTAAGTCTTAGTATGGTATCAAAACTTATAATTTGAAACGAGTAATTCAATCCAAATAAGACTCGTATAAGTGCAATGATTTTAAACGAGCCAAGATGTATCCGACATTGAATAAAAATGCTAGACAATAAATAATATATAAGAGTATAAGTTATTAGTCTCTGCTCGGAAATGATTATTAATATTATTTTAGGAACTTTTTAAGAGAAATAGTGGTGGAAACAACCAAATATGTGATAACTAAATTTATAATTTATTTTAACACAAGGCACACCGTTCATTTTATTTTCTATTTACTGTATTATACTAGGAAAACCAATGGAATGGAACCATTAAAAGGGACCAACATCATTGGACTTTTTTCATAATATTTTCCTACAAGCAAGTATTGTTAACGAGATATTTAATTTAATATTTTTCTTATTATTAAGGTCTTTAATAAATCAAGAATCTTGATTGCCAAATTATCCGATTGAGACTCATAATTTCGTTCAATTATATCGTGAATGTCGGCCTATAAACTATAGCATGACATTGTGGAGATAAATTTCGGCTATTATTTATAATCTATACTTGAAAACTAATGTAAAACTTTATTCAAGACGTGAGTATTTATCAGAGAAGGTGGGAGAAACTTTAGAACAGACCATGTTCACATAGATCAACTTGAATAAACATTACATGCCAACAATCTCCGGCCAAGCTCCGCCATCAAATGGCGAGCATCAACCCTGGCAACGAGCGTTTTGTGAGATCTCGAGGGTGGCTCTGCCACAAAGTTGTGAAACTTGAACACCTAGAAGGTCTCAAATCCTTAACAGTGAGCCAAGTATTGAAATATTCTCTAAACTGAGTGATCAAACCATCTTTTAGGGTCCAAACATGCACCCAATACACTTGGGCCCCTTCCCAGCCCTCCACTATCACGCATTCATCAATGGCGTCGATGCTTCGAGGCTCGAATTTGAATGCTGTGGTGGAGCATTTTCCGGTGAGCATTTTCATCATGTGGTGGCAGTTTTGAGGGCCATGGAACCACCACTCTAGGTCGGGGGCTATGAGGCCAGCCACTGTGGCGGTGTCGCCAATTGCTAATCCTTTGTAAAGGGTGTTTACAATGGCCTTGTTATGGTCCTCCAGTGGCAGCGCCGCAAATGAATCAGCATTTGTTATTTCCATTGTGCAGTGTGTGAGTAAAAGACTATAGAATCGTTTTTGAAAAGGCTTCGTTGGTTTTTGCATGGTAAGGCCAAGTGGAAAGCCCTTTTATATAGGAAACTTTAGAGAGGAATGGGACCCAACAACAAATTATAGATTTCAAAGCGTTTAACTTGTCCAATCAAGATTGAAATATTTAATTTTGAAATTTATTAGACAAAGAGTTGATAGATAGTGATCTAATGCATTCCCCACTTAAACCTCTGCGCGAAAACAAAAGAAAATGAAGGAAATTCCATGGATCGACCCCATCATCTCCACCCAATAGAAATTATGTGATCAACCTAATGACGCATATGGC